>OX387241.1:52102669-52115169 GCA_947561735.1 Cenchrus americanus | reverse complement strand
AAAATAAACTACAATAATAACAATTATTATAAGTATACGAAAGATAAAGAACCCCATTTTTCTAGTTCCTATGATGCACTGGGAGCTTATAGACAGAAACGAATCGGTTTAAACAGTCCCTTGTGGCTCCGATGGAAACTAGATCAACGCATCGTTGGGTCAAGAGAAGTTCCGATTGAAGTTCAATATGAATCTTTTGGGACTTATCATGAGATTTATGCCCACTATCTAGTAGTGGGAAATAGAAAAAAGGAAATCTGTTCTATATACATTCGAACCACTCTTGGTCATATTTCTTTTTATAGAGAAATAGAGGAAGCCATACAAGGATTTAGTCGGGCCTATTCATACACTATCTAAACAAGGAAGTTAAATTCGGCGATGCCCCTTTCGGGGGGCATTCCGATTTCGCTAGTACCATTTTTTTTTCCGCGCAAATCTAGATTGAGATTGACGAAAGGGAGTAAATTAAGTTTTCGAATCACTGACTCAGGCCCATTGTCGAATCCTACTCAGCAATTGTCGAATCCTACTCAGCCAAAAAAGGGGGTACTTATGTATGGCAGAACGGGCCAACCTGGTCTTTCATAATAAAGAGATAGACGGAACTGCTATGAAACGGCTTATTAGCCGATTAATAGATCATTTCGGAATGGGATATACATCCCATATACTGGATCAAATAAAGACTCTGGGCTTCCATCAAGCCACTACTACATCGATTTCTTTAGGAATCGAGGATCTTTTAACAATACCCTCTAAAGGATGGTTAGTCCAAGACGCGGAACAACAGAGTTTTCTTTTGGAGAAACACTATTATTATGGAGCTGTACACGCGGTAGAAAAATTACGCCAATCCGTTGAGATATGGTATGCTACAAGTGAATATTTGAAACAAGAAATGAATTCGAATTTTCGAATAACGGATCCTTCTAATCCAGTCTATCTAATGTCTTTTTCAGGAGCCAGAGGAAATGCATCTCAGGTACACCAATTAGTAGGTATGAGAGGGTTAATGGCGGATCCTCAAGGACAAATGATTGATTTACCTATTCAAAGCAATTTACGCGAGGGACTTTCTTTGACAGAATATATAATTTCCTGCTACGGAGCCCGAAAAGGGGTTGTAGATACTGCTGTACGAACAGCGGATGCTGGCTATCTTACACGTAGACTTGTTGAAGTAGTTCAACATATTATTGTGCGTAGAAGAGATTGTGGTACTATCCAAGGTATTTCTGTGAGTCCTCAAAATGGGATGACGGAAAAACTTTTTGTCCAAACACTAATTGGTCGTGTATTAGCAGACGATATATATATTGGTTCACGATGCATTGCTTCTCAAAATCAAGATATTGGAATTGGATTAGTCAATCGATTCATAACTGCCTTTCGAGCACAACCGTTTCGAGCACAACCAATATATATTAGAACCCCCTTTACTTGCCGGAGCACATCTTGGATCTGTCAATTATGTTATGGGCGGAGTCCCACTCATGGGGATCTGGTCGAATTGGGGGAAGCTATAGGTATTATTGCGGGTCAATCAATTGGGGAGCCGGGGACTCAACTAACATTAAGAACTTTTCATACTGGTGGAGTATTCATAGGAGGTACTGCCGACCTTATACGATCCCCCTCGAATGGAAAAATCCAATTCAATGAGGATTTGGTTCACCCCACACGTACCCGTCATGGGCAGCCTGCTTTTCTATGCTATATAGACTTGCATGTAACTATTCAGAGTCAGGATATTCTCCATAGTGTGAATATTCCGTTAAAAAGCTTGATTCTAGTGCAAAATGATCAATATGTAGAATCTGAACAAGTAATTGCGGAGATTCGTGCCGGAACGTCCACTTTGCATTTTAAAGAAAAGGTACAAAAGCATATTTATTCCGAATCAGACGGGGAAATGCACTGGAGTACTGATGTTTACCATGCGCCCGAATATCAATATGGTAATCTTCGTCGATTACCAAAAACAAGCCATTTATGGATATTGTCAGTAAGTATGTGTAGATCCAGTATAGCATCTTTTTCACTGCACAAGGATCAAGATCAAATGAATACTTATTCTTTTTCTGTTGATGGAAGGTATATCTTTGACTTCTCAATGGCTAATGATCAAGTAAGCCATAGACTGTTGGATACTTTTGGTAAAAAAGATAGGGAAATTCTTGATTATTTAACGCCAGATCGAATCGTGTCCAACGGTCATTGGAATTGTTTCTATCCTTCTATTCTTCAAGATAATTCGGATTTGTTGGAGAAAAAGTGAAGAAATAGGTTCGTCGTTCCATTACAATATCATCAAGAACAAGAAAAAGAGCGAATATCCTGTTTGGGTATTTCAATGGAAATACCTTTTATGGGTGTTTTACATAGAAATACTATTTTTGCTTATTTTGACGATCCACGATACAGAAAAGATAAAAGGGGTTCAGGAATTGTTAAATTTAGATATAGGACCCTAGAGGAAGAATATCGGACCCAAGAGGAAGAGTATAGGACTCGAGAGGAAGACTCAGAAGACGAATATGAGAGCCCAGAGAACAAATATAGGACCCGAGAGGGAGAGGGCGAATATGAAATCCTAGAAGACGAATATAGGAACGAATATGAAACCCTAGAAGATGAATATGGGATCCTAGAGGATGAATATAGGACTCTAGAGAAAGACTCAGAGGAAGAATATGGGAGCCTAGAGAACAAATATAGGACCCGAGAGGGAGAGGGCGAATATGAAATCCTAGAAGAAGACTCAGAAGAAGAATATGGGAGCTCTGAAGATGGCTCAGAGAAGGAATATGGGACTTTAGAAGAAGACTCAGAGGAAGACTCAGAGGAAGACTCAGAAGATGAATACGGGAGCCCGGAGGAAGATTCTATCTTAAAAAAAGAGGGTTTTATTGAGCATCGAGGAACAAAAGAATTTAGTCTAAAATACCAAAAAGAAGTAGATCGGTTTTTTTTCATTCTTCAAGAACTGCATATCTTGCCAAGATCCTCATCCCTAAAGGTACTTGACAATAGTATTATTGGAGTCGATACACAACTCACAAAAAATACAAGAAGTCGACTAGGTGGATTGGTCCGAGTGAAGAGAAAAAAAAGCCATACAGAACTCAAAATCTTTTTCGGAGATATTCATTTTCCTGAAGAGGCGGATAAGATATTAGGTGGCAGTTTGATACCACCAGAAAGAGAAAAAAAAGATTCTAAAGAATCAAAAAAAAGGAAAAATTGGGTTTATGTTCAACGGAAAAAAATTCTCAAAAGCAAGGAAAAGTATTTTGTTTCGGTTCGACCTGCAGTCGCATATGAAATGGACGAAGGGAGAAATTTAGCAACACTTTTCCCGCAGGATCTCCTGCAAGAAGAGGATAATCTCCAACTTCGACTTGTCAATTTTATTTCTCATGAAAATAGCAAGTTAACTCAAAGAATTTATCACACGAATAGTCAATTCGTTCGAACTTGCTTAGTAGTGAATTGGGAACAAGAAGAAAAAGAGGGGGCTCGTGCTTCTCTTGTTGAGGTAAGAACAAATGATCTAATTCGCGATTTCCTAAGAATTGAGTTAGTCAAGTCTACTATTTCGTATACACGAAGAAGGTATGATAGGACAAGTGTAGGACTGATTCCCAATAATAGGTTAGATCGCAACAATACCAATTCCTTTTATTCCAAGGTGAATATTCAATCACTTAGCCAACATCAAGAAGTTATTGGCACCTTGTTGAATCGAAATAAAGAATATCCATCTTTGATGATTTTGTTGGCATCCAACTGTTCTCGAATTGGTTTATTCAAGAATTCGATATATCCCAATGCGGTAAAAGAATCGAATCCTAGAATTCCTATTCGAGATATTTTTGGGCTCTTAGGCGTTATTGTACCTAGTATATTGAATTTTTCTTCATCTTACTATTTATTAACGCATAATCAGATCTTGTTAAAAAAATACTTGTTCCTTGACAATTTGAGACATACCTTCCAAGTACTTCAAGGACTTAAATACTCTTTAATAGACGAAAATAAAAGGATTTCAAATTTTGACAGTAACATCATGTTGGAGCCATTCCATTTGAATTGGCACTTTCTCCATCATGACTCATGGGAAGAGACATTGGCAATAATTCACCTTGGACAATTTATTTGTGAAAATTTTTGTCTATTTAAATCACACATAAAAAAATCTGGTCAAATTTTCATTGTTAATATGGACTCCTTTGTTGTAAGAGCAGCTAAGCCTTATTTGGCCACTATAGGAGCAACTGTTCATGGTCATTATGGAAAAATCCTTTACAAAGGAGATAGGTTAGTTACGTTTATATATGAAAAATCGAGATCAAGTGATATAACGCAAGGTCTTCCAAAAGTAGAACAAATCTTCGAAGCACGTTCAATTGATTCACTATCGCCGAATCTCGAAAGGAGAATTGAGGATTGGAATGAACGTATACCAAGAATTCTTGGGGTTCCCTGGGGATTCTTTATTGGAGCTGAGCTAACCATAGCCCAAAGTAGTATTTCTTTGGTTAAGAAGAAGATCCTAAAGGTTTCTCGATACCAGGGAGTACAGATCCATAATAGACAAATCGAGATTATTGTGCGTCAAGTAACATCAAAAGTGTTGGTTTCAGAAGATGGAATGTCTAATGTTTTTTTACCTGGGGAATTAATAGGACTATTGCGAGCGGAACGAGCAGGGCGGGCTTTAGATGAATCGATCTATTATCGGGCAATCTTATTGGGAATAACAAGGGCTTCCCTGAATACCCAAAGTTTCATATCTGAAGCAAGTTTTCAAGAAACTGCTCGAGTTTTAGCAAAAGCTGCCCTACGAGGTCGTATTGATTGGTTGAAAGGCCTGAAAGAAAACGTAGTTCTGGGGGGGATTATACCTGTTGGTACCGGATTCCAAAAATTTGTGCATCGCTCCCCACAAGACAAGAACCTTTATTTCGAAATTCAAAAAAAAAATCTATTCGCGCCGGAAATGAGAGATATTTTGGTTCTCCATACAGAATTAGTTTCTTCTGATTCTGACGTAACAAACAATTTCTATGAAACATCAGAGACCCCGTTTACCCCTATTTATACGATTTAAGTATACATAAAGCATTTTTTTTACTTTAATTTAAACTATACTTTTGACCTTAGAATGCTAACAGGTCTTATTTTCTATTTTCTATTTTAATTTGAATTGTATTTGAATTGTATTTTAAGAAGTAAAAGAAGTCAGTTAATTCATTAAGGCTATGTTTATACCGTGTATCAATGGTCAATTATGAGTAGAAGGTTCCATCGGAACAATTATTATTTATTTCAAGCTATTTCGGCTCTTTCTTAAACTTCAAAAAGAAATTAATTCCGTAATGGTAAGACGAAAAAAGAAAAAATAAAAAGGAAGTGTGGAAAAAATGACAAGAAGATATTAGAACATCAATTTGAAAGAGATGATAGAAGCGGGAGTTCATTTTGGTCATGGTATTAAGAAATGGAATCCCAAAATGTCCCCTTACATCTCGGCAAAGCGTAAAGGTACTCATATTACAAATCTTGCTAGAACAGCTCGTTTTTTATCAGAAGCTTGTGATTTAGTTTTTGATGCAGCAAGTCAGGGAAAAAGCTTCTTAATTGTTGGTACCAAAAAAAGAGCAGCGGATTTAGTAGCATCAGGCGCAATAAGGTCTCGTTGTCATTATGTTAATAAAAAGTGGTTCAGCGGTATGTTAATGAATTGGTCGATTACCAAAACTAGACTTTCTCAATTTAGAGACTTAAGTGCAGAAGAAAAAATGGGAAAATTCCACCATCTCCCAAAAAGAGATGCGGCAATCTTAAAGAGAAAATTATCTACCTTGCAAAGATATCTCGGCGGGATCAAATATATGACGAGGTTGCCTGACATTGTGATCGTCCTTGATCAGCAAAAAGAGTATATAGCTCTTCGGGAATGTGCCATTTTGGGGATTCCTACTATTTCTTTAGTCGATACAAATTGTGACCCAGATCTTGCGAATATATCGATTCCTGCCAACGATGACACTATGACTTCAATTCGATTAATTCTTAACAAATTAGTATTTGCAATTTCTGAGGGCCGTTCTCTCTATATAAGAAATCGTTGATTAAGAAGAATAGTTAATTCTTGAGCAACTGCGTAGATTTATAGGATTAATTACTATTATTTTTGGTTTTGCATAGATAAAAGAAGGGGAATATTGATATATATTAGAGGGTATTGATATATATTATGATCTGATGTGATTTCTTGGTATATTAAATATAAGATTAATACTTCAAGTTGCTGAGTTGAGAAAGAGATGCTTGAATCAAAAGAATTCCTTTTTTGAAGTTCAATTTTTATCAGAGGACAATATGAATATTACACCATGTTCCATTAAAACACTCAAGGGGTTATATGATATATCGGGTGTAGAAGTAGGCCAACACTTCTATTGGCAAATAGGAGGTTTCCAAATTCATACCCAAGTACTCATCACTTCTTGGGTCGTAATTACTATTTTGCTAGGTTCAGTTATCATAGCTGTTCGGAATCCACAAACCATCCCGACCGATGGTCAGAATTTCTTCGAATATGTCCTTGAGTTTATTCGAGACTTGAGCAAAACTCAGATTGGAGAAGAATATGGTCCCTGGGTTCCCTTTATTGGAACTATGTTCCTTTTTATTTTTGTTTCGAATTGGTCTGGTGCTCTTTTACCTTGGAAAATTATAGAGTTACCCCATGGGGAATTAGCAGCGCCCACGAATGATATAAATACTACTGTTGCTTTAGCTTTACTAACATCAGCGGCATATTTTTATGCGGGTCTTAGCAAAAAAGGATTGAGTTATTTCAAAAAATATATTAAACCAACCCCAATCCTTTTACCTATTAACATCCTAGAAGATTTCACAAAACCATTATCACTTAGTTTTCGACTTTTCGGAAATATATTGGCGGATGAATTAGTCGTTGTTGTTCTTGTTTCTTTAGTCCCCTTAGTAGTCCCTATACCGGTCATGTTTCTTGGATTATTTACAAGCGGTATTCAAGCTCTTATTTTTGCAACGTTAGCCGCAGCCTATATAGGTGAATCCATGGAAGGTCATCATTGAATTAACTAGTTTTTGAAATAGTCTTTTTTTTAGCTTAGCCCAATTCATGCATGAGTCCGGATAATCCAATCCTCTTAGTTGGAAAACTAAATAGTTCGAAAGGCATATGAATATACAACCTAGAGTTGTAGGAGAGAGAATAGACTATATTATGGAAGAGGTAAAGTATATATGCATTCCGGGGGGCGGAGTCAGGTTAGATCTATATCCTTAATGCCTATAAGACAGTCATCTTTTGTGTAGCTTTCTAAGGAATGATTTTAGAATCGGATTCAATAGAAAATGAGAAAATATGCAAACAAAATAGAAGAAACAAATGTATATGGGATTTTTTTTATTCCTAAGTTAGATTCATTATCTAATCCGATATATAGAATTCCCTTCTATATGGAACTGGATTCCATATCAAGTTCTATGCAGCATATTGTTATCAATTGTATATCTTGATTTGATTCCTATTGGATTTGGATTAGTTCGATTTCAATAGGGGTTCTTCTTGTATTTCGTCTTTTATTATGTTAGATGAAGGGGAAAAAATGGGAACTCAAAGATATCGAAGAGTCAAAAAAAAGGATGGAATAAAAGAGTGATTGGTTGAAAAGAAAGAGAAATAGAATAATGAGAATCATATGGATTTACACAAACCTCTAATGATTAGAAACTAAAAACGAGATCTCGAAGTAATTCGAACGATTTCGATTATCATTTATTTGTACTTATTAGTTACTTCTACCCGATAGAGCTTAGAAGTTGGAAGTAATAATTTCTTGGTTGATTGTATCCTTAACCATTTCTTTTTTTTGACACAAGGAACTCACCATGAATCCACTAATTGCTGCTGCTTCCGTTATTGCTGCTGGATTGGCCGTAGGGCTTGCTTCTATTGGGCCCGGAGTTGGTCAAGGTACCGCTTGCAGGACAAGTCGTAGAAGGTATTGCGAGACGACCGGAAGCGAGAAGGTAAAATAAGAGGTACTTTATTGCTTAGTCTAGCTTTTATGGAAGCTTTAACAATTTATGGACTGGTTGTGGCACTAGCGCTTTTATTTGCGAACCCTTTTGTTTAATCCTAAAAAAGAAAATGAGTCCTTTAGATTAGATACTTTTTTCTTTTTTTAGTACATTGGTATTTGCTTATGTAATTCTAAGTATATCAATACTTTACTTTACTCCTATTTATTATATTATTTCTTTTTTATATTATTCTGGAAATTTTGTATTTATCGGGACAGACAATACCCTAGGTACCCCAAGAAGGGCTGATTTGAGCATGATCCATTTAGAGGATATGCTCGCCCTCTTCCTTCCCGTCCTTAGTTTAGGGCAGTGGAAAGTATTTTTCCTTTTATTTTAGGAATTTTGGGAACATTTCAACAAAGGAGATCTTTCACAGGTCAAACAAGACCTAAGATTTAATCTAAAAGAAATTATTAGATTGAATCTATTTGGATTAAAAAAATTGCATTAAAAAAACCGATCAAAAAAGGACGAGCGAAGTAAGTGATCGAAAAACTATAAGAGGAGAGCATATGAAAAATGTGACTCCCCCACTCCAGTCGTTGCTTTTCTTTCTGTTACTTCGAAAGCAGCTGCTTCAGCTTTAGCCACGCGAATTCTCGATATTCCTTTTTATTTCTCATCAAACGAATGGCATCTTCTTCTGGAAATCCTAGCTATTATTTCCGGGCGCTAGAACGAAACCCCTTCTTACCGCAAGCTTTTAATAATATGGCCGTGATCTGTCATTACGTGCGACTATCTCCACTATAGAAAGAAGAAAAAAAAAGAAAGGAGGAAATTTTCTAGTGAATACTAGAAAAGAGGGCTTTCTACATAGGGATCGTCAAAACAACGATTTTACCCTATCAGCTGTAGGAAGGAAGGACAGGTTTTTCTCCTAAACATATAGGAATTTTTGAAGGAAGGAAAGCCGGAAATACCCAATATCTTCTTCCAACGGGATATTGGGTATTTCTTTGTTTATTCGAATCTTTCTATTCGAATTCTTTCATAAAAATTCTCGTAGAATTGAGAATGAAGTTTTCATTCGTACATGCCGGATCATGAATTAGTAACTGCAGACCAATCTCCGAAAAGTCCCGATTGTTTCGATTTTTGGAATGGGATATTTACGGAATCCCCATGAATAGGATCAAACCCTATTCCATGCTATTTCCATAAGATAACTCTTTCTTATTCTTAAGCAAGCCCCCGAGAGGGCTTAGTTGATCACGATTTCTGTTTTCTCTTTTTTTCCTTTTTATTTGTTTCGAAAAAGATATCGTCCGATTCTCCTTCTATTGATTCTTTTCCGATCGAGATGTATGGATCCATGTGTCTACATACCTAGATTCTGTTCATGGATTAACGAAAATGTGCAAGAGCTCTATTTGCCTCTCGCCATTCTATGAGTCGCTTCCTTTTTGCATATGGCACCCCCACTCCCTTTGGTAGCATCTACTAATTCGGAACTTAATTTGAAAGCCATATTTCGACCCGGACGCTTTTGGGATGCTTCTAATAACCAACGAATGGCAAGTGCTCTTCCTTGTTTAGATCCTATTTCAATCGGAACTTTCCGCGTCGATCCTTTTTTATTACGTCTTGTTTTTACTCCTATATTGGGAGTTACTCTACGTATTGCTTGACGTAAAACCAATAGTGGATTTGTTTTTGTCTTTTGTTGAATCTTTTTCACGGCTCGATAGAGAATTTGATAAGCCAATGATTTTTTTCCGTCTTTCATAATACGGTTAACCACCATGTTAACTAATCGATTACGAAAAATTGGATCGGATTTTGCGGTTCTTTTTTTCTGCAGTACCTCGACGTGACATGAGCGTGAAAGAGGTTCAAGAATCCGTTTTCTTTTTATAAGGGCTAAAAACGAATCACTTATTTTTTTGGCTTTTTGGCCCCATATTGTAGGGTGGATCTCGAAAGATAGGAAAGATCTCCCTCCAAGCCGTACATACGACTTTCATCGAATACGGCTTTCCACAGAATTCTATAGGGATCTATGAGATCGAGTATGGAATTCTGTTTACTCACTTTAAATTGAGTATCCGTTTCCCTCCTTTTCCCGCTAGGACCGGAAATCCTGTATTTTCCATATCCATACGATCGAGTCCTTAGGTTTCCGAAATAGTGTAATGGAAAAAGAAGTGCTTCGAATCATTGCTATTTGACTCGGACTGTTCGAAAAAGTCGAGGTATTTCGAATTGTTTGTTGACACGGACAAAGTAAGGGAAAACCTGCGAAAGAATTTCCATATTGACCTTGGACATATAAGAGTTTCGAATCGAATCTCTTTAGAAAGAAGATCTTTTGTCTCATGGTAGCTGCTCCAGTCCCTTACGAAACTTTCGTTATTGGGTTAGCCATACACTTCACATGTTTCTAGCGATTCACATGGCATCATCAAATGATACAAGTCTTGGATAAGAATCTACAACGCACTAGAACGCCCTTATTGATGATTCTTTTTGCGACAAAGCATCTAGGGTTCCTCGAATAATGCGATATCTCACACCGGGTAAATCCTTAACCCTTCCTCCTCTTACTAATACTACAGAATGTTCTTGTAAATTATGGCCAATACCGGGTATATAAGCGGTGATTTCAAATCCGGAGGTTAATCGTACTGCGGCAACTTTACGTAAGGCGAGTTGGGTTTTTTGGGGTTGATAGTGGAAAAGTCGACAGATAAGTCATCCTTATTGTCCCTCTACGAACCGTACATGAGATTTTCACCTCATACGGCTCCTCGTTCAATTCTTTCGAAGGGATCCTTTTCCTCGTTCGAGAGTCTCCGCCCTTCTTCCACTCCGTCCCGAAGACTAACTAAGACCAATTGAGTCACGTTTTCATGTTCTAATTGAACACTTTCCATTTATGATTAAAGGAGAAGATTGTTCTTTTACCAAACATATGCGGATCAAATCACGTCTTATAATAAGAAGAAATCTTTCTCGGTATCAATCCCCTTGCCCCTCATTCTTTGAGAATCGAAGGATCCTTTTCGAGTTTCCATTTCTTCATTTTGAATCCGGGCTCTTCTATCTTCGACTTATTTTTTTGGCTTTATTCTTTATTTATTTCATTTCGATTTTTCCCTCTTCCTCTATCCCTATCCTCTAGGTACGGCGTTTGCATCAATAGAGAACTTTTTCCTCCGTATGAATCGATATTATTCCATTCCAATTTCTTCCCGAAACTTCCCAAGAAAAATCCCGAATTGGATCCAAAATTGACGGGTTAATGTGAGCTTATCCATGCGGTTAGGCACTCTTCAAATAGGAATCCATTTTCTAACTGGCTTTCGTGCTTTGGTGAGTCGTCCGAGATCCTTTCAATGACCTATGTTGTGTTGAAGGGATATCTATATGATCCGATCGATTGCATAAGACCCGCGGTAGCAATAGAACGGGGAAAGTATACAGAAAAGACAGTTCTTTTCAATTTCGATTATCTATATATTAGTTCGTTTCTATTTCTAGATATCTATTTCTATATATCTATATATTAGTATTAATATCTATATATTAGTATTAGTTAGTAGTACTATTCTATTAGTTAGCGATCCCGGCTCTGTGAGTTCTTTCTTCCGTGATGAACTGTCGGCACCAGTCCTACATTTTTTCTCTGTGGACCGAGGAGAAAGGGGGCTCAGCAGGAAGAGGATTGTACCATGAGAGAAGCACAGAGGTCAACCCGCTTCAAATATGGAACATGGATTCTGGCAATGCAACGGAGTTGGGTCCTCATATCGATCCGAATGAATCAGTCTTTCTACAGAGGTCAATCTTTGCCTATTAGGCAAGAGGATAGCAAGTTCGAAATTCTGTCTCGGTAGGACATGGATTTCTATTACTATGAAATTCATAAATTAGTTAATGGGAGGGCTACCATTATCCTTTTTCTTGTATGTGTTCCTAAGAGAAGGAATTTGTCCATTTCATGTTTCGAGGTCTCAAAAAAAGGGCGTGGAAACGGATAGAAACTCTTGAATGGAAATTGAAAAGAAATGTAGCCCCAGTTCCTTCAGAAATGGTAAGATCTTTGGCGCAAGAAGAAGGGGCGATCCATATCATCTTGACTTGGTTCTGCTTCCCCTCTTTTTTTTTAAGAATACCGAGTCGGGTTCTTCTCCTACCGTATCGAATAGAACATGCCGAACAAGATCTTCTTCATGGAAACCCACTCGATTTAGATCGGGAAAATCGTACAGATTTTATGAAACCATGTGCTATGGCTCGAATCCATAGTCAATCCTATTTTCGATAGGACCGGTTGACAATTGAATCCAATTTTTCCCATTATTTGACTGTCCATAATAGTGCGGAAAGAAAGCCCGGAGGAAGAG
>OX387241.1:51772669-52097669 GCA_947561735.1 Cenchrus americanus | reverse complement strand
TTTTCTTTCTGTTACTTCGAAAGTAGCTGCTTCAGCTTTAGCCACGCAAATTCTCGATATTCCTTTTTATTTCTCATCAAACGAATGGCATCTTCTTCTGGAAATCCTAGAGTGGACTAAAGCGGCGGATTGCTAATCCGTTGTACAATTTTTTTGTACCGAGGGTTCGAATCCCTCTCTTTCCGCCCCCTCGGATCATTTGGGACTTTCGAATTGTAAGGAATTCTGACCCCCGGATTTTCTCATAAATAAATGTACGAAATAAATCCAATTTTAATTTATGGAAAAGATTCTTCAAGAGTCTCGGGTCCCAGAAGCGCGTGATAAATGCCACCGAAGCCTAAGACTGCGGAGGAAATTAAGTGAAGTACTCCGGATACAAAGTAAGGAAAAGTATCTAGAACTTCTCCCCCCGGCCCTACTCCCCAACCTAGAGTAGCTAAGTGCGGAAGTAAAATCAACCCTTGTTCATACATGGGCTTTTCTGGTACGAAATGGGCCACTTCAAATAGGTTCATTGCTCCGGCCCAGAATACGATTAATCCGGCATGGGCTACATGAGCTCCAAGTAGTTTACCGGACAAATTGATAAGTCTGGCATTCCCAGCCCACCAAGCAAAGCCGGTGGTTTCTTGGTCACGACCAGCTAAAACGAAAGTTCCATTAAAGAGCGTTTCCACGTGGTAGAACCTCCTCAGGGAATATAAGATTTTCATGAGGCTGATCCTGAGCTGCCATCCACGCAATCTAAATCTCATAACATTTTCTGATCTATTTGATAGTCGCCAATTAAAAGGAGACATTTTCGCAATTTTTGTTATAGCCCTTGCGGCTGCTGAAGCAGCTATTGGACTATCTATTCTTTCTTCCATCCATCGTAACAGGAAATCAACTCGTATCAATCAATCCAATTTTTTGAATAATTAGACATAGAATCCTCTAAACAAAGGCGGATATATAATAATAAGAAACATTAAGATGAATAGAAATCTAATCTTATTTTCTTATTAGTGTTTAATAATATCCATTTTTGGAGTAGGTTATTTCAAAGTATTGTTTTTTACTTATTGAATATTGCATTTTTGCAATTCATTGATATTGCAATTTGAATATTGCAATAATTTATATTGAAAAGATGATAGCCAATAAATTGGCTAATTCAAATTAGTATGTAGAATTCGTATAATTATGACTGTTGAAGCCTTAAATTCAAGTCTCTTGGCTCTTTTCACGCTTTCTCACAAACAGATTACGAAATATATTGCATTATTTGTTAAAGTTTGGATAAACCATTGCTTCATCTGGTGTATACAATACATCTAATTTATATAGTACTAATTTCATTTTTACCAGATCGAAAATTTTTATGTTGAAAAGGAAAATTTAGAGATCCAATGTCACATTCTGTAAAAATTTATGATACATGTATAGGATGCACTCAATGTGTACGAGCTTGCCCAACAGATGTATTAGAAATGATACCTTGGGATGGATGTAAAGCCAAGCAAATTGCTTCCGCGCCGAGAACCGAAGATTGTGTGGGTTGTAAGAGATGCGAATCTGCCTGCCCAACGGATTTTTTAAGTGTCCGCGTTTATTTAGGGTCTGAAACAACCCGCAGCATGGCTCTATCTTATTGATACGTTACAAAAAACTCCACTTGAATCGTCTGATTCCTCTTTACAAAGAAGCCTGTGCTCGAAATAATCGAGCATGGGCTTTTCTGGTCAAAACGTATCTTGTCTTTATTACTTTATCATGAGTTATTTTCCTTGGTTAACAATACTTGTTGTTTTGCCGATATTTGCAGGTTCATTAATTTTCTTTTTACCTCATAAAGGAAATAAAATCGTTAGGTGGTATACTATAGCTATTTGTTTATTAGAATTCCTTCTAATGACTTATGCATTCTGTTATCATTTCCAATTGGAGGATCCCTTAATCCAATTAAAGGAGGATTCTAAATGGATAGATGTTTTTGATTTCCACTGAAGATTGGGAATCGATGGACTTTCATTAGGATCTATTTTATTGACAGGATTTATCACTACTTTAGCTACTTTAGCGGCTTGGCCGGTTACTCGGAATCATAAGAATCTTAAGATATATTTCGAATAGATAGAAATAGTAAATTTGAATTGAGACACATATTCTATGACAGATCTTAACTTACCCTCTATTTTCGTACATTTAGTAGGCTTATTGTGGTTTCCTCGGTTTCTATTTTTTAGCTGCTCTTACAACAAAGGAGTCCATATTAACAATGAAAATTTGACCAGATTTTTTTATGTGTGATTTAAATAGACAAAAATTTTCACAAATAAATTGTCCAAGGTGAATTATTGCCAATGTCTCTTCCCATGAGTCATGATGGAGAAAGTGCCAATTCAAATGGAATGGCTCCAACATGATGTTACTGTCAAAATTCGAAATCCTTTTATTTTCGTCTATTAAAGAGTATTTAAGTCCATGAAGTACTTGGAAGGTTTGTTTCAAATTGTCAAGGAACAAGTATTTTTTTAACAAGATCTGATTATGCGTTAATAAATAGTAAGATGAAGAAAAATTCGATATACTAGGTACAATAACGCCTAAGAGCTCAAAAATATCTCGAATAGGAATTCTAGGATTCGATTCTTTTACCGCATTGGGATATATCGAATTCTTGAATAAACCAATTCAAGAACAGTTGGATGCCAACAAAATCATCAAAGATGGATATTCTTTATTTCGATTCAACAAGGTGCCAATAACTTCTTGATGTTGGCTAAGTGATTGAATATTCGCCTTGGAATAAAAGGAATTGGTATTGTTGCGATCTAACCTATTATTGGGAATCAGTCCTACACTTGTCCTATCATACCTTCTTCGTGTATACGAAATAGTAGACTTGACTAACTCAATTCTTAGGAAATCGCGAATTAGATCATTTGTTCTTACCTCAACAAGAGAAGCACGAGCCCCCTCTTTTTCTTCTTGTTCCCAATTCACTACTAAGCAAGTTCGAACGAATTGACTATTCGTGTGATAAATTCTTTGAGTTAACTTGCTATTTTCATGAGAAATAAAATTGACAAGTCGAAGTTGGAGATTATCCTCTTCTTGCAGGAGATCCTGCGGGAAAAGTGTTGCTAAATTTCTCCCTTCGTCCATTTCATATGCGACTGCAGGTCGAACCGAAACAAAATACTTTTCCTTGCTTTTGAGAATTTTTTCCGTTGAACATAAACCCAATTTTTCCTTTTTTTGATTCTTTAGAATCTTTTTTTTTCTCTTTACGGTGGTACCAAACGCCACCTAATATCTTATCCGCCTCTTCGGGAAAATGAATATCTCCGAAAAAGATTTTGAGTTTCGTAATGGTTTTTTTTCTCTTCACTCGGACCAATCCACCTAGTCGACTTCTTGTATTTTTTGTGAGTTGTGTATCGACTCCAATAATACTATTGTCAAGTACCTTTAGGGATGAGGATCTCGGCAAGATATGCAGTTCTTGAAGAATGAAAAAAAAAACGATCTACTTCTTTTTGGTATTTTAGACTAAATTCTTTTGTTCCTCGATGCTCAATAAAACCCTCTTTTTTTAAGATAGAATCTTCCTCCGGGCTCCCGTATTCATCTTCTGAGTCTTCCTCTGAGTCTTCCTCTGAGTCTTCTTCTAAAGTCCCATATTCCTTCTCTGAGCCATCTTCAGAGCTCCCATATTCTTCTTCTGAGTCTTCTTCTAGGATTTCATATTCGCCCTCTCCCTCTCGGGTCCTATAATTGTTCTCTAGGCTCCCATATTCTTCCTCTGAGTCTTTCTCTAGAGTCCTATATTCGTCCTCTAGGATCCCATATTCATCTTCTAGGGTTTCATATTCGTTCCTATATTCGTCTTCTAGGATTTCATATTCGCCCTCTCCCTCTCGGGTCCTATATTATCCCCATGCCGCCACGCGGGGGGACATGGGGATGTCAAAAAGGGGATCCTATCACTATCAACTAATTTGTTCCGACCTAGGATAATAAGCTCATGAGCTTGGTCTTACTTCACCCTAAAAGAAAGAAGACTTCCATATCCAAGTTTAGCTCAGACGTAGCTGCCTTCTTTTTGGGCGTGAAGCAGTGTCAAACCAAAATACCCAATAAGCATAAGCATTAGCTCTCCCTGAAAAGGAGGTGATCCGGCCGCACCTTCCGGTACGGCTACCTTGTTACGACTTCACTCCGGTCGCAAGCCTAGCCTTAGGCATCCCCCTCCTTACGGTTACGGGTAATGACTTCAAACCCGGCCGGCTCCTATAGTGTGACGGGCGGTGTGTACAAGGCCCGGGAACGGATTCACCGCCGTATGGCCGACCGGCGATTACTAGCGATTCCTGCTTCATGCGGGCGAGTTGCGGCACCGCAATCCGAAGCGAGGACGGGTTTCCGGAGTTAGCTCACCCTCGCGAGATCGCGACCCTTTGTCCCGCCCATTGTAGCACGTGTGTCGCCCGGGGCATAAGGGGCATGATGACTTGGCCTCATCCTCTCCTTCCTCCGGCTTAACACCGGCGGTCCGTTCGGGGTTCCAAACTCATAGTGGCAACTAAACACGAGGGTTGCGCTCGTTGCGAGACTTAACCCAACACCTTACGGCACGAGCCGACGACGACCATGCACCACCCGTGTCCGCATTCCCGAGGGCACCCCTCTCTTTCAAGAGGATTCGCGGCATGTCAAGCCCTGGTAAGGTTATTCGCTTTGCATCGAATTAAACCACATGCTCCACCGCTTGTGCGGGCCCCCGTCAATTCCTTTGAGTTTCATTCTTGTGAACGTACTCCCCGGGCGGGATACTTAACGCGTTAGCTACGACCGCACGGGTCGAGTCGCACAGCACCTAGTATCCATCGTTTACGGCTAGGACTACCGGGGTCTCTAATCCCATTTGCTCCCCTAGCTTTCGTCTCTCGGTGTCGGTGTCGGCCCGGCGAGTGCTTTCGCCGTTGGTGTTCTTTCCGATCTCAATGCATTTCACCGCTCCACCGGAAATTCCCTCTCGCCCCTACCGTACTCCCGGCTTGGTAGTTTCCACCGCTTGTCCGGGGTTGAGCCACGGGATTTGACGGCGGACTTGAAAAGCCACCTACGGACGCTTTACGCCCAATCATTCCGGATAACGCTTGCATCCTCGTCTTACCGCGGCGCGCTGGCGGCACGGAGTTAGCCGATGCTTATTCCTCGGATACCGTCATTGTTTCTTCTCCGAGAAAAGAAGTTGACGACCCGTAGGCCTTCCACCTCCACGCGGCATTGCTCCGTCGGAGCTTTCGCCCATTGCGGAAAATTCCCCACCGCGCCTCCCGTAGGAGTCCGGGCCGTGTCTCGGTCCCGGTGTGGCCGATCATCCTCTCGGACCGCCTACGATCATCGCCTTGGTAAGCTATTGCCTCACCAACTAGCTAATCGGACGCGAGCCCCTCCTTGGGCGGATTTCTCCTTTTGCTCCTCGGCCTACGGGGTATTAGCAACTGTTTCCCGGTTGTTGTTCCCCTCCCAAGGGCGAGTTCTTACGCGTTACTCACCCGTTCGCCACCGGAAACACCACTTCCCGTTCGACTTGCATGTGTTAAGCATGCCGCCGGCGTTCATCCCGAGCCGGGATCGAACTCTCCATGAGATTCATAGTTGCATTACTTATAGCTTCCTTATTCGTAGACAAAGCGGATTCGGAATTGTCTTTCCTTCCAAGGATAACTTGTATCCATGCGCTTCATATTATTAGCCCGGAGTTCGCCACCAGCAGTATAGCCAACCCTACCCTATCACGTCAATCCCACAAGCCTCTTATCCATTCCCGTTCGATCGTGGTGGGGGAGTAAGTAAAAATAGAAAAAACTCACATTAGGTTTAGGGATAATCAGGCTCGAACTGATGACTTCCACCACGTCAAGGTGACACTCTACCGCTGAGTTATATCACTTCCCCGTCCCATCGAGAAAGAGAATTAACGAATCCTAAGGCAAAGGGGCGAGAAACGCAAGGCCAAGCCACTCTTCCTCCGGGCTTTCTTTCCGCACTATTATGGACAGTCAAATAATGGGAAAAATTGGATTCAATTGTCAACCGGTCCTATCGAAAATAGGATTGACTATGGATTCGAGCCATAGCACATGGTTTCATAAAATCTGTACGATTTTCCCGATCTAAATCGAGTGGGTTTCCATGAAGAAGATCTTGTTCAGCATGTTCTATTCGATACTGGTAGGAGAAGAACCCGACTCGGTATTCTTAAAAAAAGAGGGGAAGCAGAACCAAGTCAAGATGATATGGATCGCCCCTTCTTCTTGCGCCAAAGATCTTACCATTTCTGAAGGAACTGGGGCTACATTTCTTTTCAATTTCCATTCAAGAGTTTCTATCTGTTTCCACGCCCTTTTTTTGAGACCTCGAAACATGAAATGGACAAATTCCTTCTCTTAGGAACACATACAAGAAAAAGGATAATGGTAGCCCTCCCATTAACTAATTTATGAATTTCATAGTAATAGAAATCCATGTCCTACCGAGACAGAATTTCGAACTTGCTATCCTCTTGCCTAATAGGCAAAGATTGACCTCTGTAGAAAGACTGATTCATTCGGATCGATATGAGGACCCAACTCCGTTGCATTGCCAGAATCCATGTTCCATATTTGAAGCGGGTTGACCTCTGTGCTTCTCTCATGGTACAATCCTCTTCCTGCTGAGCCCCCTTTCTCCTCGGTCCACAGAGAAAAAATGTAGGACTGGTGCCGACAGTTCATCACGGAAGAAAGAACTCACAGAGCCGGGATCGCTAACTAATAGAATAGTACTACTAACTAATACTAATATATAGATATTAATACTAATATATAGATATATAGAAATAGATATCTAGAAATAGAAACGAACTAATATATAGATAATCGAAATTGAAAAGAACGTGTTTTTTCGTATACTTTCCCCGTTCTATTGCTACCGCGGGTCTTATGCAATCGATCGGATCATATAGATATCCCTTCAACACAACATAGGTCATCGAAAGGATCTCGGACGACTCACCAAAGCACGAAAGCCGGTTAGAAAATGGATTCCTATTTGAAGAGTGCCTAATTGCATGGATAAGCTCACATTAACCCGTCAATTTTGGATCCAATTCGGGATTTTTCTTGGGAAGTTTCGGGAAGAAATTGGAATGGAATAATATCGATTCATACAGAGGAAAAAGTTCTCTATTGATGCAAACGCCGTACCTAGCGGATAGGGATAGAGGAAGAGGGAAAAATCGAAATGAAATAAATAAAGAATAAAGCCAAAAAAATAAGTCGAAGATAGAAGAGCCCGATTCAAAATGAAGAAATGGAAACTCGAAAAGGATCCTTCGATTCTCAAAGAATGAGGGGCAAGGGGATTGATACCGAGAAAGATTTCTTCTTATTATAAGACGTGATTTGATCCGCATATGTTTGGTAAAAGAACAATCTTCTCCTTTAATCATAAATGGAAAGTGTTCAATTAGAACATGAAAACGTGACTCAATTGGTCTTAGTTAGTCTTAGGGACGGAGTGGAAGAAGGGCGGAGACTCTCGAACGAGGAAAAGGATCCCTTCGAAAGAATTGAACGAGGAGCCGTATGAGGTGAAAATCTCATGTACGGTTCGTAGAGGGACGATAAGGATGACTTATCTGTCGACTTTTCCACTATCAACCCCAAAAAACCCAACTCGCCTTACGTAAAGTTGCCGGAGTACGATTAACCTCCGGATTTGAAATCACTTGCTTATATACCGGTATTGGCCATAATTTACAAGAACATTCGTAGTATTAGTAAGAGGAGGAAGGGTTAAGGATTTACCCGGTGTGAGATATCGCATTATTCGAGGAACCCTAGATGTCGTCGCAAGTAAAGAATCGTCAACAAGGGCGTTCTAGTGCGTTGTAGATTCTTATCCAAGACTTGTATCATTTGATGATGCCATGTGAATCGCTAGAAACATGTGAAGTGTATGGCTAACCCAATAACGAAAGTTTCGTAAGGGGACCGGAGCAGGCTACCATGAGACAAAAGATCTTCTTTCTAAAGAGATTCGATTCGGAACTCTTATATGTCCAAGGTCAATATGGAAATTCTTTCGAGAGGTTTTCCCTTACTTTGTCGGTGTCAACAAACAATTCGAAATACCTCAACTTTTTCGAAACAGGTCCGAGTCAAATAGCAATGATTCGAAGCACTTCTTTTTCCATTACACTATTTCGGAAACCTAAGGACTCGATCGTATGGATATGGAAAATACGGGATTTCCGGTCCTAGCGGGAAAAGGAGGGAAACGGATACTCAATTTAAAGTGAGTAAACAGAATTCCATACTCGATCTCATAGATCCCTATAGAATTCTGTGGAAAGCCGTATTCGATGAAAGTCGTATGTACGGCTTGGAGGGAGATCTTTCCTATCTTTCGAGATCCACCCTACAATATGGGGCCAAAAAGCCAAAAAAATAAGTGATTCGTTGGCATTTATCACGCGCTTCTGGGACCCGAGACTCTTGAAGAATCTTTTCCATTCTTTGGTTATGTATGGAAAGATAGAAATAAAATGACTACAATTTTGGGTATTCACTTAATTTTGTTAGGTCTAGGTGCTTTTCTTCTAGTACTCAAGGCTCTTTATTTTGGCGGCGTATATGATACCTGGGCCCCCGGGGGGATGTAAGAAAAATTACCAATTTGACCCTTAGCCCCGGTGTTATATTTGGTTATTTACTAAAATCCCCTTTTGGGGGAGAAGGATGGATTGTTAGTGTGGATGATTTAGAAGATATAATTGGGGGACATGTATGGTTGGGTTCCATTTGTGTACTTGGCGGAATTTGGCATATCTTAACCAGGAAACTAAAGCAAGTGTTGGATTTAAAGCTGGTGTTAAGGATTATAAATTGACTTACTACACCCCGGAGTACGAAACCAAAGATACTGATATCTTGGCAGCATTCCGAGTAACTCCTCAGCTCGGGGTTCCGCCCGAAGAAGCGGGAGGCTGCGGTAGGCCGCGGAATCTTCTCTTGGTACATGGACAACTCGTTTGGACCGATGGACTTACCAGTCTTGATCGTTACAAAGGACGATGCTATCACATCGAGCCCGTTCCTGGGGACCCAGATCAATATATCTGTTATGTAGCTTATCCATTAGACCTATTTGAAGAGGGTTCTTTTACTAACATGTTTACTTCCATTGTGGGTAACGTATTTGGTTTCAAAGCCTTACGCGCTCTACGTTTGGAGGATCTACGAATTCCCCCTGCTTATGCAAAAACTTTCCAAGGTCCGCCTCACGGTATCCAAGTTGAAAGGGATAAGTTGAACAAGTACGGTCGTCCTTTATTGGGATGTACTATTAAACCAAAATTGGGATTATCCGCAAAAAATTACGGTAGAGCGTGTTATGAGTGTTTACGCGGTGGACTTGATTTTACCAAAGATGATGAAAACGTAAACTCACAACCATTTATGCGCTGGAGAGACCGTTTTGTCTTTTGTGCCGAAGCTATTTATAAAGCACAAGCCGAAACCGGTGAAATCAAGGGGCATTACTTGAATGCGACTGCAGGTACATGCGAAGAAATGATTAAGAGAGCTGTATTTGCAAAGGAATTAGGGGTTCCTATTGTAATGCATGACTACTTAACAGGAGGATTCACCGCAAATACTACTTTGTCTCATTATTGCTGCGACAACGGCCTACTTCTTCACATTCACCGAGCAATGCATGCAGTTATTGATAGACAGAAAAATCATGGTATCCATTTCCGTGTATTAGCTAAAGCATTGCGTATGTCGGGGGGAGATCATATCCACTCCGGTACAGTAGTAGGTAAGTTAGAAGGGGAACGCGAAATAACTTTAGGTTTTGTTGATTTATTGCGCGATGATTTTATTGAAAAAGATCGTTCTCGCGGTATCTTTTTCACTCGGGATCGGGTATCCACGCCGGGTGTTATACGGTGGCTTCGGGGGGGTATTCATGTTTGGCATATGCCGGCTCCGACCGAAATCTTTGGAGATGATTCCGTATTACAATTTGGTGGAGGAACTTTAGGACATCCTTGGGGAAATGCACACTGGTGCGACGGCTAATCGTGTGGCTTTAGAAGCCTGTGTACAAGCTCGTAACGAAGGGCGCGATCTTGCTCGTGAAGGTAATGAAATTATCAAAGCAGCTTGCAAATGGAGTGCTGAACTAGCCGCAGCTTGTGAAATATGGAAGGAGATCAAATTTGATGGTTTCAAAGCGATGGATACCTTATAGATATAAGTAGATAAAACTAGATATAAAGAAGGTCTAAATAAAAAAAGAAGAAAAATAGAAAGAGAAAAAAAAAGTTAAGAAATGCAGTAATTCTTCTTTATTCTTCTAATTGATTGCAATTAAATTCGGCTCAATCTTTTCTAAAAAAAAGACTGAGCCGAATTTAAATAGATCTTGATACGATCATGAGACTTGACCAATCGAGATTCTTCTATTCTATATATCTAGAATATAGAAAGGTATAATACAATAAACAAATATAAATAAAAATATAGTATTATCGTACGATAATGGAATCAAATACGCAGTATTTACAGAAAAGAGTCTTCGTTTATTGGGAAAGAATCAATATACTTTTAATGTCGAATCGGGATTCACTAAGACAGAAATAAAGCATTGGGTCGAACTCTTCTTTGGTGTTAAGGTAGTAGCTGTGAATAGCCATCGACTACCCGGAAAGGGTAGAAGAATGGGACCTATTCTGGGACATACAATGCATTACAGACGTATGATCATTACCCTTCAACTGGGTATTCTGAAAGAGGTATTTCTTTTATTTTCACAATAGCTTTCTTTTGAATCCAATTTCAAGTTCGATTAGAAGGATAGAAAGGCGATGAGAATGGGAAAAGAAAAAATATTTGATTTTAATGAGTTCCCCTTTTTTGCAATTTTCTTTTTTTCAATTCCATTCATTTTTTTATAGAATACTTTTTTATAGAATATCTATAAATTTATTCTATATCTATAAAAAAATAATATTTTATAAAAAATCTTTATTTTGTAAACTAAAAAATACAATAGTCAATATTCCTTATAATAGATATACTTAATTATATCATAAGAATCTTAAGATATATTTCGAATAGATAGAAATAGTAAATTTGAATTGAGACACATATTCTATGACGGATCTTAACTTACCCTCTATTTTCGTACCTTTAGTAGGCTTAGTATTTCCGGCAATTGCAATGACTTCCTTATTTCTTTATGTGCGGAAAAATAAGATTGTCTAGAAACGACGGGGCCCAATTTTCTCAATGTATTTCCAGGATCATAATACAGATATTTTTTTGTGTAAGTAGTATAATATGATAGGGTATGTAGCTCTTTCTACACACAAATGAAAAACGTCTGTGGATGCGGATATAAGCTACGAGCATAAATGCATGCATATGCGTAGCCGACTATAGCGAGTTTTTTTTAGTGGATCCACTAATTTTTTTTTGAATAGAAAGTCAATGTATCTAACCAATTATTTCACAGGAGTACTAGCTACTGAAGGCTATTTCAGAATCAAAAAAAGTAAAGTAAAAATCATTTAGCTTATTCTCTCAATTTCAATTGACCGCTACTGGATTTAGTATATCTAATATGAATTGGCGATCAGAACACATATGGATAGAACTTCTAAAAGGTTCTCGAAAAAGAGGTAATTTTTTTTGGGCCTGTATTCTTTTTCTAGGTTCATAAGTATACGAAAGATAAAGAACCCCATTTTTCTAGTTCCTATGATGCACTGGGAGCTTATAGACAGAAACGAATCTGTTTAAACAGTCCCTTGTGGCTCCGATGGAAACTAGATCAACGCATCACACTCGATGCTGCCGTTACTCTTGCTTTGGTTCAGGAGGAGGCCCTGGGGGACAAGCCAGTGACATCTGGTCCTACATATCATCAGAAGTACAATGCCAGGGTGCCACCATCTGCTCCTGTCAAGACCCCTGTTGCAGTGGCATCTAAACCTGCCCAGCTTCAGTCTGAAACTGATTCCAAGATGTTGACCTTGAAGCAGTACAGGCGTACAATGGGCTTATGCTACAAGTGTGGGTCCAAGTGGAGCCGTGATCACAAATGTGCTCCTGAGGTCCTTCATGCTGTACAAGATATTTGGAGTGGGTACCCAGATGATGAAGAGGATATTGTTGATGATCAATCAATGCCAACTGAATCTATCTGTTTGGCCATCTCCCATTCAGCTGTTTCTGGTGCTCCTGCCCCGAGGACTATACAGTTCATTGGTACAATGCAAGGTTTGCCCCTCACTATCCTCATTGATTTAGGCAGTACTTCTTCCTTTGTTAGTACCACTATAGTCCAGCAGTTGAGCTCTCAAACAGTTACTCCCCATTCTGGGTCTGTCAGTGTTGCTGGTGGGGGTATTTTACGGTTGCAAGGAATTTTGTGTAATGCTATGTGGGCTATTGATGATCATATCTTTTTTGCTGATCTAAAAGTATTGCCATTAGTGCATTTTGATGTTATTCTTGGTATGGATTGGTTAGAATCACATAGTCCCATGATGGTTCACTGGAAACAGAAATGGCTTAAGTTCCAGTACAATAATGCTTCTATTATCCTGCATGGTATGTCTAGTACTGGTATGGATTCAGTCTTGCTTCAAGTTTGTTTGATTTCTGATGATGTTGCAAAAGAAGATCAATCTCTAAATTCATTGCCAGTAGAAGTACAGTCACTCATTCAGCAGTATCAGCATTTGTTTGAGGCTCCAGTGGGTTTACCTCCCACAAGATCCTGTAACCACTCCATACCATTGCTGCCCAATTCAAAACCAGTCGCCATCAGGCCATACAGATATCCACCAAAAATGAAGGATGTGTTGGAACAACAGGTAGCAGAAATGCTCCAACAGGGACTGATTAAACCTAGTGCAAGTGAATTCTCTTCTCCAGTACTGCTAGTGCCTAAGAAAGATGGGGGCTATCGTTTCTGTGTAGATTACAGGCAGTTGAACTCCATTACTGCTATATCCAAGTTTCCTGTGCCAATCTTTGATCAATTAATGGATGAGTTGGCTCATGCTAAGTGGTTTTCTACACTGGATCTTAGAGCTGGTTTTCACCAGATTCTAACGGCACCTGGGGAAGAGTTCAAAACTGCATTCCAAACCCACTTGGGACATTATGAGTTTAATGTTATGGCCTTTGGACTGACAGGAGCTCCAGGTACATTTCAGGGAGCAATGAACAACACACTTGCTCCAGGATTAAGGAAATTTGTCATTGTATTTTTTGATGATATCTTGGTATATAGCAAAACCTATGAGGAACATCTCAGTCATCTTGAGCAAGTGTTCATCTGGTTGCAGCAAGATAAATGGCACTCGAAATTGAGTAAGTGCAAATTTGCTCAAGAGGCAATATCCTATCTGGGCCATGTAATCAGTGCTCAGGGTGTATCAACTGATCCTAAAAAGATCCAAGCTGTCCAAGACTGGCCTCAACCCAGAACAGTCAAAGAAGTCAGAGGGTTTCTGGGTTTAGCTGGGTACTACAGGAAGTTTGTAAAAGATTTTGGTGTTATTGCTAAGCCTCTTACCAAGCTTCTCTGTAAAGATGTTCCTTTCATCTGGACTGACATTCATGGTCAAGCTTTCATTCAGCTAAAACATGCATTGTCTTCAGCTCCTTGTCTGGCACTTCCTGATTTTTCTCTTCCATTTCATATTGAAACTGATGCATCTGCAGTGGGAGTAGGAGCTGTCTTAATTCAGAATGGACATCCCCTGGCTTATGTCAGTAAAGCCTTGGGTCCCAAGAACCAAGGGCTCTCTACTTATGAAAAAGAGTACTTGGCCATTCTTGTAGCTGTTGATCATTGGAGACCATATTTCCTGCAAGGTCAGTTGGTAATTCACACTGATCAGCAAAGCTTGACTCACCTCAATGAGCAGAGATTGCATACACATTGGCAGCAGAAGGTTTTTACTAAATTGTTGGGTCTCAACTATAAAATAGTGTATAAGAAAGGGGTTGAGAATGGAGCTGCAGATGCCTTATCAAGGAAACCTGAAGCAGAAATGCTCTTTTCATTGTTTGTACTTACACCCAAGTGGTTAACTGATATTGCCATGGCATACCAGTCTGACTCTGAAGCAGTTCAACTGCTGTCTTAGTTATCTGCATGAACCTGTGCTAATGAGAAGTATTCCTTGGCTGATGGTATTATTAAGTTCGAGAACAGAATTTGGCTCGGTTCACTGGTCTCTCTTCATAAAGAGGTGTTTGCTGCCTTGCATTCCAGTGCTCTAGGAGGCCATTCTGGCGCCCCTGCTACATATTTCAGGATCAAACAGTATTTTTATTGGCCAAGGATGAAGTCTGATATATTACAGTGGGTTCAAGCTTGTGCTATCTGTCAACAAGCAAAGCCAGACCGGGTAAGGTATCCAGGTCTTTTACAACCTCTCCCAGTTCCTGACTCTTCCTGGTCCATCATCACCATGGATTTTGTTGAAGGATTGCCTCCCTCTGGTTCTTATAATGCTATCTTGGTCATTATAGATAAGTTCTCCAAGTACTGTCACTTCCTTCCACTCAAGCATCCATTTAATGCTAGAACTGTGGCTAAGCTGTTCTTGGATAATGTTTATAAACTGCATGGGTTTCCTAAGGCTATTGTGTCTGACAGAGACAAGATATTCACTAGTCACTTTTGGAAATCCTTGTTCAAATATGCTGGTGTCGAATTAAGGTTGAGCAGTGCCTACCATCCACAGTCAGACGGTCAGTCTGAACGACTGAACCAGTGCCTGGAGACATATTTGAGATGCTTTGTCAGCTCGTGCCCCTCTAAATGGAGTCAATGGCTCTCACTGGCCGAATTCTGGTACAACACCAGTTTGCATTCAGCAATTGGAAGAACTCCATTCAGTGTGCTGTATGGAAGAGAAGCAAGACACTTTGGGCTGTCCATTGATTCAGTTGACACCCCAGCGTCTGACATTGATGCCTGGCTACAGGAGAGGGCTCTAATGCATGACTTGGTCAGGCAGCATCTCATTCGAGCTCAGCAACGCATGAAAAGACAAGCTGATAAGTTTCGCTCAGAATGCCAATTTCAGGTGAATGATATGGTGTATCTGAAGCTCCAGCCCTATGTGCAGTCATCTCTACACCGCCGTTCCAACAACAAGTTATCATTCAAGTTTTTTGGCCCTTATCGTGTTCTGGAACGTATTGGGGCAGTGGCTTATAAGATTGAGCTCCCATCTTCTTCGTCGATTCACAACGTCTTTCATGTCTCCCAGTTGAAGGCATCCCACGGTAATGAGCAAGTGTCTCCTAATCTTCCATCAGCATTGACTGAGTTGCAGGTACCACTCCGTATCTTGGATCATCGTATCAGTCCGGGTGACCACGCTGTTGAGCAAGTGCTGGTTGAATGGTCCCATATGCCTGCTACCTTGTCTACCTGGGAGAACTATGAAGATCTTCGTCGTCGGTTTCCCCGCGCACCGGCATGGGGGCATGCCGGCTCTCAAGGGAGGGCGAATGTTAAGACCGTGCCTGTTACTGCTGATGGTCCGGCAACGGGGGCAACGGCGGTTGATCAAGACGCGACTACCAGGCCGGCCCGCGTGAAGAAGCCCAACAGGCTCATCTCCGGTTCGCTTTGGGCCTAGTAGAGTGTAGCCGTGAGAGAGAGACTGGTATAAAAGCAAAGAGAGAGAACAGAGGCCAATCAGGCAATTGTAATCGAATTCGAATTTGTTATGATACATCGTAGTTCCTCCTATCTCCGATTCCCCTTCGATCCCCTTGCTGTTCTTCTTCTCCTTCTCCTACATCCCTCTGCTAACACATGGTTCGTAAGAGGATTCGCCGTCGCGCTGACCTTCAGTCGGATGATGAGGATGCTGCTTCTCGACCTCCTCCCAAGCGCGGGAAGCAGCCGGCTACAGTGCCTTCGCGTACCCAGCCCAAGGTGCCAGCGGGCCGTCGCAAGGCTCTTGTCCGCAAGATTGCTCTCGATTTGGATTTGCCCAATGTGGGTGTTGAGTTGGTTCCTGTGACAGAAAATCTATACATCCATTGGGGCACTCGGTCTTGTGATCCTTCCTTTCACCCACCTAAACCTAAGGACTACAACCGCTATCACGGACAAGTTTTTGATCAAAGGTTTATCAGTCCTGATGAGGTTGATGTTGTTGAGAAGCTTGATGCTCGGTTTGCCACCCCTTTTCAACTGGACTTCTACAACTCTGTTATTCTAGCTAAGTCTCAGCCCGTGGTACAGCAGAAGTACATTGATTGGAACCATTGTGTCAACCTCGATGATCCTGAAATGACCAAGGCACTTGCTATTTTGGAAAAGAACAATTTCAAGCACATCATGACTATGTAGTATCCATGGAACAATGAGGTCGTTGCCCAGTTCTTTGCTACAGTCTGGTATGAGGATCCTACGGACACCGACAATTGTGACCCACCCCATCCGTCTTTGCCACAGCCCAAAGGACTAGAGATAAAAGTGACAGCGCACGCCCTGAATAGGGGCAACTAAGGCGGGAACTATTCTACCTAAACATGGTTCCCTACTTGAATTTTACCTCTACAAACGGGGTAAAAAGGACCAAGATAAAACATAAAGGCCACCGACCACCATGACGGCCATCCCACGACCCGATAGGACGATGGCCAGGTACCACAATGAGATGTACTAGCACATTGTGCTCAAGCCCCCCTCATGACGGTAAAATCGGATGTATCGAGCGCTTCCTTCGACGACAAGGTAAAAACAAGACACGACATGGCTACAGACGAATCTCTATTGTGACCATGGCTGAGTTAGTACCTCTCCCTCAATCACCAATCAGCCGAGCCAAGGACGGACACGCCTTTTCTGTTCACCTTTGCCTCCTTTGTATCTCACCATTTGTGTCACTGCAGACCGGCCCCTCCCTTGGGCTATAAAAGGGGAGGCTTGGTCCCTAGAATAGGCACGAAATAGACGTATGCACACACTACAAGTAGTTCCAGCACCACCAATATTAGCACTTAGTCTCAACCATTCGTAGGTTCTCCTTTAGGGACTTGGGATCCGTCCCTCTCCTAGAGAGCTTGCAAACCTCTACTACAAGCACCCTGCCAGTGCAAGACAACATAATTCCACTACTACAAAATTGATTTTGCAAGACACTTCAAAAATATTAACCGTGATGGTTATTTAAAAAATTGCCACGATAAATCCATTAACTGTGACGTTCTTTATAAAAAAAACCGCCACCATAAATGAGGCCCAAATTATCCATCTAGAGAGCCCAATACCAGCCCAATATCATCCCTAACTATATATACCAAGACTTAGGTTTTCACTCCAATCCTTTTCCCTCACCCTCACTCATACCAACCTCTCTCTCAAACCCCTCCCCTCCCCTCCCGGCGCCCCACTCTCTCTCAAACGCATTCCTTCCCCTCCAGGTGCCCCACCCTCCTTCCCCGGCATGGAGGTGCGTGTGGGATCAGCGGCGGCGGGGCCGGCAGAGCACGCGGCCAACGGCGGCCCTAGCGGCGGCGCGCGGGGCCCGGCCGCGACTAGAGGCCGTGCGACCGGAGGTGGCCCTCCTCCTCCGCGCGGCCGGTGGCGGCCCTCCTCTCGGTGCGTGCGAGATCCGGCCCACCTCTGTCGCGAATTGAAGCGGCCCTCCTCCGACGCGCCTCCTCCTCCCGGCGGCGCGCGGGGCGTGCTCCTCCCAGCAGTGAGGCCGTCACGTCCTACTCCCAACAACAGATCGGGCGTGCGCAGATCGGGGATCCTTGTGTCTTGCCTTGGATCTCATGGAAGTCGTAGTAGTCTAGATGCGCTCTTTTTTTTTGTTCGATGTGTCGGGGAATCCCTATCTCCAAGACACCGACAGTTGATGCGCCATGTAGGGGACCGTGTGTCACGACTCGCTTCATCAAGCTTTGATGGCCCATCTTCATATGCCGCTCACTCTAGGATCTCGAATCCAGTTCAGGAACCTAGAGTTCAGGGTTTGAGCTCATGTTGATCTCGCCTCCTCCCCCGAAGCGGCTTCGAAGAGTAGGGAGAGCACGTGCCACCTGCCCTTGAGGCGGGACACGAGTCGCCCAATATCGAGCAGTCCTCCACTCGATGATCAACCACAACCTGCGCGATGGATGGGACGCCGCCACCAACTCTGGCAGAACCTATATCTTCGACTACCCAAGGTGAGAGTGGGAGATCGATGCCATCACGGGACCACAACCGTCCCTTGAGCAGCTCCAACGCAACGCTCGACAAACTCTAGGAAACTTGGCATGACGAGCCGTCACTTTGGTTAATGCGCCACAACGAACCTAGTTTTTTTTTTTGACCAAATCAACGAACCTAGTTTAAACATAAGAAGCGACTTTAAATCGTTCAAATTTTCCCACAGGCCGTATTGGCCAAAGTCACTAACTAACAACTACCAAAGTTTGTTACATGGGCAACCAAAAGCGCCCCAGCAAATCATTCACAGGTCTAGAGAATGAGGGACGATACTTTCCTCGAGGGACGACGCCAACCTCGTCGTAGGCTCAGCCACCTCTTCATAGACGTTGTCAGGCTCTCCAGGCAACGGCTCGACATATCCTTTGCTCACAGCAGCCATGTCCAGGCCGCTATAGTGAGACCCGAATACGGCAAACGTCTGCCTCACGCCGCAGTGAAGGTCCTGTTAGGTTGATCTCAAAGAGGCCCAGCCCAACGGCTGGCCCAATCTCCTTGGTCAGTCCTGATCGAGGGCATGTAACCCTGAAGGTTAGTAGGCCCCGTCGCACTGCGCTAATATATATATAGAGGTGGGGGCCAGCGGCACTGTTCACGAGACCTAACCCAGAGCTAGACAGCCGCCACTTCCCTCACCGTCATCCCCTAGACTCCACCGATCGGAGAGCGCAGCCAGCGGCGGGAAGCACCACTGACGTCGCCGTCGCTGGCACGTGAAGGGCGACGCGATCTGCACTACAACGACATCCTCATCGCCATGGACGCGAACGACGTTGACGGTCAAAATCCTAATCTCTCTGTCATTCTATTTTCTAATAGATGATGTATAGGAATTTCTTTGTTATACTGTGTTGTTACTGTTGTTCCCAAGTCCGATTTACTGCTAGTACGATCCTCTATTTCTATCAATGGTATCAGCCGATCTAGTGAGTAGATCGGATTTTTGGGAATGAATCGCAAGAGAAAGCACAGAGAAAGGGAAGATCCGACTCGGATTTTTCAAACCAAAGCGAAAGAACAGAGGAAGGTCCGATTCGGACTTCCAAACCACAGCGAAAGATTGACGGATCCATGGATCGGGAAAGCACAGAACGAAACCCTAATCCTCGAGTTAAGAAAAGAAAACGGAAAGAACTTCTACCAAAAGGGCCCAACAGCACCTCACTGTCGGCATCGACATCGCACAAGATATACAAAGAGAAAAACCGGCAGGGGAAGTCACGCCATCGCGCGGCCTCACCTCGGGAACAACGCCCAGGGCAACGTCGCAAGGGCCACTCGACGGCGGCGCGCTCGACCTCGAGTGAACGCGCGCGCTGGCGAGGGACTCTGCGGCGGCGCCGTCACTCCGTCGTTGTTGCTTCTGTCGCAGTGAAGATGGGATGAAGAAAGAGAGAATAACAAGCAGAGAGCTGGGGGAGAAGCGGCGCTGTCGGTCGACCACCGTCCGTTGGCCGCGCCACCCTGCTGACGATGAGAAACCGACCAGAGCTGCTCGTCTCAATGGCGAGTAGCTGCTGCCGCTCCCACTCGAGCAGAGAAAGGTGTGCGGTGCTCAGAAAGAAAGAATAGTAAGGGCACGGGGAACCAAGGACGCCGGCGGCGCACCTCTCCCTGCTGCTGATGGCGGCTCGTGCGTTCAGAGAGATAGAAGAGAGAGAAAAGACAGAGAGAAATGAGAAGTTAGGGTTAGGAAGAGGCTGCCACGGTTTTTATTTCACCGGAAATTACTGCGAGCCGTCGGATATGCATGGATGGTTGAGATTGACCACATCTGGCTAACTGGGCCGGCAGGAATTTTGGCCCAGGCGGGCGGCAAAAGAGTGCGGTCATGGGCCGAAAGTGGCTTTGGGCATTTCGTTTGCCCCGGCCCGTCTAAGCTAAGAAATGGTTTTCCATTTTTCTAAGGAATAAAAAAAAAAAGGAGGTCGGACTGGGCCACTTCAAGCTCTTGTCCGTCTCGGCTGGCATGCGAGCACGTGTAAAAGGCTGAGCCAGTTTTCTGTTTTGCCGGTCGAAAGCACGAGTGGCCTAAATTGGTTTCGCCGTGGCCTCATTAGCACAGTATGGGTTTTTCCATTTATTATTTTTCAGAAGCACGCCAAGGATAAAGAAAAATGCTCAGTTTTAATCTCTACTAGTCAATTTACACCAACGTGTTTCTGATTTAGAGAGCAAGATCAGCAAGTTATACTTCTGAAAAAGCAAGTTATTTCATTTTTCCGCCGCGCAAGTCAATGTTTGTTATTCTCTTATTAAATTGAACCAACGAGATATTTAATTTGAGAAGCCGAGATTTTAAGCACAAGAGTTTTTTAAAGCACAGGAATTTTTGGGGATGTTGCTATTTTTTGACCAACGTTAATTATAGCAATATTCTAATTTTCAAGTTTAGCAAGTCATAGCAAGTTGTCTTTATTTTTTCCGCTGCGCAAGATACTCTTGAGATTCTCATATTAAATTGAACTAATGGGATATTTAATTTGAGAAGTTGAGATTTCAAGCACTAGTGATTTTGGTAATGTTGTTATTTTTTGACCAACGTCAATGATAGCAATATTGCAATTTGTTTGAGAAGCTAAGATTTCTAAGCACAAGTAATTGTTGCGATGTTGTTATTCTTTGACCAACGTCAATAATAGCAATATTACAATTTGCAAGTTTCAAGTTTATAAGAATCAAGCAAGTTATTTGTATATCTTGATTTTGACCAACGTTAAATTAAGATATGCAATTATTTGAAGCTTAAGTATTGATGTTCTGATAATTATTTCAGATCTCACAGCAAAGATCCAGAAACTCACATCCATGAAGTACCATGGAGGGGGTGTGAGAGATCATATCTTGAGCATGAGCACTATGGCAGCCGAGTTACCACTACCAGATGGTTTTCTCATCCACTTGGCCCTAAAGTCACTCCCTAAAGAGTTTGCCAAGTTTGTTGTTAATTACAACATAAAGCAAGACAAGTGGGATTTAGAAAAGCTCATTGCCATGTGCGTGCAAGAAGAAGAAAGAATGAAGAGCTCAAAGATAAGAAAGACAGATTAAGATGGCCACTGGTGTTCAAGCTCAAGTTCAAGCTATAGCAAATTTTGTCTCTAGTATTAACCAGTGGTTTCACATTTCAGTTTTATTATCTCAGTTATGTTTTCTCAGCTAGAATTTTTCAGTTCCAGTTTATAGATTGTGAGATTATGGTTTTGAATGCCATATCATTTTTGCAAGTTTATTGTAAGCTACAGTTTAAATTCTAGTTATTTTGCACCAACGTGTAAATAATTAGAAAGCAAGTTTAGCAAGACATACCTTATTTATTATCCATGAAATAAGAATGAGAATGCATTATCGGTTAATGCAAGCAAGCAAATAAAGATAGTCGAATGAGTGAGCATTACATATTAATGCAAGCAAGATAAAAAAAGAGAATTGATTCCTCATCGAAATTATGGCATTGTTGTTAAGGCCATGTTTCGAGGGGGAGAAAAGAACGCTTACGCTAAGAATCAATCCTCCCACCACTAGAATTTTTCAGTTTCAGCAAGAAAGGAACTAAGCGAAGTGCGGGACATTAGAATTGATCTACAAAGATATTTGTGGACTCTTTCTAGTGACACTTGTGGATGTTTTGATTTCTTCATCATATTCACTGGTGACTACTCTCGCTATGGGTATATTATCCAATCAAAGAAAGTTCGAAAGCGTTAGATATACAAAGCTAAGTCGATCGAAAGATCAAGGAAGTAAGATCAGAATGTGGGGGAGTATTGTCGGCATACCCCTTAAGGATAGTTTTCTAGACCTTTTTGCAAGGTACCTTACGGAATCTGGCATAGTTGCACAGTTTTCCACGCCGGAGGAGGCTCAGTAGAATGAAATAGTAGAAAGCATAAAGCAAGATTAGCTACTCTACGTTGCCGGTTAACTTGTGCATAGAGGCGTTGAAAACCACTGTTCACATACTTAACTGTGCGACAAGCAAGTTGGTGTGCCAAACACCATATGAGTTGAGAATAGGCCAAGAACCCTTACTCCATTATATGTGAGTTTCAGGGATCCCCGGCAGAGGCGAAAGTATTTAACCCAAACAAAGAAAAGCTAGATCTTAAGTAAGTAAGCCGTCATTTCATTGGCTATCAAGAGAGATCAAAGAGATATCATTCCTGTTATCCAAGCAAGAGCACTAAGTTTAGAGAATCAAGACATGCTAGTTTTCTAAAGCAACAGATGATGAGGGAGAGCACGGTAGCGCAAGAAAGTAACCTTGAGGAGAAGCGGCATTCGTGCCTACTCTGATAGCGTAAGAGCCCTATTTTATGCTACCTGTTGATGCTGGATCCACATCACAAGAAATTGTGGTTGTGGCACCTGCTGACTGTTCGCCTGTGGCAATAGCGACTAGTAATTCGGAACCTGTCCTTCAGGAGCCGAGTGAAGCCGTTGTCGCGCAAGAGCAGCAGCAGCCTCAAAATGAATAGCTCAAGTGGACAAATTGCTAGATACAAAGCCTTCTGACAGACCGCAAAGAGCTAGAAAATCTTCAATTTCAGATGACTGCATTGTCTATGAATGCAAAGAAGTTCAGATGGAGGGTGATCCCACTTCATTTGAAATAGCCTTGAGAAGCGCCAAGCATCTAAGTGGCGTAAAGCCATGAAAGATTAATTGAAAGTCATGAGCATCAGTAAAGTTTGAGAACTGAAAGAAATTCCTAATGGAGCCAAAACAGTAGACTACAAATGGGTCTACAATGGTGAAACGTGACTCCAAAGGGAATGTAGAAAATTGCAAGGCGTGATTTGTGACAAAGGGGGTTTTACCCAAAAGAAATAGAGAAGAAAGGATTCTCTCAGGATCATAATAGCCCTAGTAGCAAAGTTTGATTGAGAATTACGTCAAATAGAGATTGAGAATAAGAAGAATAGATGACATGACCGAAAGGTTTTGTTGTGAAAGATAGAGAAAGAACAATAGAAGAAATATGTCTACGGACTAAAGCAAGCAGCTAGATAATAGAATTCGAAGTTGGGTTTAAAGAGAAGTTGAGGACAATTGCATGTATGCAAAGCTTAAGAATGGGAAATACAATTTCCCTAATATTGTATGTGGGTGACATTCTACTAGCAGGTAATGATGTTACTCTGCTGCAGGAAATCAAAAGGTTATTGTCCCAAAACTCAGATACGAAAGACATGGGTGAGTTTTTCTATGTTGAGCATAGAAAGTCGCCAAGATAGTGGTAAAGGGGTATTGGGATTGTCCCAAAAGCCATGTACATAGAGAGAGAGAGAAAGTTTTTGAAGAAGTTCAGTATGCATAAGTACAATTCTTCACCTGTTCCTATTGTCAAGTTGACAAATATGGGGGCATCAATGTCCCAAGAATGAGTTTGAATGCGATCGCATGAAAGCAGTTCCATACGCTTTAGCTGTCAAAAGTTTACAAGCATAGCAAGTGTGCACACGACCGGATCTAGTTTTGCAACCGGGTTGCTTAGCAGATGTCAAAGTAATCCTAGTATGGAACAACAAAGCCTAGTAAAGAAAGTCTTAAAAGATAGAAGATCTGATTGCCTACAGATAGTAGGATATTCAGATTTGCCTACGCGAGAAATAAAAGAAAGTTCAAGTCAGGGTATTTATTTACTCCTGCACGAGGAGCCGTATCTAAGATTATTGCCTGTTATGAGGCATTGGGACAGGTGAATTGGTTTAAGAAATTTATTCCCGGTTTTAAAGGTGGTTGATAGCATCTACAAACCACCAAAGTTGTATTCTAACAACAAGCCAGCAGTACAATGTACTCACAACCATAAGTCAAGCAATGTAGCCAAGTATATTGACAGAGTATTAAGTTGTGAGGTATAACATCCAGGATCACATCATTAGTTTTGAATGTATAAGCACAGAAAGGATGCTAGCGGATCCGCTTATGATAGGCTTACCGCCCAACATGTTCAGAGAACATGTAACCAGTATGGGTTCAAGGGAAAGCCTGTGTTTCCTGGATAGCAAGGGGCCTAAGGCGAGAATTCATCTCTAAACGGAAAGGTGCTTGTGGCTGTAAGTCTAACGGTTATTACTGTGACGACGAAGCATGCTCAATGCATTGTTTTGTGAAGAGGTGAGTTAACGAAGCATAAGCCGATAGATGAGATCAAGAGGGAGAATGTTAGGTTGATCTCAAATGGGCCCAGCCCAACGGCTGGCTCAATCCCCTTGGTCAGCCCTGATCGGGGGCATCTAACCCTAAAGGTTAGTGGGCCCCCGTCGCACTGCGCTAATATATATAGAGGTGGGGGCCAGCGGCACTGTTCACGAGACCTAACACAGAGCTAGACAGCCGCCACTTCCCTCACCGTCATCCCCTAGACCACCGATCGGAGAGCGCAGCCAGCGGCGGGAAGCACCACTGACGTCGCCGTCGCTGCCACGTGAAGGGCGACGCGATCTGCACTACAACGACATCCTCATCGCCATGGACGTGAACAACGTTGACGGTCAAAATCCTAATCTCTCTGTCATTCTATTTTCTAATAGATGATGTATAGGAATTTCTTTGTTATACTGTGTTGTTACTGTTGTTCCCAAGTCCGATTTACTGCTAGTACGATCCTCTATTTCTATCAGGTCCTCGTGCACGCGGTCACGAACCAGCCCAAGGGCGACCCGGAGTTGAGCTCGCAGAGAGCTCACTCCAGGGGCGTTGCCGTCGACACCTAGAGCGCCGCTAAACTGGACCGCGCCTCACCGAGCTCGGCAAGCTCCTGTCGCTCCGCGTGCGCCTCCTCTAGGGCCACCTCTTTCTCGGCGAGCAAATCCCCCTTCTCCTTGAGCGTCGTTTCCCTTTCGGCAGCCGCGCCTCCAAACATGACCACGCACGGAAGAATCAATCCACCTCTCAGAACAAACAACAATCATAGGAAAAATGGAGAACGTACTGGTCACTAGCATCGTCAATTCACGTTTCTCCTCCCCTAAGCACCCTAGCTCGATCGTCGGCCAAAGTCTTTTCATCCCAGAAGGTCTGCCTTTCTTCCCTGGCCTGCTCATACAGCTGGCGAGCTTCATTGCGGTCCTGGCGGAGCCGCTGGGTGTCGTGACAGGCCTCGCTGAGCTGCTTCTTGAGGGCGGTTATGGAGCCGGCCAGCTCGTCCCGGTTATCTCTCACCCTCTGGAGCTCTTGATCGCCCAGGCAACAATGCTCGGCAAAATCATTCAACTTCATGTCAGTCTCTATGTAGATTCTGGATTGCTCACACCGGGCGCGAAGGCTCATCACCCGGCTATCGCTCTGCTTGCGTGCCGAGTCTCAGCTGCTGTGATCTCTGCCTTCCCAGCCAGAAGGAGCGGCTCCGCCTCGCACATACGACGAATCTACTCCAACTTTTCCTTGGAGTGCGAGAAAATACCCGATGGGAAAGCGATGCGTCAGGATCACTAAGGGAAACGAGTTATAAGTACTCTCTCTGTTCCACAAAACATGCAATTCTCGCATCTCGAGGAGTTAGACATCGCGAACTTTGACCAAGTTTATATGAAAAAGTACTAATATTTATGAGATAAAATAAGTACCTTTAGATTTGTTATGAAATATATTTTCATAACAAATTTGTTTCAAAACATAAATGCTAATAGTTTTGCTAGAAACTTGATCAAAGATAAAAATAGTTTGACTGACACACTCATCACAATTGCATCTCATCACAATTACATGTTTTTTGAAACGGAGGAAGTACTCTAAAATAATATGGATCATCGTACAAAACACACCTCAAGGGCGGGATCGATGACGTTGCTGATGGCACCCGCTGCTTTCAACAAACTATCATGAAGAAGGCCCAGGCCTGTGCCCGACTTGTCCAGTGCTTCTGTTCTAAATCGTCATCCAGAACGAAAGTGGGGGAGCCGTTGGATGGACCTGGAGACGAGATTTGAAGACAACCCTTCCTGCCGAGAGACCCGGTCCTTCCTCGATCCGGAGAGACCTCCCTCCGCTGCTTGCACGTGGCCTGGCGGACACAAATCTCAAAGCAAGCAGGCAGTTTGCTTTGGGACGCCGTCAGCATCGTTAGGCACAGACCGTGAACGTACGCAGCACCTCTCCATTCCTTGCATCCGATCGAAGCCATCTGCAGCAGCCGAGACGCCCAAGCCCCCGTCCTCGAAGCCATCTCCGATCCGATTGGGTAAAAGATTGGACGCGATTCCGAGCGGCCATGCCACCACGTCCATGCTGTCTGTCGTAGCCTACGCCGAAGTCGCCCGCCAGGTCTGATAGCGATGGATGCGCCGAAATTCTAGTTCACTTTGGCTTTTCAAAATTCATTTCTTTTACCATGTATCTAGACATAGTTTGTAAATAGGTGCATAACAAAATCAATGTATCTAGAAAACCAAAGTAAACTATAATTTAAAACAGAGAAAGTATATAGATAAGGCAAGCTGCAAAGCCATCCCAGACTAGTTTTTTTGTTTTTTATAAGCGAAGACTTGAGTAGTTGATTATATATATATATCCGTATATATATTATGCACACGGGTGCATTCTCTATAGCGAATGCACCCGGGGCCCAACTAACCGAGCCAACCGGGCTTCTTTTAACCGGTGGCGGGTGCGCGCGCGGGGCCTGGTTCCGTCATAACCGCACCCCACGACCGATTAAAAAAACCGCAACCACGACCCCACGTTTGCCCCCCTTATTACAAACTCCTCCCCGTCACTCTCTCATTCAATTCCCCCGACCCGTTACCACTCTCTCCACTTTCTCGTCTTCTCCGCTTCAGCTCTCGTCGGCGAAGAGAGGTTTTCTCGTCGGCTTCGAAGCGGAGCGATCGACTTCGTGAAGCTTTTAGTGCTCGTCGGGATTCCGAGCGGCGAATCACCCCTCTCTACTGCGCCGCGTTTCCGTCGCCTTCCTCTTTCTCTTCGCGCGGCGGTGGGGTGTGGGGGGGCGAAACCCACGGGGGGTGCGATTGTGGTGAGGCGGGAGAGACACCAGCGCCGTTCCCCACTGCGTTCACGAAACACATTGCTCGCAGGTGTGCCGCCCGACCTCTCGCCCCTTTCATTTTTTCCGTTAGGGTATTTTTGTGCGGCTGCGTGATTACTTTTGTTTCGGCGGATTTTTGTTTTTCGAGAGCCCGGGGGGGTGAAATGAGGGCGTGAATGATTTTTCAGATGATATTGCTGATACTTTTTTTTCGTTAGGGTTTTTTACTGACTATTTTTTTGTGTTTTCCATTCATTGGATTTTTTCCATATTCGATCAGACGCGGCTAGGTGTAAAAATCGCATGCGCTTCCGTCGTGTTATTTTTTTAATTTTTTCGGATAGGGGGGTGGGGGTTTTTGATTGATCCATTGTTAGCAACCGTTGCATCACAGAAGTAGCAACCGACCTATTACTGAGTTTGCAACCGGTCAATTACTCTAGAAAACATTTGTTGCGAGGTGGGGGGGGGGGGGGTTTGTTTGATTTCATCGTTAGCAACCGTTGCATCACAGAAGTTGCAATCGACTTATTACTGAGTTTGCAACCGGTCAATTACACTAGAAAACATTTGTTGCAGGTGGTGGGGGGGGTTTGATTGATTCATTGTTAGCAACCGTTGCATCACAGAAGTTGCAATCGACTTATTACTGAGTTTGCAACCGGTCAATTACACTAGAAAACATTTGTTGCAGGTGGGGGGGGTTTGATTGATTCATTGTTAGCAACCGTTGCATCACAGAAGTTGCAATCGACTTATTACTGAGTTTGCAACCGGTCAATTACACTAGAAACGTTTGTTGCAGGTGCTGTAGGGTTCTGTCACATTTTTTGTTTGCAATCTGTTAATTGCAGGAGTTGCAACTATAATCACAGCAGAAGTTTGTAATCGTCTTTAGCACGCATGGCTTTTGATTGATTTTCATTGTTACCAACCGCTGTATTACAGAAGTTGCAATCTCCCTATATTCTGGAGTTGCAACCTGTTAAGCAGACACAGGGATAGTGTTTTTGTATGTGTTGTAGCTTTTTTTTCGTAACTGGTTAATTTGTTGCAGTTGCAACCATAAATCACAGCAGAAGTTGTAATTGTCGTATTAGACAGGATTTTTTTATGTATTTTTTTTGTGTAGCAGTTTGATATTTGTGAGAACTGTATCCTGTTTTTTCTTTTACAGGAGTTGCAATTTTGTCTGGTATTAAATCTTTTTTTATTAGCATTAGCATTTTTTTTTGTGTTACTGGTTATAGGAGTTGCAATTGCCTTATCATAGGAGTTGCAAACTGTGCATTTTTTTATTTTTGATGATTGTTTATGTTCATATATTTTTTTATTTTTCAGTTGTTATACTTTTTTACAATGGAGCAAGGTGGTCAGCAAGGTGAACAACAAGGTGGTCAAAATACTCGATCTTCTCCTCGGTTGTCTGAGAAGAGGAAGGCTGATAATTTACAAAGACTCCGTGAGAGGCGGAAAAGGCTCAGGTTGCCAACACCGCCGCTGGCTAGCACTGCTGAAGAGCAAGGAGATGAAGAACAACATGATGAAGATTTTGCTCCGGATGGTGAAGGTTCCGGACACGACGACGGCGATGATGCCGCTCCGGCCGCCGTTGGCGATGGCGACAAGGGCAAATTGAAGCCACGATCCATGCGATGCTCGCCGCGAGTTTTATCAAGCTTATCAATGCTTTACCAAATGATCTTAAGGGTCAAGTAGTCGCAAAAGGTTTTGGGGGTCTTCGAATTTCAAGCCCAATTACCTTAAGAGGGATGTTAGCAACCGGGCCGATGCGTAAGTTCAACCCGAGAGACAATGAAGCTTGAGATTGGCGGCGGCAAAGAGATCAATGTCGGCCATCACGCCGTGTGGTGTGCCATGCGCATTCCCAATGCCGGAGGTGACCCGCTCCCAATGTCCGACGCGGATGCCCGTGCCGAGCGTGATCGGCTCGGCTTACGGATTGTTGGCCCTTCTTACAACTCGAGGAAGGGCATTACCGTGAAACACATAACTCGCTGGATCGAAGAACCGTTCATTGAGCGGGGAGCTTGGTCTAAGAGCTTTTTTCATGGCTGCTTTCCGGTTGTTTGCCGTTCTCAAACACCGACACCAAGATCGAGCTCGATGATGTGAGATATACCCGGGATATTCGGAACATTGGCACTAGGAATTGGTGGAAGGCGATTGTTGACGAGCTCGGCGTTGTCGCTCGATTATACAAGCTGGATTATGCTCAGAAAGGCATCAACGCACCCATCAGCGGATGCACCATCTTTCTAGTGGTAAGCTCAAGTCAGACACGTATCTTTTCTCGTTCTTTTTTTTGTTTCATTGCTTTTTTTTGCAACTGTTTACATACCGTTGTTGCAATCATATTTTTTTTTTTCACCGTTTTTTCAATGCGGCATTGCACCTTCTTGCAATCACTTTGCTACCCGGGTTTGCAATCATATTCCAAAATAACCTAGTCGGGTTCTTTTTTTGCAACCACACATAATTATTGTTTGCAATCATACACAAAACATAGTTGCAATCACACACTTTGGTTCAGCTTTTTTTTTGTCCCTTTTGCGTCACGGGAATAAACCGGCAGCTTTTTGTAATCACACACTTTTAGATTTTTGCAATCACTTGCTACCCAGGATTGCAATCATATTCCAATAACCAAGTAGCTTTGCAAGCACATATACAAAGTCGAGTTCTTTTCTTTTTTTTTGCAATCACACATAACTACCGGTTGCAATCACGCATGTCAAATAGCCGCAATCACACACCGGTTCAGCTTTTTTTTGCAACCACACATAACTACTTGTTGCAATCGTCACTCCAAATAGTTGCAATCACACAAATGGTTCAATTCTTTTTCTTTTTTGCGATCACGAAATAAACCGTAGTTTTTGCAACCACACACTTTAAATAGTTTTTGCAATCATACACTTTAAATAGTTTTTGCAATCACACACGCTTTTTTGCTTCATCACCGTTTTTTTTTCGGATGTTATACGTCGACAACTTGCGCACGGATTCCGGACAAGCCCTTTTTGCATCCCCCGTGCTCCTTCCTGGCCTCGAAGATGATTCAAGCTATACTCAACCAGGACCGCAGGGGGGATGTCGCTGGCGACAATGTTGAGTTTGGACATCTCAGGGTTTGTTTTCTTTTGCAATCACACTTTCTTTTCTTTTTTCTTTTTTCTTTTTTGCAAATGTCACCACTGTTTTTTTACTCCAACTTTTTTTTGCAGCTGAAAAGTATCACGGACACATGCTACGACGCTCCTGTGGGGTCTTTGACAAGATCGCCCATCCCCGCATTTGGCCCCGCCCAAGATGCGGATGACGAGGGGCTTGCGATGCGGTGTGCCGCCCAACCTGCAGCAGGACCTCGCGTCCCATCGGCAGCCGCTACATTTGCTGCTGGGGCTAGTGCATCCGCCGCCGCAGCGAGGGCCCCGGGCCTAGCACCTTCCATGATCCCGGCGGTCATGGGCCCCACAAAGTTAGCCCTCCTCGTTTTTTATGAGTACCCAAGTTTGCGTATCGCATTTAGCCGCCGCCTTTCGATTTAGTTGGAAGGAGCGGGGAAGGAAGACGCGCCGGCTATCTTGAATGAGTTTGACAAAAGCACTAAATGTGCACAGGAGTATGCAAGGAAGGCTTCCGAGTACGCAACAAGGTCACGTGATCTTATTGCGTCGGCTCATCGAGTGCGTTAGCGCATCAACAAGCTTCTTGCGGATGCCGGTACTCGCCAAGCAAGCTTCCAAGGGTCGCAGGAGGAAGGTCATGCGGATGTCACACAACCATCAACTCGGTATGTTCTTTTTTCTTTTACATATATTTTTTTTCATAATCATGTTGCTACCACATGTAAGCAGAAGATGCAATCAGACACACAACCTTTTTGCAAACATACATCTCACATCACCTTTTTTTGTTTTCAATCAGATGTAAACTGCAGTTTATTTTATATGTAATCACTACTTTTTTTTTGCAATCATGCCCCCCAAGGTTGCAAACACACTAATATAGCATATTTTTTGCAATAACACTTTTATTTTCTCGTGTTTAACAACAAGCACCAAACAACGAGAATCAAGTATGGAAGACATTCTCGGGGGGCGTACACGGATGATGGTGTTTTCGACGCTCCCGACCCCAATTGAAATGGAGGTATATGAAGGTGGCGCGCACGATGAAAACCCCGCACGGGATGACGTTGATAGCGTAAACGTTGAGCAAACACCACCCCACGGTCATGACATTGAACATGGTAGTTTCGATAGAAGTAAGAATATATATTTTTTATATTTTTAGTCTAAAGGATCCGTATTTTATTTTTATTTACTCATCATCTTCCTCTTCTATTTATTTTTGCGGCCCCCCCCCCCCACACCTTTACGGCAACATTTCAAATGTTGATGAAATTCTTAGACTTTTTGATTCGCCTCCTCGCGCCGGGGACAATGCGGACGAGCCCCCACGTGAGCCAAGACACACCGTCGCAAAGAGGAGTGCTTCCTCAATATCTCCCTCTCCCCGCCGAGCTTGATGTAAGCTCTTTTTTTTTTTTACACCGGGTTGCAATCCCCTCTCGGGGTTTAATGTAGTCACACCGCATGGAAAGTTGCAATTAGTTACTCAATCTAGCAATCATAAGCATTTTTCACTTTTTTTCTTTTTTTGCAATTTTTGATTTGTTTGTTTTTTTCTCAATCCTATTATTTTCGGCCTCGAAGAAGAAGACAGCATCGGCGGCATCGGCATCAGGCGGCGAGGTTTGCAACCCACACACCACCAACATTGCAGTTGGGTTGTACTTATAGTTGCAATCCTTTTTTATTTTTATTTCTTTTTGTTTTTTTTACTGGCTAAACCACAACTATTCACTCTTTTTTTTCTGCCCCATAACACAGTTCACTAGAACTTATGCAAGGAGGACCGACGAGGGGAGGAGAGGAGTGCGAAGCTTAAAGATGCCGAGGCCGAGAAGAATATTGCAGAGGAGGCAAGAAGAAATGTCGAAGAAGAGGAAGCCTCGAAGAGAGAGTCTGAAGCCGAGGAAGCCAAAAAGAATGCCGAAGACGAACAGAGGAGAAAGGCTCAGGCTGAAAAAAAGACTTTGGAAGACGAGAGGACGTTGAAAGCAGCAGCAGGTTTGTAACCCACACACTATCCACAATGCAGCTTGCTTGCACTTATATTTGCAATTATAACTTTTTTTTACTGTGACATATTTCACACTCAGCAGCCGAAGTAGAAGCTAGCGAAAGGTCGCCGATGAGGAAGCTTCAAAGAGGGCTGCACTCGAGGCAAAGACAGCAGGTTTATAACCCACACACCACCAACATTGCGCTTGCTTTGCACTTTATAGTTGCAATTATAACTCTTTTTTTTTCACCGCCACATATGTTTCACTCGGCGGTACCAGGCGAAGCCCGGCGAGAAGGCCGCCGAAGAGGAAGCTTCGAACGTAGCGCAATTTCGAGGCAACGAAGCAGGTTTGTTACCCACACACCACCAACATTGCAATTTGTTTGCTCTTATAGTTGCAATTATAACTCTTTTTTTTTACTGCCACATATGATGCACTCAGCAGCTGAAGCAGAATCCAAGCAGAAGGCTGCTGAGGAAGAGATTAAAAAGGCTGCAGCTGAGGCAGCAGCAGGTTTGTAACCCACACACCACCAACATTGCAATTTGTTTGCTCTTATAGTTGCAATTATAACTCTTTTTTTTTACTGCCACATATGATGCACTCAAGGTGTACCGGGAATCCAAGCGAAGGTCGCCGAGGAAGAGATTAAAAAGGCCGCACTCGAGGGCGAGCGAGGTTTGTAACCCACCCACCATCAATATTGCAGTTTGTTTGTATTTATATTTGCAATTTTAACTTTTTTTTTACTTCCACAATATGATGCCCCGAGCACTGAAGTAGAAGCTAAGCGAAGGCCGTCGAGGAAGATAAGAAAAAGGTCGAAACTCGAAGAAGAGAAGAAAAAGCTTGCTGCTGCGTTAGCTTTGAAGACGGCTTCATCTGAACAAGCTGCGGAAGGGAAATCTAGTGATGAGCAAGCAACAACAGGTTTTGTAACCATACACTTGTCTAGTCTTTTTTTTTGCAATCACAACTCACTCCGCTGTTGCAATTACACACTACTCAGACTTGCAATCATAAATAACCAAATAACCAAGTTCCTTCAACCACACATAATACGGTCATGGCGTAACCACAAAATAACTTCTGGTTGCAATCACGTACGTAAAACAGTTGCAAACACACACTGTTATGGCAATTTTTTTTGTAATGACACGCACAAAAATAGGTTGCAAACACTGTACATGCTTTTCGTTTTTTTATTCACAGTTTTTATGTTGTTGCAATTACAGAACAAGCCATGCCGAGCAAGAGTGCTTAACCTGGAAAAGCAGAAAAAGGCAAGCAAGCCGCAACCGAAGATCATCGAGCCGAGCGACGATTTCGCAAATCACGCGTTGCAATCGGATAGTTTTTGTTACCCAGTAGTTCTTTTTTTTTTGCAAATCAAATGCTATTTTTTGGATAAATTATATTGTCTTCATTCGATTCATAGTCATCCCCGTAGTCAACATCGCGCGAGGTCGCTCTTTGATTCGAGCAATTGCGCCACGTGCTTGTGACTGCTGCAGAACTACACTGCATTCAGATTTTTGTGTTTCATCTGCTTCACTCTGCCCTTCCTGATCTCCGTTTTGTCCGTTTTTTACTCTCGGGCGGCCTCTTTTTCTTTGAGCCCAACCTTCGCTTTTTGCACCTCTTTTATTGGCTTTGTTTTCTCGCTCGCCTTGCTTCGTTTGGGTTTTGGGGGCATGTTGTCTGTAGTGCCCCCTAACATGACAAGTTTGGCACTCCTTCACACCCTTACCTCCACCGTATGTGCTTGTAAGGATTATCGTGTATCATAATGTTTTTGGAGGATTTTCTTTGCCATGACGGTGCTTCCTACCTTTTGTGCTAGACATGGGTGGTTCGGTCACTATCACACCGCCCAGGGTAGTTGCCGAACCGGGCACATGGTTTATTTTTGGTGTGGCGGGGGTTAATAGGATTTATAGCAGATTTCCACGGTGGCGTCACCACTTTTATATGTTGGTCGGACACAAACTAGACCCATCTCGCTATCCCCATTTTCATGCAAATCACCACTTTCCATCTCACAAGCGGCAGCCTCTGCTCGTTTGTATAAGCTCAATACCGGGAGTTATCATGTCGATGTGCCGGACGGTCTCAAGCATAAGCACGGTCGATTTGCTTCCCCGCTCTACACAGGGCGCATTAACTTGGGCAGCAGCTTTGACATTCTCGTTTGCTCTGTGTCAGCATGAGTCGCAACCCGAACATCGTGCCTGTCCCATGGAACTACGGATCTCGCATTACGTGTGTATCGCCGCGAATGTACTTTTCGGTATGCTCGCACTTGCGAGGTGGGTGAATGCTTTGATCACGTGCATGCAAAACAACCCTGTGTGCTCCCATTGCATGCATTCGCATTTATATATACCCTCTTTTTTTGTCAGCTAGCACCTTGAATGCGTGTTGTGCCCAACAGAACACTCCTGTTCCTTTTTCATGCTTCACCAAGTAACCGCATTCAACATCCGGATCGAGCTCAATCACAAACGCCGTACCGTTAGCATATTCCCTCTTGTATTCATTATACACCGCCCGCGTGTACATCCCGCTCGAGTCGCTCATCAAACCGTGATTTGCACGCCCTGACAACCTCGGCCTGCACATCAGAATTTTGAATTTCGGTTTTCATCATTACATTTTTATTGCAACCGCAGACATATCACAATGCAATCACATGTAACACGTTGTTGCAATCACGCACACCAAATAGCCGGAATCGCACACTTTATCCAGTTTCTTTTTCTTTAATTTGCAGTCACAGAAATAAACCAGCAGAGTTTGCAACCAAACACTTTAGTTTTTTTGCAATCACTTACTACCCAGGTTAGCAATCATATTCCAAACAACCAAGTAGCTTTTCCCAAGCACAGACAATATCAGGTTCATTTTTTTTGCAACCGCACATAATCCCTGGTTGCAATCACGCACGTCAAATATTTGCAATCACACACTGTCTCAGTTTTTCTTTTTCTTTTTTTTTGCAGTCATAGAAATAAAGCAGCAGTTTTTTGCAATGACACACTTTAGTTTTCTGCAATCACTTACTACCCAGGCTTGCAATCATATTCCAAACAACCAAGTTTCTTTTTTCAACCACGCAGACAAAGTCAGGTTCTTTTTTTTTCAAAACCGCACATTTTCCTGGTTGCAATCACGTACGCCAAATAGTTGCAATCACACACTGGCTCAGTTATTCTTTTCCTTTTTTTTGCAGTCATAGAAATAAAGCAGCAGTTTTTTCAATGACACACTTTAGTTTTCTGCAATCACTTACTACCCAGGCTTGCAATCATATTCCAAACAACCAAGTTTCTTTTTTCAACCACGCAGACAAAGTCAGGTTCTTTTTTTTTTTGCAACCGCACATTTTCCTGGTTGCAATCACGTACGCCAAATAGTTGCAATCACACACCGGCTCGCTTATTCTTTTCCTTTTTTTTGCGATCACGTAAATAAACCAAATAGCTTTTTGCAATGACACACTTCAGTTTCTTGCAATCACTTACTACCCAGGCTTGCAATCATATTCCAAACAACCAAGTTTCCTTTTTCAACCACACAGACAAAGTCAGGTCCCTTTTTTTGCGGTCACAAAAATAAACCAAGCAGCTTTTGCAATGACATACTTTAGTTTTTTGCAATCACTTGCTACCCGGACTTGCAATCATATTCCAAACAACCAACTAGCTTTTTCAACCACACGGACAAAGTCGGGGTTCTTTTTTTGTGCAACCGCACATAACTACCGTTTGCAATCGGTCACGCCAAATTGTTGCAATTACACACCGGTTTATTTTTCGTTTTCTTTTTTGGAGTCACGGAAATAAACCGGAGCCTTTTTTTGCAATCACTCACTTTTTAGTTGCAATCAGTCACCAAACTTAGTTGCAATCACACACTGGTGCAATGACTAACTAAAATTTTTTTTAACCAAACATGTTTTTTCGCAAAAACCACAAATTAACATGATTTGCATTAAAAAATTTTCAGTCTTTTTTTTTGCAATCACACACAATCAGTTGTTGCAAACAGACATATGTTTCTTTTTGCAATCATACATAAAACAGCGCGGTGCAATCATTTGAACTAACAGGTTTTTGCAATCATATGTTTTGGGGTTTGCGTTTTTAAGAATACCTGTGAGTAGTGCGACTCCCCAAAGATCCATGTGGTCCGTGTGTGAATGTGAGTCAAGTACCCTCTTTGCAAACATATGCAATGTTGTCACACCGCCAACATATCCATCTTTCAATACTCGTTCGGCTCTCGGATCTCCGGGTTGAAGTCATTCTCCCGCAAGTACATGCCCTTAAAATATGCCGCAATCCATCTTTTCCTTTTCTCGCCACAATGCTACAATCGCCGGGTGTTCCCTTATGCCACATTCATCCATTAGCTTCCCCCACTCTACCTCAAATTGTGTAGGACCCGGAGGATAATTTATCGGAGACTCAGCTTTTTCCTTCGATTTTTGTCCTTGTGCACCTTGTACAACTCCTCGAGTTCATAATCCCACATCCTTATTATGTGCCACCGGCAATTTCGTGTTGTGATTTATCAAACACAATTTTTATCGCCTCCCTCATTGCCGCATCTTCATCGCGAAACATCAAATTTTTTAAAATCAGTCCTTTTTTTCTCCTGTGAATAAAATGTTTTCTTTTTTTGCAATCCTTAAACATACGATGATTTGCAATCAAAAAAAATAGAGTTTTAATGTTGCAAACGTTGCAACCACACTACACACTACAGTTGCTTTTTTTTACAGCAATCATTATAGAATAAATCGAATATACCCCCCCTTCCCTCAAAATACGCACCTGTTAGAATCACAAAAGGCCGCCCGCCGCCCATGCAAGCTTTTGAATGACTCGGAGAGCCATCCGAAAGTGTCGGTTGTCTCATCCCGAAGAAGTGCTTGCCCAAACGACACATTTTTCGATTGTTGCCGCATCCGACAAACATCGCCGGTGGCATCTTCTTGTTGTTAGTTTTGTGGGTAGTGTCAAAAGTGATGACGTCTCCAAAGTCCACGTATTCTCGCACGCCGACTTGCATGGCTCCAAAAAATGCTTCTTAGCACTTTCGTCTTTGGGTCAAAATCAATATCCCAAGTAGAATGCTTCATTGTTTTGCTTACACTCCCTAAAAAGCGGAACAACTTCTCAATGTCACCATCCTCGTCCTCTCGCGTCCGCTCGCCTTTCCCGCACCACAAGTGAATGGAAAAACATTTTTAAGCATACAAAATAGGTTTTTTTGCAATCGCAAACTATCCAGGCTTGCAATCATATTCCAAATAATCAAGTAGCTTTGCAAGCACACGGACAAAGTCGGGTTATTTTTTTTTTGCAACACATATAACTCCTAGTTGCAATCACCCACGCAAATTAGTTGCAATTACACATTGGTTCAGTTTTTCTTTTTTCTTTTCTTGCAGTCACAGAAATAAAACCAGGAGATTTTGCAATGAGACACTTTAGTTTTTTGCAATCACTTACTACCCAGGATTGCAATCATATTCCAAACAACCAAGTAGCTTTGCAATCACACAGACAAACTCAGGGTTTTTTTTTTGCAACCGCACCTAATTCCTGTTTGCAATCACGCACGCCGATTAGTTGCAATCACACACCGGCTCGATCCACGTAAATAAACCCTTAAGTTTTTGCAATGAGACACTTTAGTTTTTTGCAATCATTTTACTACCCAGGCTTGCAATCATATTCCAAACGGACCAAGTAGCCTTGCAAGCACACGGACAAAGTCGGGTTCCTTTTTTTTTTGCAAACGCACATAACTCCTAGTTGCAATCACTCACGCAATTTAGTTGCAATGACACATTGGTTCGGTTATTCTTTTCCTTTTTTTGCGGTCACGTAAATAAACCAAATAGCTTTTTTTGCAATGACACACTTTAGTTTTTTGGAATTACTTACTACGCAGCTTGCAATCATATTCCGGACAACCAAGTCTCTTTTTTTCAACCACACGGACAAAGTCGGGTTCCTTTTTTTTTGCAAACGCACATAATTCCTAGTTGCAATCACTCACGCAATTTAGTTGCAATCACACATTGGTTCGGTTATTCTTTTCCTTTTTTGCGGTCACATGAAATAAACCAAAGCATTTTTTTGCAATGACACACTTTAGTTTTTTGCAATCACTTACTACCCAAGTCTTGCAATCATATTCCGGACAACCAAGTTTCTTTTTTCAACCACACGGACAAATTCGGGTTCCTTTTTTTTGTAAACGCACATAATTCCTAGTTGCAATCACTCACGCAAATTAGTTTGCAATCACACACCGGCTCGCTTATTCTTTTCCTTTTTTTTTGCGGTCACAGAAATAAACCAGGCAGTTTGTTGCAATGACACACTTTTAGTTTTTTGCAATCACTTACTACCCAGGCTTGCAATCATATTCCGGACAACCAAGTTTCTTTTTTCAACCACACGGACAAAGTCGGGTTAATTTTTTTTGCAAACGGCACACAATTCCTAGTTGCAATCACTCACGCAAATTAGTTGCAATCATTGGTTCAGCTTTTATTTTCCTTTTTTGCGCTTATCGAAATAAACCAAGCAGATTTTGCAATGAGACACTTTAGTTTTTTGCAATCACACACTACCCAGGATTGCAATCATAGCCGGACATATGACTTACATGTTTTGGATGTCCTTCTCTCGTGAATGGCCGGTTTTGACGTCCTCCATACAATTCGACATCACATTCATCGCGCCTGGTTTGGCACGCCACTCCTTGACATGATTGCAAACAAGTCATCCATAGCAGTCTCCCTTTGTTTATGAGCATGCATATATCTAACCATCCTGGCTGATGGCTGAAGTTTATGGTTGTGTGCTTCCCCGATTCTGTCGAAGTACCAGATTTTGCGTTTTTTGTCCTCCTTAACTTTAGCATATGCTGGGCAACCAATTCTCATCGATCTTTTATCAGTTTGTGGTTCATCATTTTCCTTGCCTGGCTTCATAAAACCCTGACGGTTGCAAACCCAGTGTTTAGTCTCTTTACTAGTCCTCATGGTTCTCACACTGAATCCAGCCATTTTTGCATAATCAAGGTAAAATTGGTGTGCTGCTTCTATTGAATCAAACTCCTGCCGCGCTCTTGGGACAAACACATCAAGCATGTTTGCATCCTGTGTGGAGAAAATAACAAACCATAAGTTTTTTTTGGCCTTTTTTTGTTTTTACAATGCACATGGGAATAATGTTGCAACCAGGTAGCATTACACGTTGCAAACGAGCGCAACATAATAAATGCAGATTAGTACACACAGCAGACTACGACCCTTTTTTTGTTTTTGCAATGCACATGGGAATAATGTTGCAACCAGACAGCATTACACGTTGCAAACAAGCGCAACAAAAATAATTGCAGATTAGCACACACAGCAGACTACGACCCCCCTTTTTTTGTTTTTGCAATGCACATGAAAATAATGTTGCAACCAGACAGCATTACACGTTGCAAAACAAGCGTAACAAAAATAATTGCAGATTAGCACACACAGCAGACTACGAGCCTTTTTTGTTTTTGCAATGCACATGGGAATAATGTTGCAACCAGAGGGCACCACACGTTGCAAACAAGCGCGACAATTTGTTCCAGTGGCAATCTACTAGAGGGCACCCTACTTTTTTTTTTTTTGCAATCGCACGCGATATCTATGATTGCATCCAGAACCCACCAAGTCGACTCGCAAACATCACACACAAAACACTAACAATGAAACCTCAAATCATCCCGGATTTTGGGTTTTGCAACCAGAAGTTTGGAAACCAACAGCAAACTAAATAGCAGAAACGAGGTTTTTTAACGTTTCCGTGTGTGATTTTTTTCCGTTACCGGGATGAACAACTCCGACGGATCAGGCGTGATCATTGAGCCGAGGTGGAATCGACGGCGGAGGCGTCGGCAACGTCGCGTGATGCAAGGGATCACCCGATCCGCGCCCCCGCGCCCCGCCGTGGGCGTTACCGACGTAGGAGGTGCCGCCGAGCGAGATGCAATCGGCGGCGGTGCCGACGATATCGGCCGAGACCCGGCCGTCGTAACAACCGCCATCCGCTCCGGACCACGTGCCGCCCCCACCGCGGTGATCCCGAGCGCGGAAGCGACGGTGGAGCCATTGGTTTTGGCGAGGAGCGGCTCGGCGATCCGAGGCGTGGGAGGAGACGGCGCGGCCCATTTTGTTTTGATTGGGCGGGGGGGGTGGGAGACCCGATGGCGATTTTATGGGGGGGCATTGTCGGAGGTGGGATATCGCGCTCGGGTGGGGTCTCGGTCGGACCCGGTCGGGGGTGGGGGGCGGGGGCTGGGAAGTTTTGGGCTCGAAGGTTGGGGTCTGTGCATTGGCGAACTAAAATGCACCCAGGTTCGCAAGCAAGGTTGCTAGACTTACGCTGCATGCCTGCATCCTATCATGCAGTATCAAGTTTGTGCTTCTGGCATGCTGCTAGAATCAGTTACTCCCTGAATTATTTGATGACAACACAGCTTATGTGATTTAGAATGATGCTGTCACAATGCAACAGGCATACGTGACCACCATACTTAAGAATTATTCCCTAATGTCGTATATTTATTTCCACGCAAAATCTAGCAAGGCCAAACACTAGAACATTGACGAACCGAGTTTATGTATCAGATATTTCCACAGTTCAATGGCACAAGTGGATATTTATTTACGCCAATGCAGCTATTTTTTCCCTAACATACAGGAAGTCTATCACCTGATGAGGGATTATTGAGGAAGACACATCTGTTAGCAAAGCAAAACAAATGACAGAACTTTTTTTTTGTGGCTCAAATTAGCGTTCAACGTAATAAATACTATAGCATAACTAATATTGGTAGCATATGGTAAATTATAGTAGTTGCGTAATAGTGAATTTCCAGCCAACCCATATTTAAACCCACATCTCTTGTATGTCTCATTAGTAAAATAATTAGTAGTCACAACAAGCTCTAGTTCCAATCACCAGCCTGGGTGGTGGTCAAGCCAGATCCTGGAGAAACATACTGAGATAACAAGTTTCAATTACATGGGCTCAGATCATGTATGACGACTTTCAGAGCCACCTCTACAAACAAAAAACAAAAGTATGAGATTACTGCACTTGATTTTGCTTGCATAAGAATAAAATGATAAAAAAAAATCCTCTCCAACAGATTTATAAACCTTAATGAATCAAGTGATAAAAGCTCCTAGAAATTTTGATGACATCAGAAGTTTTGTTGGTACTCCCCCATGCTAAATTATAAGTTGCTTTACCTTTTTTTGGTACATCCATTATATTATGCATCTAGATATAATAAATAATAATATGTCTAGATATTAACAGAATGGATGAACCAAAAAAAGTCAAAGCGACTTATAATTTGGAACGGAGGGAGTAATAAATAAGCTTGGACAAGAAAACATAACTTACCGTGTACATCCAGCTCATGCCTTCCTCAAGACCTTCAACAGTGGAAATGCAATGCTACAAAATGCTCTCTTGTGTTGATTACTGAACTGCTTAAACCTTCTGACTGGACCAAGATTGAGATCTGGAATCAGGGGAGATCCTTGGCCCGCTAATTTGTTCCTAGAATTTTCAAACTCTTTAAGAGTAGGCATATACGCCGCTGGGATCACCTTCACAGGTGACTTCTGTTTCAGCACTGATCTCCAATATGGGAAAAAACTCTGTGCATATTCAATTCCCCATCCTCTAGGTGTTCCATTCCTCACAGCCTTGTCTCAGTTCAAAAAAGATCAAAATGTCAGACTGGGTGGAAAAAACAGATATATGCATATGATATACTACACGTTATCTGCATCGATATGGAAAATGCACTGTTACTAAAGCAATTTAAATATGTTTCTTCAGCAGGATGTTCAGTAACTCGAGTAACCTACCAAGTGCTTTGACCAAGCAGATCAAGAGAAGTATAGAGATAGGGGCAAAGAAAGACTAGTATTCAGTCTACAAGCACACCTCTTACTATAGTAGCAAGGAAGTAGTTACTTCCATGTGTATATCTCTAGATTTAGGGTGTATATTGTCCGACGAAGTAGGAAATGTAAACTGGCAAACCCTTTCAGTTTTCACCTAAGCAAGTTAGCAGTCCAACAAGGCTCGGTGTACTGTCTACATCTAGATAAGCCTGGGAGTCAATCTTCAAATCTAGCTTGTGATACATTCATAGAGCTCACCGGTTATCACCTAGCAGCATGATCTTGAGACTAGCACTAGCACCATGTATTGTCCCCCCAAGGTTGGGGTAGTTATTATCTCATAGTAGAGGCACCTATGACCTAACCACTGAACTAAATACAAAAAGTTAGGTGCCGATGATCCATTGCTTTTTGGAAAGGGGGTTCGGGGGAAAACCTTTTTAAAGGGTTTTTTTTTGGACAAAAACCTTTTTAAAGGGTTGACGCCCAGATACCCTTTACAAGCTATGCACGAATAGAAACTCCCTTACCTTTCATACACCCCGAGGGGCCTTTCCAGTAATACCGTCGCGTCGGCCACTATCGCAGGCAAGCCCCCCGAGGAGACTTACCAGTAGATTCTTCCACCTAGCTGGACTTTTGGTCCTCTTTTGGAAGAGTAACTACAATCTGTGCCTTCTTGTCTTGACTCTAAAGTCTATAACCTGTTCTTGCCAGGGAATGTATTTATCGACTAGGCATTCCCTTGGTTGATGATATTGGCCGTTATCCCCAGGGGTTGATTGCGGATAGGTTCTTAAGGCTCATATGAGACAGGTTTGCTATTAGCTCAAGAGATTAGTTTTGTAGCACATTTTCACTAATATTTCCAATTTCCTTTGTTTCACAAATATTTCCTCAATGCAGAGAGTTCTTTCACGAGCAGGTAGGATAGTGGTGTAATCAGTAAAATTACAAAAGATCATGCAAGTAGTCATTTAGCAACAGCATCAGTAACAAAGACCTTGCACTGGTTTTAGTATGATATCCCATTGCAGAAAAATAGGCGCCGACCATTTAAACCAATGCTTTCAAGCAGAAATTATTCAAATTGAATACATGGAAAATTCCACTTCCCCAACATAAACTTGTAAGTAGAAAGCAGTGGAAAAGTGGGGATAACTTAGTCAGTGGAAAAGGAAATAACCTTTTCTGCTTTAGAATCCAGACAAGGAATTCCTGGAGATGCCTTCATTGCAAAAATATCCCCTGTCATCCATCTCAAATAACTGAGACTTACTTTCTCAAATCTTTAAAGAGAAATATCAAATAACACAAGCACTGACATACCACGTTTGTCAGGTGACACTTCAGATAATTCCTGTTCATAGTGGTAGCTTCACAAACAAGTAGAAGAAATAAATAAACAAACATCATGATCATGTAGTTGTAGGTCAAATTATAATAAATAAATAAATAAATCTACTAAGAAGGTGCAAAAATAGTACAGATTTCCAATGTCAATGTCTTCTCCAGTATGGCCAAACCCATTATCTTGAAGAATCGATGAAACCTGATGAATCACCTCATTACGCGGTACCTGCACATCAGTGGGCACCTGCATACAATGTTCAACTTTTTTGAGACAAGTGACATTGATGTTGAACAATCATTTGTTGAAAATGTAATAAAACAGCACCACCGCATAATAAATGGGAGCTGAGAAATGACAATTGATATGTAAAAAGGCTTGCACAAGCTTTCAAATAAAGGAAATCACATTGGCAACAAAAAAGTTCAGCTAAGACACATTCTTGTACCATGTCAGAATTCAGAACAAGTCCACATAATAAATTGGCCATTTGAGGAAATTGTGAACTAAAGAGAACTTACCGACATTTGTGGAAACACATTCGAAATTTTAGAGTTCCAAATATTATGTAATAAAGCTGTACTCAAGAGCCCTAAACATAGTCGGACATAATTTACTGATACAGCGCCTTAGTTAATAAACAAATATTCTGTAATGAAGCTGTAGCATTAGCTGGAAGTGCTTAACATAATGTATTCATCTTTATGGTGCGTGCATATACTAATAAATTATCAGCCATTTAAAACTGAAATACATCTCTACACATACGCAAGGTCCCTAGACATAATCCTTCATAAGATGACACATTCATTTATATACCAAATATTTTAGACAAAGGCTACCGATGCAGATATAAACAGTAACCCTATTTATATGCCAACAAAGGCTATAAATGCATATATTATCAATTAACTATTACAACAAATATAAAATCAGACAGGTGGACTCCATTTTAATGTCTTCGTTGCGCAGACATATAACAGCCCATGCTTTAAAGGTGGTAACCGTAACACGAGGCGTGGCAACCAATCCCCTTCAAGTCGCGTAGGCGTGCATAAGGCGAGAGGTGAGGCGACGCGATATCCATCTAAGAAACATACCATGTGTGCAACCTGGAGTAAAGAAAAAGCAGAGAAAGCTGGAAGTAAAAGAAAGCCTAGCCCACACGTGCTCCCACCTCTCTTATTGAAGCTAGTGGAGGTGAGTTGCAGCTTCTAAAGCCCCATTTGGCATTGTAGTAGATTAGATGATTTCGTTTGTTATGACAGCTTTATAGAACGTGGTTGGTTATGAACATTCACTAATACAAATTTGCACTAATTTGTAAACACGGTTCTGCTGACAGAAACTTTTAACAAAAGAGAACCGACCCATCTCGAACAAGCAGGAATCTTACACAGTTACACCTAAAAAGGCCCATAGGATACTGTCCTCGCCCCGCTCCGGACCACCCTCGTGCTAATCCCCGCCCTGCCCGGGCTCCGCCCGTCCGCGGAACCGTCGGCCAGGCTGAGCATGCCCCCACATCCCTCCCCACTCCCCTCGAGCACCACTACCAGCTTCGCCTTCACCTCCTGCGTCCCGTGCTCGTGCTCTCCCAGGTCATCTGTCGCCGGAGCGGCGCCACCGCCTGACTGGGCAGCTGGAAGCCGCCGACGTGCCTGGCCAGCACGCTGCAGGCCACCACCGGCCGAGCCGAGGCCACCACGCACCGCTCCCCTTGAGCACCACTACCAGCTTCGCCTTCACCTCCTGCATCCCGCGCTAGCCCAGGTCATCCGTCGCCGGAGCGGCGTGGTGCGTGGCTGGAAGCACGCTGCAGGCCACCACCGGCCGAGCCGATGCCACCAGCAGGTGCGTGGTGGCTTCCTGATACCCTCTGCAAATTCCCCTTCGCCGCCGGACTCCACCTCTTGCTTGGACCGGCCACCCCGAACTCCGTTTCCCCATCAAGATGAAGAGAAGAGAGGGAAATGGAAATAGAAACTCTATGGGTCCTAATGCAAAAGCACCAGAGAGAAGGGTTTTTTCAGATCTGGCCTCAGTTATTTATTGAAAAGTATAAGGGGGTAGAGGCAAAAGTGATTTCTCTTCTTGCTTTTCTGTTTATGCATAAATCGGCTAAAATCTTGTTTAGTTCGTAGTAAGTCGTACAAAAATGATAAAATAGGTTTCCTAGGAATAAATTTATATCTAAAATTGTAGTGCTCCATTTGTGGTGATTTTTTTGGTATGCTACTGATGTCATGTGTGTGCTGTGGCTGGTGTGGGCGGTGCTTTTGGGCCGGATCTGGGCTGAATTTAGACCTGGGCCACAATGAAGTTGGATCTACTCCTATGCTTTACAATTGAATTTGTAATAAAGGTGCATTGTGTTATGTAGGAAAGTATGTAGAAGTTATTAAGTTTTACAAAGATCTGCATGCAAGTATGCAACAATGATGGGAGGAAGCAATTATAGCAAACTTCTTTTTTTTGCACAAAAAAGTTATATCGAAATTTAATTTGCTATAATTGTAGCAAAGTAATAAGAGACATGTGATCGAATAAGCAAGAAATTTAATTTCCTCTCTGATCGGATCTGATCGGATGTCAAAAAGTCTAGAATAGAATGTCTTAATCTTTGATATGAAGTTGAAAGAGAAATCATTGTATCTTGAACAGTTTCTGTAAATTTTTGCAACACCTAAAGTTGATTACATGACTTTTCGTTAATAATCCTTACACACACCTATGATCGGGAGGGCTTTTGAACTAGAGTGATATGAGATTTTTGTTCCGTTGCAACGCACGGGCACTCACCTAGTAGATGAAAACCATTCAAAATTCAAATTAAAAACATGAACACCAGCAAACACAACAAAAAGAAAAGCCTAAAACGGGTGGCACAGTCTATTTAGGTGAGGATAAAATACCCAACTCTGTAATTAAATGTAATAAAACATCGGCATTCTACATGTCATGGAAAACATCACATCCAATAACTGTTTGTTGAGATTTAATTTAATATGCTACTTGTGACACTAGATTCCCAGCAGTAACTTTGCAACAACAACAACAACAACAACTTAGCCTTTTGTCCCAAGCAAGTCGGGGTAGGCTAGATATGAAACCCAAAGGTACCATCAACATAAAGACACGTAGAAGAAGTCATGGCTCGAGAACGTTGATGGCTAGTCTCCAAGCGCCCCTATCCAAAGCTAAGTCCTTGGAGATATTCCACTCCCTAAGGTCTCTCTTAACCGACTCATCCCGTGTCGGCTTAGGTCGACCTCTAACTTTCTTCACATTGTCGTCCCGCTCTAGGACCCCACTACGCACCGAGCCTCGAGAGGCCTTCGTTGGACATGTCCAAACCATCTCAACCGATGCCGGATCGTTTCTCCTCAATTGGCGCCACCCCGACCCCCGTCCCGAATATCATCGTTCCGTACTCTATCCCTCCTCGTGTGCCCACAAACCCAACGCAACATACGCATCTCCGCCACACTCAATTGCCGGACATGTCGCCTTTTTGTAGGCCAACACTCCGCACCGTATAACATCGCCGGGCGAATCACCGTCCTATAAAACTTACCTTTTAGCTTCGAGGCACCCTTTTGTCACAGAGGACGCCGGAGGCTTGACGCCATTTCAACCAACCGACTGAAATTCTATGCCTAACATCTTCGTCGATGTCGCCATCCTTCCGTAGTATCGAACCTAAATACCGAAAAGTATCCTTCTTGGTCACCACTTGCCCATCAAGGGTGACGTCTCCCTCCTCACGCGTCGTACCGCTAAAGTCGCACCTCATGTACTCGGTCTTGGTCCTACTAAGTCTAAACCCTTTCGATTCTAACGTATGCCTCCACAGCTCTAACTTCCTATTTACCCCCTCCCTACTCTCATCAACTAGCACCACATCATCAGCAAAGAGCATACACCAGGGGATATCACCTTGAATGTCCCTTGTGACCTCATCCATCACCAAAGCAAATAGATAAGGGCTCAACGCCGACCCTTGATGTAGTCCTATTTTAATTGGGAAATCACTAGTATCGCCATCGCATGTCCGACACACGTCACCACATCCCTGTACATATCCTTGATGAGGTTAACATACTTAGTTGGGACCTTGTGCTTCTCCAGTGCCCACCACATGACGTGTCTCGCACTTTGTCGTATGCCTTCTCGAGGTCAATAAATACCATGTGCAAGTCCTTCTTCTCGCTCCCTATATCTCTCCATCAATTGGCGTATTAAGAAAATCGCCTCCATGGTCGACCTACCGTGCATGAACCCAAACCGATTTTGGGTCACACTCGTCCCTCTTCTTAGGCGATGCTCGATAACCCTCTCCCGCAGCTTCATCGTATGGCTCATCAACTTAATTCCACTCGTAGTTCGTACAACTCGAACGTCTCCCTTGTTCTTGAATATCGGTACTAATATGCTTCTCCTCCATTCTTTAGGCATCTTGTTTGACCGAAAAATAAGGTTAAAAAGCTTAGTTAACCAAACTACCGCTCCGGCACCCGGGCATCTCCACACCTCAATGGGGATACCATCGAGTCCCAATGCCTTGCCTCCCGTCATCCTCTTCAAGGCCTCTCGCGGTCTCTCGCCTCTTGAATTCTCCTCACAAAGCGTCTCGTTGGTATCATCAAATGAATCATCCAACTCAAGGGTAGGATCCTCATTCTCTCCATTAAACAGCCTTGTCGAAGTACTCTCTCCATCCGTCCTTGATTTCCTCATCCTTCACCAAAAGTAACTTTGCAATAGCAGATTTTCAAATAAGCGTGCACTAACCAGAACCTTTCTGGTGGCATTGCCCTGAACCTGAAATTCCTCATAAAAGGCGTAAATAAATAAGTTTACGCATGGCCATCCCCTTGAAATCAGTTTTCCAACAAATATTTTGCCAAAAAATTATTAATCTTGGGCTCAAACTATAACAAGAGTCTATACATTAGTATAAGATATTTTCAATTACTCTCAAGTCTCTTAACTGATTCAATAAGTTTCAGCATATATGATGAAGTTAATGCAGAAAACCCTTGGTAGAAGGGTGAAAACATTCTCAAACCAGGGAAGGATGTCATAGCCATGCTGTCTAAGAAACCAATTCTTGCAAAAAAAAACACATTGAGCAAACAGGCTTGAATTATAATAACAGTAACTAATCAATGAGTTGTACCTCTGGATGTGATCGGATATATGCATCAAGAGCTTCACCAGCGTGGGAAACTGCATGAACAAGTAGTAATGCGACATGAGCAAGCTTTTTCTGCGCCACCAGCTGCTGATTTTCCTTTCCAGTTTGATCTCTGTCCAAGCTGACAATGTGGTCCAGAATACGATTTATGAGAACATAAAATCCATCTTGCTTGTTTTTGCCGTTTCTGTTGCAGGATAACCACCCACGGATCTGCTTTTGAGTTGCCAGAAGCAAAATTGCGCTCTCGACGAGTCTTCCTTCCTTAATGTAATTCCAGAGCTCATCGATAAGATTATCTGTCCGTTCCCCAAGCAATCTTGTCGTATCCAAGAAGATTTTCTGCAAAAACAACAAATAAGGAACAAAACTCATGAGCTTCCATATTTACAGAGGCACATAAAACTGATTAATTTCCAACAGTGTTGCCACATCCAAGCAAAACATAACTGAACATTCAAATTTGCTGATATCAATGATCTTCTGCAAAGACAATAAGGAATAATATTCAAGAGCATCTGGAATCTATATAGAAGCAGACAGAACTGCGCAATTTCCAGCAGTGTTGTTATATCCATGAAAAATCAAAATTTGCTGACATCAACTTGAAATACTAACTCCTCAAGCAGTAAAGACATGTTTCAACACATGAAAACACAAAAAATGACACATTCTGCAGTCAACATATGGGTGTATAAGAATGTTCAGTCATTTAGTTATGGCATTAGTGGTTTGAGATAAGAGCACAATAACTTTTACGCTGCAAAGTAGATATCTATTCGGGTAGGATGGATGTGACAAACCATTTCAGGCAGGCACAGAAGATGGATGAGCTTGCAGACATAGTTCGCATTTGCCTGATTGTTATCTAGATCCTCCTGGTTAAGAAATGCATTGCCCTCCAGATACTTATGCAGACAAGTGTTCTCAACTGCAACATGGAGCGGAAGTAGGCCTTCAATGACCTCAGGACCAGCCGTGCGTACATTTGCCGATGCATTATAGCGGAAGAGCAACTTGATCATGTCAACAGAGAACATTTCAGCAGCTTCATGAAGAGGGAAATATCCATATCGGTTCATGCAATTGGGGTTGGCACGAAACCCACGAAGCTCAGGTGCTTTGCCAACCAAAGCAACTTTAGCGCATCGCAGCGCGTTTTGCTTAACCATCTGAGTGAAGGTTAGTGGTGTGATGATGAAACCCCATGCCAAGCCACGAACACCCCGTCGAAATAAGTCAAGAAAGCCCTGCACGTTATCCTCATCCAGTATGGGCACCAGATGTGTAAGCGCATTCCATAAGTCATCATCCATTGACAAGAAGGATCAATTCACAATTGAAAAAGAGAGCATAATCAGTTATCAATGGGGGAAAGGAACACAAAAAATAAAACAAAGAAGGGCTTGCTCTAACGCATCATTGATTAAGTCCAATAGTTAAAGATAATTCAGATTTTTAATATAATAGCCAAAAGATTTATCCAACTAATTCTACAGATGGTGATAACAAAAAAACCTCAGGGGTACGGTCTGGAATGATAATTTTGGTCCTCCTTGAGGTAGCGATCACTTCATCTACTTCATCATACCACTGAGAGAGGAAATTTGTCAACCACAGAAGCTAAGAAAATAGAAAAGAAGGAATATCATAACGTGTGGTCAGTTACTGTACCTCATTGATTAATTTGGCTTGGGCCTGCAGATCAAGGCCTGGAGGCATAGGACGGAGTGGAGGACAGGGAGGATACCACGGATCCCATTCATCCATGGATGGTCCATGAACTTCATGAGAAGCGGGTTTCACTTTCTCCACATGTGTTGCCTCCATTCTGCAGATGTGCCATGGGAAACGCCCCAAATAAGTTTCTTTATATATGGTTAGAAATTTTGTGTGATGGAAATGTGGATTTATTTCAAGTACAAAAAAAAATACAAGATGGCTGACCAATCTATATTTCAGGATCATAACACGAGCTTTGACCATAATTCCACTATACACTCCAACCGATCCCTTATACTTGCACCCTTAAACTCCACTCACCTATATTTTACTCATTTCTTGTAACTAACCTTAAAACATTATGGAACTGATATACGCAAGCAAACCAGTGCAAAACCACAGAGAAATTGAAACTTGCAGGTAGTTAAAGCTTCCTGGAACTGATATATACACAAGAAAACCAGTGCAATACTACACGGAAATTGAAACTTGCAGGTAGTTGAAGCTTCCTGGAACTGAAATTGCAAGCAAGCCAGCTGGCACACGGCCACGCAAAGTATAGGAGTCGCGCTGCTCGAAGGCTCCAGAGGCCGTGGAGGTCCACTCCGCCGCGGCCACCAGCAGAGGCCGCCTCTAGTCCGCACGCTCGACCCCCCTCCCCCGCGCTCCTCCAAGGCGCGCCAGGCCGCAAGGAGGAGGAAGATGAGGGCCAGGAGGCAGGAGGCCACGGCGGAGGAGCCAGAGCAGGAGGGCGCGGCCACCAGAGCAGGTGAAGGCGAGAGCGCTAGTTGTGCGGATCTAGACAAAGAAACTAGCCATGGACGGCGCAGCTGTCCCCGACGGCTGCGCGGACCTACAAGCGCTGGATCTATACGGTGCAGAACTGTCGGCGGGTTAGAGGCGACGGTTAATGGAGATGGCAGCGCGGGCGTACCTGGGGTTGGCGCGAAGGAGAAGTCCTCGCCGGCGAGGGAGGGAAGGGAGGCCGTTGCGCCGCCGCTCGGATGAAGGGTTGCCCGGAGCCTGGGACGAGTTGTCCTTTTTTGTTTTTACAAAGACGAATTTCCAGCTAGGGACGGGTAAATTTCCAGCAAGGGTCTCTCTGTTCACGAGCACATGAGAGAAGTGGCGCCGAATTTCCACAACCCGGTTTTCCCAAAACGGCTTGCGGCCGCATGTGCTATCCTTTGGTGGATGTTGCGTTAAGATCCGTGCGGGTCAACGAAGCTGGCGTCCGCTCTCGTTTCCCGAATCCCGCCGGCGCGACGAAATACCAATCCCTACCCTAACCACGCGTGGCTTTTCAATCCCTTGTCCCGCCGCCGGCAAGCTACAGCGCAACCTCTCTGTCTCCGTCCGGCCGCCATTGACGAATTGTTCCTCTTCCTATCGCAGTCCCAAGCAATCGAGGCATTGAGTAGCTGCGCTTATCCGGCATCCACTTGCTTCTAGAATTGTAGTCCTGTCAATATCCCTGTAGCCCTAATCCTCCATTGACAAGCCGATCTACAAAGTTCCTCCGATGAATCGACCATAAGCTCGACCGACTTCATGCGCCGCCGTATTCTACCTCTATTCGTCTCCATTGACACAAGGTTCTGGGGACGAACGTCCGGGTCCAGTACAATCAGACGGCGGCAGCTCTGGAGCACCCCTACCACAACAACGACAGTCTAAGCGGGAGCACCAGCTGGACGAACAACAAAACATTTCTACAATGTTGACCAAGGTGCAAACCATAGATCCCTTGTTTCTGATTTGTTTTTAAATTAAAGTCTATAACTCTCAAATAGCAATGTAAACGATGTACTTCTAAACTAACTGTGACCGTTCTCATGACACCATCAGAAGGATATATATGACGCTTGACCTCTGGACCTTTGAATTGTCGCATGACTGTATTGACCAAATAACTCACCTCTAAAAAGACAGATTTCTTTCCACCCTGCATTTAATTATATTATCCACTCAGAAAGGAAATGCCGCAAAAATGAAGGTCATAGCAGGAGAAGTGGCGAACGAAAACTTACGACAGCATCTTCACCTTCAGGCCATTTCCAATCATGGAAGCGTTTGCGCGACAACTTCCCCATTAATAAAGACAAGTGCACTTGATAGTGCTAGCAGATAAGCAACCTAAATCTGTGGATCAAGATAAATCTTTCAATATTAAGCCTAAAAGCAAGTACACCAACAAATGGATTAATGAGCATTCCTTTTGTGGAAAAATAAAAGATGTGGCAGCTGAAAATCTAAATAGAAATTGACCGCCGGGCTAGTCAGGTATGAAGGTATCATTGAGCTTACAGGATTACTACTAATACTAGATTCAAAGGTCAATATTGTTCAGAGAAATGCATTGTCGTTGAAGGATTGGGTAACCTGGATGGTGAATCGATGAGCCGGAGACGATAAAGCCTGCTGCAACCTACAAGATGGCGGAAGCGGCGTCCTGCATCACCACGGTCCGGAGCAAAACGGCATGATACAGATCTGGCCGCATCGGAGAGGAAAGCACTGTCTCGGTAATGGATGGCGAGGAGGCTGGATTTCGATCCAATATTGAAGAGCGGCGTAGGAGCTGGCGGCGGTCTTGGAGGCGGCGGCGTTGGAACACGAGCGCTGCGTCGGCGTTGGGCGACGAGCGAAGCGGAGGCGGAGGGAGCATGGAGAGCGAAGCGGCCGAGAGGAAGGCTGGAATGGCACAAATGAGAATGGGAAAAGAAGCCTGCGCGGCACCGGCGGGAATGGAACCTGGGAATACCGTAGGGTTGACCCAGCACGAATCACAAAGCATTTATGGACGGCCTGGACAGTGCATGCGGCCGCAAGCCGTTGCGAGATTGCATTCGTGGCGATGATTCGTCCACCGGCACCGCGTCGCTAGCATTAGCGGCTCTCGGCGGCCCTGTCTGCTGCCGTGAGTAGTTTATGGCGTGTCCAGACTCCGGAGACATGGATGTTCTTGGATCATTCATGTTTGACTCTGGATTAAGAAAGGTGCTTTTGTGGTTTTTTAAAGGCAAAACGATCTGACAACAGTACAACGACCACAATGGATAATGCTGATTGCGTAGTTAGACTATTGGAGTTTTTCAGGCATTTGGCCTCTGCTGCTATTCGCTGAATTGTGTGAATCTGCTGTAAAGATTCCCGTATCTACCTCTTACCTTATTTTCGTACACCATTTCTATTAAAAGTAGTCCGCCGCACCCACCACTTGCTCGATGATTTGCCTCACAGCAAGTTTTTTTCCCAGATGATTTTTCCTTCGGTTCATCCACAAGCAGCTGCAGCGTCTTCCATGCACCACTATCTATTGAATATTGATTGCTTGGTTGAAAGAGCATCATGGAATCATGGTACTAAATTGGAGATCATCTTGAATCACCATCATATTTTTTCCAAATTGCAGAAGCATATCAGACATAAATTTGCAAAGATTGTTCACATTGCACTCATCCTGACCTTGCATCCATCATGGCAATCAGTCTGCTCATCCTTCCCAAAAAAAAGTCAGGTACTCAACGACGATTCCATTTCTATCTCACTTCTGATAGTAAAGCATGTCCTGTGCCAAAAAAAAAATTCCACACACACTTGCCTGTTAATTTTATGTATAGTGCCTGATTGTTACTTTTGTGATCCTGACCTTGCATCCATGCTGCCAATGGATCTGCTCAGGCTTCCCAACAAAAAAAAATTCAGGTACTCAACTCCATTTCCTATCTCAGGTACTTAAAAATGTCCTGCTTTTACTTACTCCGTATTTCTTCATCTACCTTGGCAGTAAGCCTGAAACATACACTTTTATCCTCAGACCATCCATATACCTCACTAATGATATTTCAATGCTTCCTGCAGTCATGTTCCTGCTCCCACTAGATTATACCACAACCAATATGTAATCATGGATTATATTGGCATTCCACGCCACATACCATGTTTGGTCCACATCAGTTGTGCAGGTATATCCACACGCTATCGTTTTCAAAAGTAGTTTCAGTACTTTTATGCACCCAAATTCGTTTGTTTTTATCCATTTAAGCACCTGACAATGACCACTGATATGTACCACTTCCTGTACAGATGACATGGCTCTGCTAATTAAAACAAAGAAACACAACTTACCTTGCCTACCAAAAGAGTACCAACACCAAGGAACTGAGCCCAGCTCGACAGGGATACCAGCGCAGAGGCTCACCCTTCCCCACAACGCTGGTGCCGCACTGCAGGCTGTGGTAAGTTTTCTCTCATGTGCCTATTTTTATCCGCGCTCAGGCCTCCAGCGCTAATTCGGTCAAAAATATTATCTTATTCGATCACAGTTCATTGGTGACCAAAGTGCTTAGTCTCATCCAAATTTGATCTTCGACCAAACACGAAACGAAGGTGCGCAATTGAAGCCATTCTTTACTTCTGCTGTCGAGGACTACCAAAAAGAAGGTTCAGCAGGCGTGTTTTCTTTTCCGAATAGTTAGTATTAGAATTTACCTCTTCCTGACCCCATGTCATTATTCGACTGATTTCCTACAACGCAGTTCTAAAATGAAGTAAGCTGTCAGAAGATGGTTCTCTAAAAAAGCAGAGTGCTGTTCTTGCCTTTGTTGATGGTTCCACTTGCAGGTATGCACAAAACATGCCATCTAAAAATAGTTCTTTATTACATCGTACAAAATTAAGTTAGTTCATTCATTGGGGACATGCCTGCACAAATCAATCTGCTCGCCATCAGACATCTACAACTTATGCTCATTTTGCTTACTATATATCGCACATTGGCTATGCACAAGCAACAATTGAAGATCTTTTCCCCACTTCAAACACCACTTTGTATTTCATGACGAAAAAAAATTGCATGATATGATTAAATCCCCAGGTGCCATTATTTAGGAATTCCGATCTATGTACGATATTTATTCTACTGTTTTTATGACCGAAGTTATATATGAAGTTGCTAGCCCGCGCAACTGCGCGGGGATTCCTGCTAGTTTTATTTGGCATGGTGTACCTAGAGGTAATGAAGTTTTGAATGATTAATTGTAGGCCATCATTATCAATAGGTGGATTATCAGTTCTTTGTGATGGATTAGAAGATAACCAATGTGAGTGAGTAGAAGAAAAGATGGGCAATTACCCTCTATATGTCCCCAATTTGCACAATAGGGGTCAACGTGAATGGAATACCTTGAGGCTCGTTCCGTTGTGGGCAAAGCTCGTCTGGTCATCCTCCAAGTGAAGGTTTTGATGAGAGGAGGAAGGTTCTTCATCTTCCACATGGACCACACACCCGCTACAAAAGTTGGTTTTATTAATCTGGGGTAGAATGCTCTCCTTGAGGCGGGAGTTGAGCATGTTGCTGAGCCGCCAGGTACCTGGGAATATTAGTGCTGCATTTTCCAGTCTTAGAAGGGACCCATCTGAGTGCATCTGGTCGATTTAGACTTAGGAACTATCAGGCCAGTCTTAGTGGAGAGTGTCATAGCGTTGTTTCCAAGACTGCCACGTCATGTAGAAGAAAATGAAACACTCCATTGAGGATGAGAGTTTCATTCTATAGTTTCATACACATTAAATTTTATGACTCATAAAGAGTTGGTATTCGTACCAAGAGAGTTTCATCCCCATGACACTCATTTCTTCTCTCTCTTCTTAAATATGGTGTCATATCATCCAAAATGTATACATGACAACTCATTAAATACAAATGGAACTCTAATGAAACTCCCACTGAGACTAGCCTCGTAACTACGGTGATTTCGAATGCATGACCTGGCCATCATAAAAAAAAAAGTAGTGGTTAGAAGCTCCATGTCCCATGTTTATGTTTCAGGAATCCATAGATCCGAGAACCGAGATTAAGGAGGGAAGGGGATTAGTAGGGACGGGAAGGAGTAAATGATAGTGGATGGATTCCTATATTGGACATCGGGCAAGAGCATTGAGCGGTTGAACTTGCATGGTGTTGCCCAAGAAGGCGTTTCCAGTGGAACGGTTTACGGTACAACAAGTCTACTCCGGCACCACCACCCAAGCTCGTTACCATCCCGTTCGGAGAGGCGAAACCGATAAAGCCTGTGCCCCTCGCTCCCGTCCCGTCCGGTGGAGGCGAAACCAAGAAAGCCTGCGTTGCGTGAGGCAGTAGTACTGGAGTACTGGTACGCATCCATCGTCACAACTGGTCAAACAGATGGGCGCCGGTAAAACAGTAAAACGAATGTACGTATTTACTGTAGGACGGGATTGGCATGACATCATGTAAGTCACATGTGATCAGCTGCCATGTACTGTAGGTGTAGCCCCCCTCCGATCCTGTTTAGTTCCCTGAAAAAATATGGTTCCGAATTGAAAAAATATTATAGCATTTTTCATTTATTTGTTCTCTGGAAAAAAAACCTAAACCCTAAGTTTAAAAATTTTGTCTCATTTAATGGTCCATGTGGCAAAATATTCGATGGGATAGGTAATCGGAGGAACTAAACAATGGCCGGGTTTTAAACAAAAAAAAAATCTAGTTTTACTCTATTTCTCCGGCCGGATTAACGGCTCGAGAATCGACAAACCTTTCGGACCCCGCATAGGCGGATGCGGTGATGTCGAAGAAGCACAAGCACGGGAACCGTAGCTGAGGCACCAAAGCACGTCTTGTTGCAGCGGGACTGCTTCGAAGGTGCAAGTACGTAATCTGTACACCAAACACGAGAGAGGCGCCCAGCATTATGTTTTGCTGTAAGTGTCCGAATGGCGTACGTGGAATGCAAAACATGAAAAATGGGTTTTGAAAACTTCGATGCTAGCTCTATGGATAATTGGTAAATGTTTTTTGTGCGATCGTCGAAGGGAAAAAAACCAAGTGAGTCGTGGCCGACGCATGTACTACTAAACTCAAGAAAGAGACGCATATGCAACGTTACGGCTTTTCACGGTTAGCTTAATTGGGGCCTCATCGTAGCTTAATTGGGGCCTCGTCGCCACCATTTGAATGCCTACATAAAAGCTACTCCCTCCGACCAATTTAGAGCATCTTCAAAAGAGTAACCAAATGACTTTTAAATTTAGCTATGACTAAGCCAAAATTGCTCATAACTGACTCTCCATATGACTATCCAAAAATGGCTAGCTCTCCATCCCACCATATCCGCTCTCACTTATGGATAGTCTACCTCACTAGCCATCCTTTACAGTCTGTTGGAACAATTAGTATTTTTTTGTCAAATCTATTTTAGAAAGTAGCTAAATCATCAAATTTGACTAGTCTAATTGGCTAATCACTTGGAGATGCTCTTAAACAAGTGTTATTTGGGTTTCCCAAGAAACAATTTTAACTAATTTTATATTAAAAGATATTCATACCTACAATACATTCTTAGTATCGATCATTGAAAAAATATTTGAATCTAGTTTTTTAACAAAATTATTTGGAGAGATACACATTGCATGTATTTTTTTACAAATCCAGTCAAATTTGTGCACTCGAACAAGTTAATTTACGTGACACACCCCCAAATCATTTCGTGACGGGCACACCTTTTGCCTGCCATGGTTATTGGTTGGATGGCCTAGCCAGCCGCCCTCTACGGTTAATGTAGGCGGGAATTCTTAACATGTATGTCACGGTAAATAAATTTTTTGTGGTGGGCACATTATAAGGCCCACCACGGTAATTCAAGCCCATCCCGCAAAAATCCAAAGCAGCCCAATACTTGGCCAGTGTGTATATATGTGAGTGTAGGGTTTGGGTAGCCCCACGCCACTCGATCCTGCGCTTCTTTCCCTCTTGAGTCATGTCGTGTTTCCCTCCTTCACACCAAGACACGGCACACGGCGCGACCTACTCCCTATAATCCCCCCCATGGCGGCCGGCGGCCTACTCCCCCTCCCCCTCCCACCATGGCCGGAGGCTCTCCCTCTCTGTCCAAGTGTTGTCCTAGCACCGATCTAGGGTGGGCCGGCCCATAGACGTGGCGGCGGCACGGATCCCCCTCGGATCGGCGCCCACGGGGCGGGGAGCGGTGGCGGTGGCCTCCGGCGAGCAACGGCGGCGGCAAAGACGAACCCCCCCTCGGGTCGGTGCCCACGGGGCAATGGAGCGGTGACGGCGGCCTCGTCGAGCAACGGCGGCGGCCTCGCATGTGGCCCTAGCCGGCGGTGTGGATGGCGGCCACCCAACGTGTGCGGATCCGGCAAGGAAGGTGTGTCTCTCGATCGAGCTCGTCCTTTCTATCATCGGCGCGATCAATCCTCACGGGCGAAGCTAGAGCAAATTAGAGGGGGTGGCTTGCTCTTGTAGATATGAAAATTTACTGCAACCATAGTGAAAATCCGTTTCTAATAGTGATTTTTAAATTTTGTGGGTGCTTCGGCACAACCTATAACGTGGCTCTGCCCTCTCCTCACCTATCTTTGTCCCTTTTGCACCGGCACCCCGGAACCCTTGGACGACAACCTCTCCTGGGTAGCGCTCGGAGCGATGGCGCGAGGCGACCTCGATCCCCGTGTAGCATAGGTTTTCGGCGGATTCGGCAAGCCTGCAGTGTGGAGGACCTCGATCTTCAAGAAGCAGTGATGGCGCTTTGATCTGATGTTCGGAGCTATGGATCCATCCCCTCAGAGCTGTGGCAACGGTGGCTCCCGGCGGCGGACTATCGGGCTCAACGGGCTACCGGGCCTTTCTGGGTTTTTTATTTCCAAAATCATTTACCGTGCCGGGTGTTCCTAACATGCCCGTCACGGTAATTCTTCGATTAACCCTACTGATACGTGAGAGGCTCTTTTTGCCCGCCACACAAAAGATTTTTGTATTATTTCTGGTACGCACAGCAACAATAATACTTATTTAGAGAATAGAGGGAGTATATAGGCGTGAGATTTTTCTTTTTCAAAACAGTAATACTTATTTAGAGAATGGAGGGAGTATATAGGTGTGAGATTTTTTCTTTTTTTTTCAAAAATATGTTGCCACATCCCGTGCAAAACTATATGTACCTGGACAAGGGTGACATGTTAGTGCCACCAATCCCAAGCAGGTAATATATTCCTTCCGATGCGGCGATGGGTAAATAAAAAAAAGGACGTGTGCAGCTTGGAAAGATCACAATATCAGGAGCTAGGTAGGGTGTGGAAATGGTGGCGACACGTTTACACTTGTTACTATTCCTCTAGCCACACTGCACGTTAACTAGTTACTTTTACTGTTGCACGCTGAAGTAGAGCCGTCGGGTTACATTCTGGACGCGATGCATGTCGCTGCATGTTTCTAGTACTGCTATATATACGTAGCGGACAGCGCGCGGTAATGTAGTATGTGTTGTGTGTTTGCTCGCCAGCCGATGCAACTTTTTTTTTTTCTTTGTTAGATAAGAAGGTGCAGAGTGCACGTATCTCTCGCGAACGAACACGGCGGCATCTCGATCGCACGTCCTTGTACTATCCGGCGCGTGACTAGGGATGTACGCGCGCGCGGCCGGGGACACCGTGTCATTCCGCCGGTGCATTCGACATGGATGGAGAACGAAAGAGTCGTAGAACAAAGGCATAGTATATCATTTGCAATTCGGCATGTGATGGTCCGGAAAGCGCCGACGATCGAGGATATCCGTGTGCCGTCCGCGTCCGACCGCCATCCATCACGTACGCCGGCCATGTAGCAAACGATTTCATGCACAATGCCTTCTGGTCGTGAGGCCCATCCGATTAACCTTTGAATGCCTTTTTTTGTCAAAAAAAAACCCCTTTGAATGCCTTCTCTCCATGAACTTCCTATATATTAATTAGTACTCTTTTTATGAAACGATATATAGTAATTAGACTTTGGTATCACATTTGGGCATCATCATCGTCTACTTAATCCATCCTAAATTATAAGACATTTGACTTTTTAGACCTCAAGTTTGACCATTCATTTTATTTAAAAATTTATGCAAAATATCATTTTTTTTGTCATGACTTGTTTTATTAATAAAAGTTTTTCAAGAATGACTTAAAATTGACTAAGTTTGTGTAAAATTTTTTGAATAAGACGAGTAGTCAAAACTGGAGTAGAAAAAGTCAAACGTCTTATAATTTGAGATGGAGAGAGTAGTACGTACTTTGGATCTTGTTTTTCCTTTTTCTCGGTTTAATTTCTATCTCCCCTTTAGCTCGAGTGCCTTGCCCGAGGGCGGGGCTTGTATGACACAAGATATTCTTTGCTTTCTAGGGGAGGGGAATGAAGATCTTGAGCTCCAAACACACGCAATGGAGAAGTGATGTTGTTTCGCACATCCATCACACCACCTTTCCGTTTCAACGGACCCGAGAGAAATCAAATCATCGCTTCGAGTCATGGAAAAAAGAAATCAAATTGCCTCCGAACCAAGACACGTGCTACTAAGCTAGTGGTGTGTTGTGATTTTGCTCATGTCATGTACCTAGCTCGCTAGGCCCTGGCCGGCAAGCGCCCATGCCTCCGACCGCTCCATACGCCTCCTTCACCGCCTCCCCGCCATTCTCCCTTCTTTCCCCTCCCCTCCTCCCCTCTCTCGTTTTGTTTAGCAAGCACAAGACCGGACCAAGAACCAAGCTCTTCTCCTCTACTCCCCCTCATGCCGCGGAGAGAGGCCGTCGGCCGCCTCCTCCGCCGCCGCTTTGGCGTGCCCCGCCGCTAACACGTCCCCCGGGACTCGCCACCGTTGATGGACATTCCCATACCCCCGCCACCACCGCCGGCCAGCCCGAATAAGCCCTCTCAAATTCAAGAAAAAGATGGCATTTTGGGCTTGGGAATGCTCGGGCGCCTCCGGCCGCCGGTGTGCCGCGCCGTTCCGCCCGTGCGCGCACGCAACGTCGGCGTCCGCATGTGGCTTCCGACGACGGCGGAGGCCCTCCATCCGCCGGCTTTCGCCCCGCCGGTCACCTAACCCTAAACCCTCCTCACCGGCGTCGCCGCCCCGAGCAAAGCAACGGCGGCGAGGCCGAAAAGAAACCATCTTTTTGCCTCGGCGTCGGCGATCCTTCGGCCGGGGATGAAAACGGCGTACCTCACCTCCGGCCGCCGCCGGGCCGCACTTGTTCGCTTGCGACAGTGGAGGCCCTCCATCCGCCGGTCTTCGCCCGCCGGCCACCGTACCACTCCGGCGGCGCCACCACCGGTCGGACTTCTCTCTACCTTCGACGGGTCCGATCTACGTCCTCCGGCTAGCACGCCACCGACTCCGTCCACTCCGGCGACACCGCCAACCCGCTCCAACGTCAATGGCGCCGTCCGCTCCGAACCCCCGTCGCGCACATCGCCCTCGAGTGCCCGAGGACACGCTCCCTCCTCACCGGCATCGACGCCCCGAGCGGTTGCGGCGGCAGGCCGAAAAGAAACGTCCTTTTTGCCTCGGCGTCGGCGATGCCGCGGCCGGGGATGAAAACGGCGGAACCTCACCTCCGCCGCCGCCGGCGTGCCGCACCGTTCCGTTGCCGACCGGTGGACGCTCTCCATCCGCCGGCCTTCGCACCGCCAACCGCAGGCTTGACACCGGGCACACCACCGGCCGTCTCTCCTTCGGTTGGAGTCCTCTTCAACTCCCACGGCCCCGGTCCTCGTCTTCTCCGCCGGGCCCGGCACACCATGGATCGGCCGCCATCTCCCGGACTTCACCGTCCGTGATAAGCATCGACGTCATTTGCGGTTAAACATGATGGTAACTTCTATTCTCTCGACCATAAATATTTTTCACATCTTGTGAACTTCTTTGACCCACAATAAACTTTTAGATTTTATCCTGCTGTTATTACATTCATGTCTTAGATGATTTAGATTAGTGCTCAAGAAGGTGTCTATGTGAGATAAAGGAGAATTTGACTCTCCAACACTTTGAATTTCTACCTGCACCTTAGTTACAATCAATTTATTTTGCATAATATTTGGAATTGAAAAAAACAGTCATGTTTTACCAACCGTATAGATAGACCTATTTGATAAGTTCCTTGTTGTTTATTTACTTTACCTTCGTCTATTCATAGGAAAATCAGCCAACAAAGCGGTTGCTAAGCACATTTTCAGATCCAATGATAAAAGGGATTAATCTGTTGTCCATAGAGAAATGCAATAGTGATAGGGATGAAATGCCATCCGGAATAGAAGATGTTGTGGACAAAATTGCACGTCTTGGGGGTAACCTTCAGAATTTAAGTGCAACTAGTTTGAAAGAATTACTGCACCGTGACATAAAAGAGTGCAAGGAACATCAGTCAAAGGAAATTTTGAAGAAGTTGTACCATGAGAAGGTTAGACCTGCACTAGTTACACGTGTTCTTTTGTTACCCTACTCTCTCAGTGATTATAAAGGCATTATGCTGCTTGAAGAATATAAGAAGCATGCAATAGATTCTAAATATTTGACTAGTATTGATTTGATGGAGGCAATGGTGAAAATGACAGAACTACGGCTGCGCGGACCTACAAGCGCTGGATCTATACGGTGCAGAACTGTCGGCGGGTTAGAGGCGACGGTTAATGGAGATGGCAGCGCGGGCGTACCTGGGGTTGGCGCGAAGGAGAAGTCCTCGCCGGCGAGGGAGGGAAGGGAGGCCGTTGCGCCGCCGCTCGGATGAAGGGTTGCCCGGAGCCTGGGACGAGTTGTCCTTTTTTGTTTTTACAAAGACGAATTTCCAGCTAGGGACGGGTAAATTTCCAGCAAGGGTCTCTCTGTTCGCGAGCACATGAGAGAAGTGGCGCCGAATTTCCAGCTAGGGAGGGGTAAATTTCTAGCAAGGGTCTCTCTGTTCGCGAGCACATGAGAGAGGGGGCGCCGAATTTGCAGCTCAGCGTGGACGAATTTCCATCCGGGGGTCCTCTGTCTTTAACCATCTCCAACCTAGGATCCTGTTGCCGTACGTCAATAAGATGCAAGATCCTTAGTGCTTTAGAACTTTGAAACAAACTGAAATGGGGGGAAAATGTAAAACCACCAGAATTCATGTTAGCTTACATATTAAGGACATTTGTTCTGGGATAACACATCCAAAATGTCTTAATTCTTTCTGAACACAGCAGATTATGCCGTTTGACATGAACATCCCGAGAAAAGAACAGAACTAGCGCTGGGACCATTCGCTACTCCTAGTCAGACACATCACCCTCACTCATCAGGAAAACCATGTAGTTCACAGATGAGTCCGGCCACATAAGTCTAAGTCTCCGCAATATGAACAAAGTTGCTCTCTAAACAGCACGGCACAGTTTTCATCACAAAACAGCTAAAATAAATATCACCATAACGTCAAAGAAACAGCTGATGACCTTGTACGGTGTACAAAAAAAACTTTGATACAAATGATTCGTGGAAGTACTAGGTTCAGCCAGTCAGCATCGTTTCTGACCATTCTCCATGTTTGGCAACAAAAAATGTCAGGGAGGATATGGCTAAACACCATCCAGGTTTTTCACATGGTTGTTCACATTCTCCATGCAGGTTTTTGTTTTTCATATAGGTGTTCAGGCCATGGATCACATAAACAATCATTTGAGGCTCCTCGTGGCTTCTCTTCCTTTGCAGCTCCTGTCGGGGCTTCCTCCCCCATACTCTGCTCCACCTTACTTCCCTCCACATCTGCACATTTTCGAAAAATATGGTCAGCTGAGTCATGAAATGAACATAACTTGATGAAAAGTAGATCATCAGGGACAGGTTCCTCCCCAAGACCCGAACTACTGAATCACTTGCCTACTACCACATTCTATTATGTATTCTGGACACAAGATAAAAAGGAGAGAATGGCACACCTTCATTAGCTTTGTTCATCACTTTGTTTTCATCATTCTGAAGATCAGAAGCTTCCTCCCCCATACTCTGCTCCACCTTACTTCCCTCCACATCTGCACATTTTCGAAAAATATGGTCAGCTGAGTCATGAAATGAACATAACTTGATGAAAAGTAGATCATCAGGGACAGGTTCCTCCCCAAGACCCGAACTACTGAATCACTTGCCTACTACCACATTCTATTATGTATTCTGGACACAAGATAAAAAGGAGAGAATGGCACACCTTCATTAGCTTTGTTCATCACTTTGTTTTCATCATTCTGAAGATCAGAAGCTACAGCTCTGATATCCAGCTTCTGAAGATACAAAACACCATGAGAATATTTCATGAATCATCACTGAAAATATTTCATAAATCATCACATAATGCTTTTGTCAGATACCTACCGAGTCGATCTTCAAGAAAACAGGGGGGGTGCCTTCCTTCTTCAGCAGCCTCGGCCACCACCTGCGATCAGCCTTCTTCAGAACGTAGCTTATGTCTTTGACTCCAACTATTTTTTCGGTCTCCTGCAAACAGCAAAACCAATGTATTCAGAATCAGAATGTTCCGGAAGGTAGAACCAGTCAACAATTAAACCAACCTCAAGGTTAATAGCGTCAAATAGCTCGAGGTCAAGCTCGTATGGCATATCATCAGCTCCCTTAGCAGAGAAGTGAAAAAGGCCTTCAGGCTTCAAATCGAGCATAATATCCTTTGCCGTAGACAACTCAATTACTATGAACAGCTTGTCAGACCTCTGAGACCACCTGGTCTTAGGATGGGGGCTGCAATGATAAACAACATGAAATTCAAGGACTAAGGCACATCAAATATTTCTCCAGGACTAAGGTACATCGAATATTGGCTAAAACATACCTTCTCTCTTTTACTCCTGCAGGAACTAAAGAAAAAAAAAGTCAAATAAGATGTAACACCATTGAAATAAAAAAAAGAACAGCAATTAACATCACTTACTTTTATGAAATGAAATGAAGCTAACTGGGCTTAGCTCTGGAAGATTGATCCCAACATATTTCTCACTTGGTGTTCTTAAAAACACTATTAATGAATCTGGCTTGTTTTGGAACACTTTTTCTGGAATCGATGAATCAAAACTGATCCACAATTCTTTTTCGGAAGTTTGAAATATGGTTCTGTGCTTTGGATTGAAGAAAATAATTATACAGTCCTCTTTAGTCTCCTTAATTGTACAATCCTCAAACATTTTCAGCACTTGACTTCTAGCTTCAGATTGAGATTTCTTCATCACAATAAAGACTCTGGACGGTCTCAAAGCTGTGACAATGTGAGGCAAGATAATTTTCTTTTCTTTTTCCTCAACTTCAAGTTGACATCTTTGGTGCAATTCTAAAGAATATGGCTGCTGCACGTCAACACTTGACTGACTTAATTCCTCCTTTTCTGCAAAAAACAGAGAGAGGTAAGTTTCAAAACTAACCATACCAATAAAAAAAGAGGCCAATTAGGAAGCAAATTAACAAAACTATTAAGATAAAGGTTTTAGTTGTCTTACTTTTCTTAATTAAACTGTAGAAAGAGCCTTGTTTTTGTGTGAATTTGAACACCGGCTTCCCACCAAGGTAACTTTCCATCTTTTTCAGAAGCCTCCGGAGGTCTACCTTATTTTCATCTGGAGCTAACTTCATTGCCCTCATCACACCATCCACCCAGAACATCTTCTCTCTTGGCTGCCATTCAGGAATCAAACTAGTGTAGTATCTTCTCATATATTTCAACAGTACCAAAAGATCAGCAATTCTATCATCTAAATCGATTCGATGAGCTCCCCACAGAGTGTTAAACACTAGCTGACAGTCTGAACAAGCTTCAAAGGGATGCAAATTTAAAGCCAATCTAACACCTTCCTTTAGAAGTAGAAACATTGCTACGGCTTCAGCTTCGATAGAATTCTCACATGGGAAATCTTTAACAACAATACTTGATAATATCTCATTAGAGCTCGTCCATATAGCAATACAAATTGAAGCTCTACTGTTCTTCTTGTCATTCTTATCCTCAACTAAAGAGGCATCACACTCTCCCCTATACAGCGGGGAGCCATCAAAGGTGACTCCCCGCTTATGGAGAGGGTTGTTCCAAATGAAGCACCTAAGGAGCTATTCCAATCCTCGATTACCAAACAACCTTCTTCACCGAGGAAATCTAAGAAGGCGCTCCAATAGGACTCTGTCATTTTCACCATTGCCTCCATCAAATCAATACTAGTCAAATATTTAGAATCTATTGCATGCTTCTTATATTCTTCAAGCAGCATAATGCCTTTATAATCACTGAGAGAGTAGGGTAACAAAAGAACACGTGTAACTAGTGCAGGTCTAACCTTCTCATGGTACAACTTCTTCAAAATTTCCTTTGACTGATGTTCCTTGCACTCTTTTATGTCACGTTGCAGTAATTCTTTCAAACTAGTTGCACTTAAATTCTGAAGGTTACCCCCAAGACGTGCAATTTTGTCCACAACATCTTCTATTCCGGATGGCATTTCATCCCTATCACTATTGCATTTCTCTATGGACAACAGATTAATCCCTTTTATCATTGGATCTGAAAATGTACTTAGCAACCGCTTTGTTGGCTGATTTTCCTATGAATAGACGAAGGTAAAGTAAATAAACAACAAGGAACTTATCAAATAGGTCTATCTATACGGTTGGTAAAACATGACTGTTTTTTTCAATTCCAAATATTATGCAAAATAAATTGATTGTAACTAAGGTGCAGGTAGAAATTCAAAGTGTTGGAGAGTCAAATTCTCCTTTATCTCACATAGACACCTTCTTGAGCACTAATCTAAATCATCTAAGACATGAATGTAATAACAGCAGGATAAAATCTAAAAGTTTATTGTGGGTCAAAGAAGTTCACAAGATGTGAAAAATATTTATGGTCGAGAGAATAGAAGTTACCATCATGTTTAACCGCAAATGACGTCGATGCTTATCACCGGACGGTGAAGTCCCGGGAGATGGCGGCGTCCATGGTGTGCCGGAGCCCGGCGAGAAGACGAGGACCGGGGGCCGTGGGAGTTGAAGAGGACTCCAACCGAAGGAGAGACGGCCGGTGGTGTGCCCGGTGTCAAGCGCGCGGTTGGCGGTGCGAAGGCCGGCGGATGGAGAGCGTCCACCGGTCGGCAACGGAACAAAGTGCGGCACGCCGGCGGCCGGAGGTGAGGTTCCGCCGTTTTCATCCCCGGCCCGCAAAGCATCGCCGACGCCGAGGCAAAAAGGACGTTTCTTTTCGGCCTTCGCCGCCGCAATTGCTCGGGCGTCGATGCCGGTGAGGAGGGACCGTGTCCTCGGGCACTCGAGGGCGATGTGCCGACGGGGGTTCGGAGCGGACGGCGCCATTGACGTTGGAGCGGGTTGGCGGTGTCGCCGGAGTGGACGGAGTCGGTGGCGTGCCAGCCGGAGGACGTAGATCGGACCTGTCGAAGGTAGAGAGAAGTCCGACCGGTGGTGGCGCGCCGCCGGAGTGGTACGGTGGCCGGCGGGCGAGAAGACCGGCGGATGGAGGGCCTCCACCGTCGGCAAGAACCGAACAACGGTGCGGCCCGCCGGCGGCCGGAGGTGAGGTACCGCCGTTTTCATCCCCGGCCGAAGGATCGCCGACGCCGAGGCAAAAAGATGGTTTCTTTTCGGCCTCGCCGTCGTTGTCGCTCGGGGCGGCGACGCCGGTGAGGAGGGGTTTAGGGTTAGGTGACCGGCGGGCGAAAGCCGGCGGATGGAGGGCCTCCGCCGTCGTCGGAAGCCACATGCGGACGCCGACGTTGCGTGCGCGCCCGGCCGGAACGGCGCGGCACACCGGCGGCCGGAGGCGCCGAGCATTCCCAAGCCCAAAATGCCATCTTTTTCTTGAATTTGAGAGGGCTTATTCGGCTGCTGCCGGCGGTGGTGGCAGGGGTATGGGAATGTCCATCAACGGTGGCGGTCCCGGGGGACGTGTTAGCGGCGGGGGCACGCCAAAGCGGCGGCCGGAGGAGGCGGCCGACGGCCTCTCTCCGCAGCATGAGGGGGAGTAGAGGAGAAGAGCTTGGTTCTTGGTCCGGTCTTGTGCTTGCTAAACAAAACGAGAGAGGGGAGGAGGGGAGGGGAAAGAAGGGAGAATGGCGGGAGGCGGTGAAGGAGGCGTATGGAGCGGTCGGAGGCATGGGCGCTTGCCGGCCAGGGCCTAGCAGCTAGGTACATGACATGAGCAAAATCACAACACACCACTAGCTTAGTAGCACGTGTACCGGTTCGGAGGCAATTTGATTTCTTTTTTCCATGACTGAAGCGATGATTTGATTTCTCTCGGGTCCGTTGAAACGGAAAGGTGGTGTGATGGATGTGCGAAACAACATCACTTCTCCATTGCGTGTGTTTGGAGCTCAAGATCTTCATTCCCCTCCCCTAGAAAGCAAAGAATATCTTGTGTCATACAAGCCCCTGCCCTCGGGCAAGGCACTCGAGCTAAAGGGGAGATAGAAATTAAACCGAGAAAAAGGAAAAACAAGATCCAAAGTACGTACTACTCTCTCCATCTCAAATTATAAGACGTTTGACTTTTTCTACTCCAGTTTTGACTACTCGTCTTATTCAAAAAATTTTACACAAACTTAGTCAATTTTAAGTCATTCTTGAAAAACTTTTATTAATAAAACAAGTCATGACAAAAAAAATGATATTTTGCATAAATTTTTAAATAAAATGAATGGTCAAACTTGAGGTCTAAAAAGTCAAATGTCTTATAATTTAGGATGGATTAAGTAGACGATGATGATGCCCAAATGTGATACCAAAGTCTAATTACTATATATCGTTTCATAAAAAGAGTACTAATTAATATATAGGAAGTTCATGGAGAGAAGGCATTCAAAGGGGTTTTTTTTTGACAAAAAAAGGCATTCAAAGGTTAATCGGATGGGCCTCACGACCGGAAGGCATTGTGCATGAAATCGTTTGCTACATGGCCGGCGTACGTGATGGATGGCGGTCGGACGCGGACGGCACACGGATATCCTCGATCGTCGGCGCTTTCCGGACCATCACATGCCAAATTGCAAATGATATACTATGCCTTTGTTCTACGACTCTTTCGTTCTCCATCCATGTCGAATGCACCGGCGGAATGACACGGTGTCCCCGGCCGCGCGCGCGTACATCCCTAGTCACGCGCCGGATAGTACAAGGACGTGCGATCGAGATGCCGCCGTGTTCGTTCGCAGAGATACGTGCACTCTGCACCTTCTTATCTAACAAAGAAAAAAAAAAAGTTGCATCGGCTGGCGAGCAAACACACAACACATACTACATTACCGCGCGCTGTCCGCTACGTATATATAGCAAGTACTAGAAACATGCAGCGACATGCATCGCGTCCGGAATGTAACCCGACGGCTCTACTTCAGCGTGCAACAGTAAAAGTAACTAGTTAACGTGCAGTGTGGCTAGAGGAATAGTAACAAGTGTAAACGTGTCGCCACCATTTCCACACCCTACCTAGCTCCTGATATTGTGATCTTTCCAAGCTGCACACGTCCTTTTTTTTATTTACCCATCGCCGCATCGGAAGGAATATATTACCTGCTTGGGATTGGTGGCACTAACATGTCACCCTTGTCCAGGTACATATAGTTTTGCACGGGATGTGGCAACATATTTTTGAAAAAAAAAAGAAAAAATCTCACACCTATATACTCCCTCCATTCTCTAAATAAGTATTACTGTTTTGAAAAAGAAAAATCTCACGCCTATATACTCCCTCCATTCTCTAAATAAGTATTATTGTTGCTGTGCGTACCAGAAATAATACAAAAATCTTTTGTGTGGCGGGCAAAAAGAGCCTCTCACGTATCAGTAGGGTTAATCGAAGAATTACCGTGACGGGCATGTTAGGAACACCCGGCACGGTAAATGATTTTGGAAATAAAAAACCCAGAAAGGCCCGGTAGCCCGTTGAGCCCGATAGTCCGCCGCCGGGAGCCACCGTTGCCACAGCTCTGAGGGGATGGATCCATAGCTCCGAACATCAGATCAAAGCGCCATCACTGCTTCTTGAAGATCGAGGTCCTCCACACTGCAGGCTTGCCGAATCCGCCGAAAACCTATGCTACACGGGGATCGAGGTCGCCTCGCGCCATCGCTCCGAGCGCTACCCAGGAGAGGTTGTCGTCCAAGGGTTCCGGGGTGCCGGTGCAAAAGGGACAAAGATAGGTGAGGAGAGGGCAGAGCCACGTTATAGGTTGTGCCGAAGCACCCACAAAATTTAAAAATCACTATTAGAAACGGATTTTCACTATGGTTGCAGTAAATTTTCATATCTACAAGAGCAAGCCACCCCCTCTAATTTGCTCTAGCTTCGCCCGTGAGGATTGATCTGCGCTGATGATAGAAAGGACGAGCTCGATCGAGAGACACACCTTCCTTGCTGGATCCGCACACGTTGGGTGGCCGCCATCCACACCGCCGGCTAGGGCCACATGCGAGGCCGCTGCCGTTGCTCGACAGAGGCCGCCGTCACCGCTCCATTGCCCCGTGGGCACCGACCCGAGGGGGGTTCGTGGCCGCCGCCGCCGTTGCTCGCCGAGGCCACCGCCACCGCTCCACTGCCCCGTGGGCGCCGATCCGAGGGGGATCCGTGCCGCCGCCACGTCTATGGGCTGGCCCACCCTAGATCGGTGCTAGGACAACACTTGGACAGAGAGGGAGAGCCTCTGGCCATGGTGGGAGGGGGAGGGGGAGTAGGCCGCTGGCCGCCATGGGGGGATTATAGGGAGTAGGTCGCGCCAGGTGCCGTGTCTTGGTGTGAAGGAGGGAAACACGACATGACTCAAGAGGGAAAGAAGCGCAGGATCGAGTGGCGTGGGGCTACCCAAACCCTACACTCACATATATACACACTGGCCAAGTATTGGGCTGCTTTGGATTTTTGCGGGATGGGCTTGAATTACCGTGGTGGGCCTTATAATGTGCCCACCACAAAAAATTTATTTACCGTGACATACATGTTAAGAATTCCCGCCTACATTAACCGTAGAGGGCGGCTGGCTAGGCCATCCAACCAATAACCATGGCAGGCAAAAGGTGTGCCCGTCACGAAATGATTTGGGGGTGTGTCACGTAAATTAACTTGTTCGAGTGCACAAATTTGACTGGATTTGTAAAAAAATACATGCAATGTGTATCTCTCCAAATAATTTTGTTAAAAAACTAGATTCAAATATTTTTTCAATGATCGATACTAAGAATGTATTGTAGGTATGAATATCTTTTAATATAAAATTAGTTAAAATTGTTTCTTGGGAAACCCAAATAACACTTGTTTAAGAGCATCTCCAAGTGATTAGCCAATTAGACTAGTCAAATTTGATGATTTAGCTACTTTCTAAAATAGATTTGACAAAAAAATACTAATTGTTCCAACAGACTGTAAAGGATGGCTAGTGAGGTAGACTATCCATAAGTGAGAGCGGATATGGTGGGATGGAGAGCTAGCCATTTTTGGATAGTCATATGGAGAGTCGATTATGAGCAATTTTGGCTTAGTCATAGCTAAATTTATTTAAAAGTCATTTGGTTACTCTTTTGAAGATGCTCTAAATTGGTCGGAGGGAGTAGCTTTTATGTAGGCATTCAAATGGTGGCGACGAGGCCCCAATTAAGCTACGATGAGGCCCCAATTAAGCTAACCGTGAAAAGCCGTAACGTTGCATATGCGTCTCTTTCTTGAGTTTAGTAGTACATGCGTCGGCCACGACTCACTTGGTTTTTTTCCCTTCGACGATCGCACAAAAAACATTTACCAATTATCCATAGAGCTAGCATCGAAGTTTTCAAAACCCATTTTTCATGTTTTGCATTCCACGTACGCCATTCGGACACTTACAGCAAAACATAATGCTGGGCGCCTCTCTCGTGTTTGGTGTACAGATTACGTACTTGCACCTTCTGAAGCAGTCCCGCTGCAACAAGACGTGCTTTGGTGCCTCAGCTCTGGTTCCCGTGCTTGTGCTTCTTCGACATCACCGCATCCGCCTATGCGGGGTCCAGAAAGGTTTGTCGATTCCTGAGCCGTTAATCTGGCTGGAGAAATAGAGTAAAACTAGATTTTTTTTTGTTTAAAACCCAGCCCTGTTTAGTTCCTCCGATTACCTATCCCATCGAATATTTTGCCACATGGACCATTAAATGAGACAAAATTTTTAAACTTAGGGTTTAGGTTTTTTTTCCAGAGAACAAATAAATGAAAAATGCTATAATATTTTTTCAATTCGGAACCATATTTTTTCAGGGAACTAAACAGGATCGGAGGGGGGCTACACCTACAGTACATGGCAGCTGATCACATGTGACTTACATGATGTCATGCCAATCCCGTCCTACAGTAAATACGTACATTCGTTTTACTGTTTTACCGGCGCCCATCTGTTTGACCAGTTGTGACGATGGATGCGTACCAGTACTCCAGTACTACTGCCTCACGCAACGCAGGCTTTCTTGGTTTCGCCTCCACCGGACGGGACGGGAGCGAGGGGCACAGGCTTTATCGGTTTCGCCTCTCCGAACGGGATGGTAACGAGCTTGGGTGGTGGTGCTGGAGTAGACTTGTTGTACCGTAAACCGTTCCACTGGAAACGCCTTCTTGGGCAACACCATGCAAGTTCAACCGCTCAATGCTCTTGCCCGATGTCCAATATAGGAATCCATCCACTATCATTTACTCCTTCCCGTCCCTACTAATCCCCTTCCCTCCTTAATCTCGGTTCTCGGATCTATGGATTCCTGAAACATAAACATGGGACATGGAGCTTCTAACCACTACTTTTTTTTTTATGATGGCCAGGTCATGCATTCAGAAATCACCGTAGTTCTGAGGCTAGTCTCAGTGGGAGTTTCATTAGAGTTCCATTTGTATTTAATGAGTTGTCATGTATACATTTTGGATGATATGACACCATATTTAAGAAGAGAGAGAAGAAATGAGTGTCATGGGGATGAAACTCTCTTGGTACGAATACCAACTCTTTATGAGTCATAAAATTTAATGTGTATGAAACTATAGAATGAAACTCTCATCCTCAATGGAGTGTTTCATTTTCTTCTACATGACGTGGCAGTCTTGGAAACAACGCTATGACACTCTCCACTAAGACTGGCCTGATAGTTCCTAAGTCTAAATCGACCAGATGCACTCAGATGGGTCCCTTCTAAGACTGGAAAATGCAGCACTAATATTCCCAGGTACCTGGCGGCTCAGCAACATGCTCAACTCCCGCCTCAAGGAGAGCATTCTACCCCAGATTAATAAAACCAACTTTTGTAGCGGGTGTGTGGTCCATGTGGAAGATGAAGAACCTTCCTCCTCTCATCAAAACCTTCACTTGGAGGATGACCAGACGAGCTTTGCCCACAACGGAACGAGCCTCAAGGTATTCCATTCACGTTGACCCCTATTGTGCAAATTGGGGACATATAGAGGGTAATTGCCCATCTTTTCTTCTACTCACTCACATTGGTTATCTTCTAATCCATCACAAAGAACTGATAATCCACCTATTGATAATGATGGCCTACAATTAATCATTCAAAACTTCATTACCTCTAGGTACACCATGCCAAATAAAACTAGCAGGAATCCCCGCGCAGTTGCGCGGGATAGCAACTTCATATATAACTTCGGTCATAAAAACAGTAGAATAAATATCGTACATAGATCGGAATTCCTAAATAATGGCACCTGGGGATTTAATCATATCATGCAATTTTTTTTCGTCATGAAATACAAAGTGGTGTTTGAAGTGGGGAAAAGATCTTCAATTGTTGCTTGTGCATAGCCAATGTGCGATATATAGTAAGCAAAATGAGCATAAGTTGTAGATGTCTGATGGCGAGCAGATTGATTTGTGCAGGCATGTCCCCAATGAATGAACTAACTTAATTTTGTACGATGTAATAAAGAACTATTTTTAGATGGCATGTTTTGTGCATACCTGCAAGTGGAACCATCAACAAAGGCAAGAACAGCACTCTGCTTTTTTAGAGAACCATCTTCTGACAGCTTACTTCATTTTAGAACTGCGTTGTAGGAAATCAGTCGAATAATGACATGGGATCAGGAAGAGGTAAATTCTAATACTAACTATTCGGAAAAGAAAACACGCCTGCTGAACCTTCTTTTTGGTAGTCCTCGACAGCAGAAGTAAAGAATGGCTTCAATTGCGCACCTTCGTTTCGTGTTTGGTCGAAGATCAAATTTGGATGAGACTAAGCACTTTGGTCACCAATGAACTGTGATCGAATAAGATAATATTTTTGACCGAATTAGCGCTGGAGGCCTGAGCGCGGATAAAAATAGGCACATGAGAGAAAACTTACCACAGCCTGCAGTGCGGCACCAGCGTTGTGGGGAAGGGTGAGCCTCTGCGCTGGTATCCCTGTCGAGCTGGGCTCAGTTCCTTGGTGTTGGTACTCTTTTGGTAGGCAAGGTAAGTTGTGTTTCTTTGTTTTAATTAGCAGAGCCATGTCATCTGTACAGGAAGTGGTACATATCAGTGGTCATTGTCAGGTGCTTAAATGGATAAAAACAAACGAATTTGGGTGCATAAAAGTACTGAAACTACTTTTGAAAACGATAGCGTGTGGATATACCTGCACAACTGATGTGGACCAAACATGGTATGTGGCGTGGAATGCCAATATAATCCATGATTACATATTGGTTGTGGTATAATCTAGTGGGAGCAGGAACATGACTGCAGGAAGCATTGAAATATCATTAGTGAGGTATATGGATGGTCTGAGGATAAAAGTGTATGTTTCAGGCTTACTGCCAAGGTAGATGAAGAAATACGGAGTAAGTAAAAGCAGGACATTTTTAAGTACCTGAGATAGGAAATGGAGTTGAGTACCTGAATTTTTTTTTTTGTTGGGAAGCCTGAGCAGATCCATTGGCAGCATGGATGCAAGGTCAGGATCACAAAAGTAACAATCAGGCACTATACATAAAATTAACAGGCAAGTGTGTGTGGAATTTTTTTTTTTGGCACAGGACATGCTTTACTATCAGAAGTGAGATAGAAATGGAATCGTCGTTGAGTACCTGACTTTTTTTTGGGAAGGATGAGCAGACTGATTGCCATGATGGATGCAAGGTCAGGATGAGTGCAATGTGAACAATCTTTGCAAATTTATGTCTGATATGCTTCTGCAATTTGGAAAAAATATGATGGTGATTCAAGATGATCTCCAATTTAGTACCATGATTCCATGATGCTCTTTCAACCAAGCAATCAATATTCAATAGATAGTGGTGCATGGAAGACGCTGCAGCTGCTTGTGGATGAACCGAAGGAAAAATCATCTGGGAAAAAAACTTGCTGTAGAGGCAAATCATCGAGCAAGTGGTGGGTGCGGCGGACTACTTTTAATAGAAATGGTGTACGAAAATAAGGTAAGAGGTAGATACGGGAATCTTTACAGCAGATTCACACAATTCAGCGAATAGCAGCAGAGGCCAAATGCCTGAAAAACTCCAATAGTCTAACTACGCAATCAGCATTATCCATTGTGGTCGTTGTACTGTTGTCAGATCGTTTTGCCTTTAAAAAACCACAAAAGCACCTTTCTTAATCCAGAGTCAAACATGAATGATCCAAGAACATCCATGTCTCCGGAGTCTGGACACGCCATAAACTACTCACGGCAGCAGACAGGGCCGCCGAGAGCTGCTAATGCTAGCGACGCGGTGCCGGTGGACGAATCATCGCGCTTGCAAAAGGGAACTTTGCTGCTAGCTGAGATGGTCAGGTCAGGTGGTGCCACAAGTGGAAATTATTTGGCATCCTCTTGCTGCCGCGCGCGCGCAGACTGTCAAATAAACCGGACGCTTTCATTCATCTATTCATGGCGCCGGTTAATTTAGTCTTCCCGGCTGGCGTCGGCTTTAACGAAAGGGGCAAGGCCGTGGACTTTGCGCGGCGATGTGCAGACGCCGATCATTGGCGTTGGCGACGACCTTTCCGGGCGCCGATCGATGGGATCACGCAGCAGGTCCACGTCGTCGCTTGTGTCGTTTGGTTTGTCATCTCGGGATCCTTTGTTTTTGTGATTGTCCCTGGGCGAACACGAAACTATGGTTTATATATATGTTGTGTTTTGCGTCACGGTTTTTGAGCTGCTGATCCGCACTCGACAGTGAAGGTCTGCACGAATTAGATAAGTGGACTAGTGGTGGCCAAATTCGAAGCAAACGCCTGATAGCCATGGCGACTTATTTGGCTTGAGAGAGAGTAGGGATATGCAAGTTCCCAAGCTTGGAGTAATAATAATTAAACGAAGACTGCGAGATTCATGCTCAGCCGGTGGTCTTAGTCCCGACTTCAGTAACAGATCGGTGTGTGCGAGGTTCATGGGGTTTTGCATTCAAAACAGTGCATTACTGCAGTTGAAGTAGGGATACAATGTCAGATAATCCGTGTACTGTTGAAGTGGATATAGGGATGGTTTATGAAGATACTCCCTCCGTTCCAATTTGCAAGTCGTTTTAGCTTTTCTAGATTCATTCATTTTGATATGTACTTAGACATAGTGTATGTCTAGGTGCATAGCAAAATGAATGAATTTAGAAAAGCCAAAACGACCTACAAATTGGAACGGATTAAGTACTACTTTAGATCGAAACACATACACAACATTAAATGGTTGGTCGGCGCTCACGCCCGTTCTATATCTTTTGTAAGTTGAAAAGGTTATTAAATTTATTTAAGGGCCTCAGAGTCAAATATGATGTGCATAGAGAAAGAGATTGGTGGATAGACAGACGTTACATCGAGCCATTGACATTTTGGTTTCGTGTTTAGATTCCATTTGTTGGATTCATGTTTAGAGACTGTTAGAGACGGTGATGAAGAGCGGCTTGTAGATTGTAGGTTCTTAAAAGCTACTGCATATATCCGTCCCAAAGTAAATCGACTTTACAGTTGAATTAGACCAATCTACTTTAAATTTAACTAAATTTGGTATACAAATCCCAATTATTAGATATATCATAAATATGTTGATATCTAATGCATTTATTTTGTGTCTTAGATGATGTCATTATTTCTAGTCAAGCTTAAGGTGACTTTTGGTGATTCTAGATTTTTTATTTATTTTAGGATGAAAGGTATAGTAGAAACAGCTTCGTAAATTCTGAGGGGGAGAGGAGAGGGGGGGTGGGGGTAAGAAGAAAAGGCTTGATAAAGATAGCTCATGGGACTTACAATCTGAAGTAGATATGATTAAAACTTGCTTTCACGTCATAGGCATATAGATCTTTTAAGCCACAATACACAAACTCCAGTCGATCTAAATAGGGCCTTACAGTCTTTGTACAGTGCAAGATAGTAATGGAGTATTTGTACACAACATCTGGTACAATGTGCTGTGCTGGCCATCATCCCACCACAATTTTCTGGTACCTGTTCAGATCCCCTAGATTCAACAAAAACGTCACCAGTGTTAGCAGAGGGCCCCCTTGCCAGTCTCGGCAGAAGGTTCTCTGCCAGATGGGCCCCTGCAAACTACAACGACGACTAGTACGCCCCTCCTGATGAAATGATGATCCCACCCACGGGCAACGGCTCCTCCGTCCTATAAATCCAACGCCACCGTTGGCCATTCCCTCTCGCGCCGCAGCAGCACATCTTCACTCTCCATTGCTCCCCGTTGTGCACACTGCAGAGGGAGAAGAAGCTAGAAAGGAGGAGCTAGGGAGCAGGCCGGTAGATCGAGATGGCGACGTGCGCCACGACCCTCGCGCCGCTTCTGGGCACGGCGGCGGCGAACGCGACGGATTACCTGTGCAACCAGTTCGCGGACACGACGTCGGCGGTGGACTCGACGTACCTGCTCTTCTCGGCGTACCTCGTCTTCGCGATGCAGCTCGGGTTCGCCATGCTCTGCGCGGGCTCCGTCCGCGCCAAGAACACCATGAACATCATGCTCACCAACGTGCTGGACGCCGCCGCCGGCGCGCTCTTCTACTACCTCTTCGGCTTCGCCTTCGCGTACGGGACCCCGTCCAACGGCTTCATCGGCAAGCACTTCTTCGGCCTCAAGCGGATTCCCGAGATCGGCTTCGACTACGACTTCTTCATCTTCCAGTGGGCCTTCGCCATCGCCGCCGCCGGGATCACGTCGGGCTCCAAAGCCGAGCGCACGCAGTTCGTGGCCTACCTCATCTACTCCGCCTTCCTCACCGGCTTCGTGTACCCGGTGGTGTCCCACTGGGTCTGGTCCGCCGACGGCCGTGTCGGTGTTTTGGACCGGCAACCTACTACGGGGGAGTACCCGAAGTAGATGAATGTGACTCGCCGAGATCGGTAACTCGAAGGAAGAGACACGTGGCACACAATTTAGACGAGTTCGGGCCGCGAGGTGCGTAATACCCTACGTCCCGTATCTTTGCGTAGCTCTGGATTGATAGGGCACGATTACGGAAGGTGCAATAGTGCGCCGTGAGTTGAGATTGGATGAGGTGATCCCGAGATCGGTCCCGCCTCGCCTTATATAGTCGGGAGGCGGGGTTACAAGTCGGAGTAGGGAAAGAGTACTAGTCGAGTACGTCTAGGAGACCTCCACACACGGTGCGGAACGTGTACGAGTCCCAACCGAGTACTACTCCTCTGTGTTGTCCTTGTGCTCCACGCCTTCGTGTGCCGTGTAGCGCAAGCCGGTAGTCCCGGGGGCCCTCCGAGTAGTCGGTCCCGGTACCCACCGAGGTAGTGGGCCCGGGGAGGTCCATACGACAAGCCCCCGAGTACTTTGTAGTCGAGAAGGATAGCTTCAAATAGTCTTGACGGCCTCAACAAGTAGTCCTCAAGCGTCCCCGAGTGCTACGAGTCAAAAGTCCTCAAGAGTAGTCGAAGCATCCCGAGGCCGGAATGTACTCCACCGATGTTTGAGCAATCTTGAAGTCTTCTCGAGTAGTCCCAAGCGTCCCTGAAATCTGCTTTCGAAGGTCTTCAAAAAAGCCTGCCTTGTCTTGAAGCCGGAGCCGTCAAGGAGACGCGATTTGCAGAACCGCAATCCACGTGGAGTAGCCCCCGAGCCTCGAGCCGCGGGCTCTGGCTGAGGATCTATCCGAAGTCTTGGCAAGAAAATCCCGAAAAATCCGGAGAGAAAAAACCGAAGGACACGTGGCACGGAGCCCCCGAGCCTTGAGTCGAGTACTTCCTCTCGAATTGAAGGGTCTTCTTGGAGAATGTGTCCTGAGATGCTCTTGAGACTAGCCGCGTCCCAGGTAGTCGAGTAGAAGTAGCCGAGCCCCCGAGATGAGGCGCGTCGACTAGTAGAATACGAAGAGTCACGCGCGGCCCGCCGAGTCGGCCGCGCGTGGGCTAATCCGGCCGCCGTTACGGAGGCGTTTTGGCTTATAAATACAAGCCGAAAACCCTTAGGGTTTTTCACCCAAGTGAGCCGCGATCATTCGCCACTTGAATCTTGAAGTAGATCCACTCTAGCGAGCACTGCCGCCGTAGTAGATCCGAGCGCATCGCCACCCGAAAGCTGTAGGGTAGCCCCCGAGCGGATGTGAGTGAAGACTCCCTGTTCTTGGAGGATGAAGCCGTCCCCGTCGAAGACGTCGAAGGCCGGCGGGGAAGAAAAGGAGCCATGCGAGAGGCTGCCGCGGCCGGCACCGGAACGGCGCCGCCCACATCTCCACCGCGCGCTGACCCAAGCCGCGAGTGGAAAAGGTCGAAGGTGAAGACCGAAGACTTGCTGACCCTGTTGAACTCCGGGTTCATCAGGGAGAAGGAGATCGATATGTGGAGATCCGCCGCAGGAGATCCCTATCCAATGGAGAAGGCACAAGACGAGATCCCGATGTTCTCGCGCTTCGTGGAGCGCGGTCTTGCGCTCCCAGCAAGTGACTTCTTCAAGGGGCTTCTCAGGTACTATGGCATCGAGTACCTCAACTTGAACCCCAACGGAATATTCCACACTTCTGTCTTCGTCCATTTCTGCGAAGCATTCTTGGGGATCAAGCCACACTGGGTTCTCTTCCGGAAATTCTTCCGCGTGAAGCCGCGCCCGGCGGGCGCCTCCAACCCCGAGTAGTCGGAGGGGCCGGGATCCGTTGAGGGAAGATGTCGGCGAGCGCGCACCGGCGTACAAGCTCGTGGACTCCAACACGGACCGGAAGACGAGATGGTTCTACACCACGAACCACCATCCCGAGCCGCCGAAGCCGAGCGGGCGGCGCCCAAGCACCAAGAGTGGTGGAACACGGAACCCACCATGCAAGAGGGGATCCGGCTCCGGAGTTGCCGGCACGCATCAAGACCCTGCGGGATGCGGGGACCGAGGGCCGAACATGTGGCCTTCGGTTTATGAAGCGCCGGATCCGGCCCGCCGCCGGCGCGGGATACGATGGGCTTCGAGTACACCGGTGACGACGACACGTCGCGGATGCCGGGGGGCGAAATCGAGGACAACGACATCATCGAGAGGTTGTCGAGGATCTTCAAGGACATGCCGGAGTACACGGCGTGCCCTGTCGAGGAGTACTCCGCCGCGCGCCCGCCCAACGAGGTAAGTAGCCATACCCGCCTCGTCGAGTAGTAGGTGCTTGTAGCAGAGTTGCTGACGCTGTTGTGTCTTTTGCGCAGGATGATGTGAAGCGGTTTGTCTCCGAGCCGCAGCCACCACCGAGCGGAATTGAGAGCCCAACGGTGGAGAAGGTGAAGGAGCGCCGAGTAGTGGGAGGCGACGACGATCCCGTCATCGTGGACGATACCTCCGATGACGAGGAAGACGAGGAGACGCTGCAGGACCGCTTCCAGCTGCGGTCGAGGTTTAGCCGTCCGGGCTTGCCTCATGTACCTCTCATCCAGGACCCTCCGGCTAGCCTGGAGGCTAGCCTTGCTGCGCCGCCGAGGAAGCCGCGCAACCCCGCCAAGAAGCGGGTAGCCAAGAAGATGAAGGTCTCAGAGACCACGCCTCCAGAGGTAAGTCATCTTGAGCAGGTAGTCGGGTACCCAGTAATCGAGTACGGTGCTGACGAGTAGTCGTCCTTCTGTGCAGGAGAGGCCGCCAGCAGAGCCCGTGGAGGAAGGCGATGAGGGCGCGTGGCCCACAGTGGGGGAACCGGCCGGAAGCCGAAGTCCGGCCCCCCCACCGTCGAAGAACTTCTCGGCGCCCCGGAGCGCCGGCCCCCGCCCCCGAAGGGAGCGAGTACCCGCGACCGCCGCCGTCGAAGTGGTGGAAGCCGCAGGGGCGCAGAAAACTTCTGCGCCGGCCGCCGCCGCCGTGGAGGAGGCGGTAGTCGGAGAGGCGGAGGAAGAAACGCCCGCCGAGGGTGGACTGGTTGATATCGCCAGCATCCTCGGTGCTCCGGCCGTGACTATCGTCCGGTCGAACTTGTAAGTACCACGTCTTCATGAGTAGTACTCATTGTAGTAGTCGATTTTATCTAACGACCCTCTGCGGATGCTTGTGCAGAAAATCCACGGACTTGAGCTGGGACGGAGAGGAGCCCACGGCAGCGAGGCGTGCGGAAAAGGCCGCGCCGCCCGTCGAGGAGCCCGCTCCCGAAGCTCGGGCCGCGACCGAGCCCCCGCCGGCCGAAGCGCCGCTGCCGGAGGCGGTCGTAGTCGAAGGTGAGTACTCCTCCCGAAGCCGTAGAGCCCCAAAAAGAGTAGTTGTAGATACCGATGCGCGTGTTCCTTGGTGACGAGCGCCGAAGGAGGTGACATCCCCGCGGGGGGTGCCCATGCGGGGAGTTGACACCGAAGCCCCGGAGGCCGCGTAGAAGCCCCCGAGCCCATGGGGGAAACCGTCGAGAAGTCCGCCGAGGGGGGAGGCGGCTACCACGTCGCCGGTGGGTTGCCCCGGAGGTGGCGATCCGATCCCCGGAGATCCAAGACGCAGAACCTATCCGCTCGGTGCCAATGACGGAGGCTACGACGAGTAGCCGTGGCGGGATCGAGCCGCTTGCCGATGATCTCGTCGAACCGGCGGTGTTGGCGCAAGCACTTGGAGGCGATGCGGCGAGCCGAACGATGGATGAAGGTACGTAGCCGATGCCTCCCCGAGTAGTCAATCCTTTCGTTGAGTGCTCGCTTGACTTGAACTTGTATTGTGCGGGACGTCGCGGAGCGATCCCGCGAGAAGTCGAATCTGGCCGCAAGGCTACGGCGACACGGCATCGCGAGCCGAAGCCCCGGAGGAGCAGCTCATGAAGTCGAGGAAGCACGCGGCCGCCATGCGGCCGAAGCTTGACGCCGCCTTCGCCAAGTACCACAACGATGTGATGGACTTGCGGGCGAAGAGCGACGAGTCGGTGCGGAAGAACAAGGGCCTCCGCAACAAGAATAAAGGTATGTCTCTTGACTTGTCGGGCACTTGTTAGGAGTCATCAAGCTCGACCCGCCGTTGTATTCGGTGCTTTGAGAACTCGAAAGCCGAGGTGGAGCGACCGAAGGGCTCGGAGATCGGCATGAAGAATCTCTTCTACCGGGAGCAAGAAGCCCGCGTGTACTTGAACTCGACTACAAGGAGGGCGGCCTTCGAGTGCGAGAAGCACATGGAGTTGCGAATTGCATCGACAGAGACCTCGTCAACTCGCTACAAATCTTTGCGAAGTTGAACGAGGATCGCGAGGCACTCCGGGCCCGGGCTCGAAGGACCTTGAAGAGGGCCGCCCTCCCGATCGCGAGGCTCCGGTGCCGCACCCGGCGGCCCCAAGATCGCTCCGTTGGCGGATCGACTTCGTGAAGCGCCAAGCCGGCCGGCCGCCTACGTGAAGCACATGGCCAAGTCAATCCCGAAGCAGGGCCGGCCTTCATGAAGTCGTACTTCCCGAAGGCCCCGGTGGAGGTAGTCGCCGGCGGGGTAGCCGCCAACCGCTCGGATGAGCAAGACGCGCAGTTCTTGGGAGCGAGATGGCTCCCATCGCGGAGCGGTAGCCGATAGGTTGAATCTCCGTAGCCCCGCATAGATAGCTAGTAGCCATGGTTGTATAGGAAACAGCTTGTAATGAACTATCTCATATATCAATGAAATGTGATGTTCCATCAATGAGTACTCGTGACCGCGATCTCGAGTGCGGAGCGCCCATCGTGGAGTAGGTGCGAGTAGTAGAACTCGGCTTAGTAGTCCCGTCGCGGGGAGTAGGCAAGAAAGAAGTTGATGAACAATCAAACTTTATTACCGAAGAAGTACACACGGGTGGCCGGGGGCCGTAGTTACAAGTAGTCGCTCGGACCCGAAGGCCGCTTAGAGCCGAGTAGTACCGGAGCGGGTAGCCGCTTACGGTGAGTGATCCGTAGGTAGCCGTGTAGGCCGGATCGCGCATCCGTAAGAAGCCGCGCAGGCCGGATCTTGGAGTGTGGTCTTCTTGGTAGACCGCCGCTAGAGTCCTTGACGCTCGTTGCGGCCCGGTGTCCGTAGGTAGCCGCACCGGGGCCGGACTCCGGAGGAGAGTAGTCCGGAGACTTGAAGCCGGGACCGGAGGGTCGCTTGCGGCAAGGGGGTGTTGATGTAGTCGTGTAGACTTGAACCCGGAGTAGTCGAGTAGACTAGGCGTAGAATCGACAGAGCTGGTCGACGTTCCACGAGTTGTTGACTTCTTCGCCTTCAAGTGTTTGGAGGCGGTAGGAGCCTGGCCCGGTCACCTTAGCCACGGTGAAGGGGCCTTCCCGTGGGGAGCCGAGCTTGTGAAGTCCTTCCGTGTTCGGATACGGCGGAGGACAAGATCTCCAACGTTGAAGGAGCGTTCCTTGACGTTGCGATCGTGGTAGCGTCGGATACCCTCCGGGTACCTTGCCGATTGGACGAGGGCGGCACGGCGAGCTTCTTCGAGGCCGTCGATATCAACTCGTCTCGCTGTCTTCCGAGACGCCTTCGTCGTAGTGCTCCACCGCCGGCGAGTTCCATATGACATCGGCGGGGAGGATGGCTTCGGAGCCGTAGACCGAGAAGTAGGGGGATTGCCCCGTTGGCTTGGATGGTTGAGTCCGCGGCCCCCGAGTGCGTTGGGTAGTTCCTTGATCCACTTGCCCCCTTTTGAGTTAGCAGCGTCGTGTAGCCGCTTCTTGAGGGCGTCGAGCACCATCCCATTGGCGCGCTCGACTTGTCCGTTGGCCCGTGGGTGGGCGACGGAGACGTATCTGACGTCGATTCCGCCGTTCTCGCGGCACTCCCGAACCGGTGGTTGTTGAAGTTGGACCCCAAGTCCGTGATGATGCGGTGGGGTAGCTCCGTAGCGGTGCACGAGTTCATCCAGAAGTCGAGTACTCGTCGCCCTTGGGGCATGTGACCGGCTTGACCTCGATCCACTTGGTGAACTTGTCGATAGCCACCGGTGCACTCGTTGAATCCTCCCCGGCGCAGTTGGCGGTGGCCCAATCATGTCGAGCCCCCGGCAGGCAAAGGGCCGGGTTGGCGGTATGGTGACTAGCTTGTAGGCGGGGACGTGTTGCCGCTTGGCGAAGAACCGACATCCTTGGCACCTTCGACGAGTTCTTCGGCATCGCCCGTGGCCGTGGGCCGAAGAGAAGGCTCGCCGGAAGGCCTTGCTGACCAGCGTGCGGGAGGACGCGTGGTTGCCGGAGACACCCTTGTGGATCTCCTCCAAGATGTCCTTGCCTTCTTCGCGAGGGACGCATTTCATGAGTACTCCGGAAGATGCGCCTCGCTTGTAAAGCTTGTCGCCGACGAGGACGTAAGACTTGGCGCGGCGGACGAGTTGTTCGGCTGCGTTCTTGTCGGAGGGGGACCTTCTCGCTCGCCGAGGTAGTCGATGAAGGGTTGCCTCCAGTCCACGTCTATCATCATGACCTCCTGCCCAGCTGGTTGGTTAGCCGGGACGGTGGTCGGTGGCGCCGGCTCCGGGATGGATGGCGCGTGAAGCTCATGGACGAAGACGCCCGCGGTACTTGGGCGCGGGTGGATCCGAGCTTCGAGAGGACGTCCGCCGCAACGTTGTTGTCGCGAACGATGTGATGGAACTCGAGACCATAGAATTTGTTCTCGAGCTTGCCGACTTCTAGGCGTAGGCGTCCATGTTCTCCTTGTTGCGGTCCCAGGACTTGTTGACTTGGTTGATGACCACTGCGGAGTCGCCGTAGACTAGTAGCCGCTTGATGCCAAGTGAAGCCGCGAGGCGGAGCTCCGTGTAGGAGGGCTTCGTACTCGGCTTCGTTGTTTGAGACCTTCCAGAAGATCTGCAGGACGTATTTGAGTTGTTCGCCCGTTGGAGAGATCGGGGAGTACCCCCGCGCCCGCACCCTCGAGGTTGAGTGAGCCGTCAAAGTACATCACCCAATGCTCGGTCGCACGGTGGGAGTAGGTAGCCGGTTCTCCCGCCACTCGCCATGAAGTCGACTAGAGCCTCGCGACTTGATGGCCGTGCGTGGCTTGAAGTCGATGGTGAGGGCGCCGAGCTCGACAGCCCCATTTGGAGATCCTTCGGTGGCGTCCGGGTTCCTCGGGATATCGCCGAGCGGGTAGTCGGTGATGACGGAGACCGAGTACTCCCGGGAAGTAGTGTCGTAGCTTCCGCGAGGTGATGAGTAGAGCGTACGGGAGCTTCGCACGGGCCGGTAGCGAGCCTTGGACTCGATAGGACCTCGCCGACGAAGTAGACCGGCGCCGGGACCGGGTAGGCGTGGCCGTCTTCCCCGCCGCTCGACAACGATGGCGCATCGACCACGTGAGTAGTCGCAGCCGAGGTAGAGCGATGAGGCGCTCGCCCTTGTAGGGAGCCGTGAGGACCGGCGGCTTCGACAGAAGTCCTTGAGCCGGGCAAGGGCTTGGTCCGCCTCTGCGGTCCACACGAACTTCTCGTGGTGCTTGAGTAGTCCGAAGAAGGGGAGACCCCGTTCTCCTAGCTTCGAGATGAATCGTTCAATGCCGCCATGCACCCCGTCAACTTCGGACGTCCTTGATGCTCGTGGGAGCTTTCATGCCGGTGATGGCGGAGATCTTCTCGGGGTTGGCTTCGATGCCGCGCCGGGCCGATGATGAAGCCGAGTAGTTTGCCCGAAGGGACGCCGAAGACGCACTTGTTCGGGTTGAGCTTCCGGCGGTACTCGCGTAGCGATGCGAAGGTCTCTTCAAGGTCGTCGATGAGGGTACCGGAGTCCCCGGTTTTGACAACCACGTCATCCACGTAGGCCTCGACGTTCTTGTTGAGTTGCCGCTTGAAGCGTGCCCGGATGGCCCGTTGGTAAGTAGCGCCGGCGTTCTTCAACCCGAAAGACATGGTCGTGTAGCAAGACGCGCCAAACGGGGTGATGAACGCGGTCTTCTCCCGGTCTTCCTCCTTGATTGCGATCCGGTGGTACCCGGAGTAGCGGTCGAGGAAGCAGAGCGGGTCGCGGCCCGCCGTGGAGTCGATGACTTGATCAATCCGCGGCAACCCGAAGGGGTCCTTGGGGCGTGCTTGTTGAGGTCGGTGTAGTCGACGCACATCCTCCACTCGTTCGAGTTCTTCTTGCGGACGAGGACGGGGTTGGCGAGCCACTCGAGATGGAAGACTTCTCCGAGATGTCGAGTTCACTTGTGGCAAGCTTCTTCGACGCGGCGTAGACCTCCATCATTGGGGTGGGTACTTGATTTGTTGAAGCGATCACCACGGCCTCTCGTATCGCGGCCGTGAGAGATCTTCAAGTCCCCTTGGAGGGAGAGTACGCCACCGGACTTGGCATTTTGAGTACCAAGTATGTGTAGTGGGGCACCGCCATGAACTTGGCGATGGCCGGTCCGCCGAGGATGGCATGGTAGGAAGTCTCGATATCCGCGACCTCGAACTTGATGTACTCGGTGCGGTAGTTGTCGCGAGACGCCCCGAAGGTAACCGGCGCACCACCGAGCCTAGTGGGATAGCCGCGTTGCACCGGGACGATGCCGTAGAAAGGCATGTCGCTCTTGTCGAGCATGGGGGTGACGTCAAGGTTCATCTTCCCGAGAGTCTTGGTGAAGAGGACGTTGAGCCCGCTTCCGCCGTCGATGAGCACCTTGTTGAGCTTAGAGCCCGCCATCGTTGGTTTCGGGACGAGAGGGAAACGTCCTGGTTCGGAGAAGCCGGTCCATTGGTCCGCGCGGGAGAAGGTGATGGGTGTCTCCGACCACCCGAGAGGGGTCATAACCGCCGGTTCAATGGACATCACCTCACGGCGAGTAGCCTTCGCTCCCCTTGCCCGCGGGTAGTCCGCCGAAGAGGACGTTGACGGTCTTCTCGGGTTCTTGGAAGTCGTCGCCGTCCTTCTTCTTGTTCTTCCGATCGTGAGGGTGCGGTGGCTCCGGCGTATCCTTGAGTGCATGCCCGAGCCGGTAGCACCGCTCGGTGGTGTGGTTGCCGTTCGGGTGCCACGGGCACTTCTCCTTCGACGGGTCTTTGAACCCGCCGGAATTCTTCTTCGAGTTCCCTTTCGGAGGGCGCCGGATAGCCGCGACGGTATTGTCCGGCTTGCGCTTGCGGTTGGAACCCGAGAAGTTGTTGTTGTTGTTGCGGCCGCCCGGTTTGGATTGCCGCGCCGCCGCCGCCCGGTTCTCGCTTGGACTTGCCGCGGATGGCGTCGTACTTGGCGTTGGCCTTGTCCTCTTCATCCGCCCGAGACGTGATCATGTCCTTGAGGTGGGGAATGGACCCGGGGCGGCGTCGGCCGAAGTCCTCGAAGGTGCGGCGATGGTAGAGCCCGTCCCGGAAGAGGTCGATGACCTCCTTGTCGGTGACGTCCACGACGGTAGCGCGCTTGTCGAAGAAGCGGCGCATGTACTTGCGGAGGGTCTCGCCTTGTTCCTCGCTTGATCATGGCGAGGTCCATGCGAGTACCCGAACGGCCCATGGCGCCCGCGAAGTTGCTTGTGAGCTCGCTCCTTCACCGGTCCCACTTGTCGATTGAGTGCTTGTCCGGCGACTCGAGCCACGTGAGTGGGGCTTGGTCCGTGCGAAGGGGAAGTAGAGGCACTTGGTGTCGCCGTTGCCGCCGCCGTTCTCGATGGAGAGAGCGTAGCATCGGAGCCACCGGATGGGATCTCGCTTCGCGTCGTATTTGGTGATCCCCAAAGGCTTGAACTTGTCGGGGAGGAGCAGGGTTGCGAAGCCGGGGTGAGAAGGCGGGGAAGCCGTCGCCTTCGGCGGCGGTCGTCGACTTCTTCTCGCCGCAACTCTTCGATTCTCTCGGCGAGCATCGTACCCGCCGTGAGAGGCGCCGAGGCGTGGCTATGCGCGTGGCCGCGGCCGCCGCGGCCGCCGCCGCCTCCGGCCTTTCTTGTTGGCTCCGTGGTTGGAGCCGCCGCCGCCGCCGCCGCCGCCGTCGGGGGTCGTTGCCGCCGCCACCGGCCGGAGCACGGTGGGGGACGACTTCTCGGTTGACGTTGTCTTGTCGTGAGGGTCCGCCCGGCGGTGGAGCGTCGACGGTTTGGTTCACCCGGAATGTCGCCCCGAGTGCGGTTAGGACCGGGGGCCGACCGCGACTAGTAGCTTCGTTGTCGCGAGGCTTAGCCGGGGGAGGTTGGCCGACTCTCTTGTCTACCCGCATGAAGTAGGCTTCTTCGGGGCCGAGCTTGGCGATGACCTCCCCGGCTCGTATGCCCCGAGCCCGGCGTGCGATCGCCGTGATCGACATGAGGCATTGCTCGGGGAGTGGTGTGGACTCGCTCTCAACCGCTTTCGAGAGCTTCCGCAAGGTTGCGGATGGGAAGGTTGTCTCCGAGCCGCCGGCGTCGTTCGTTGCGCTTCCCCGTTACGTTCGCGCCGGTGTCCCCGTTGGCGTCGGCCTCGTCGCGGGGGCATCGCGACGGCGCCTCGTCCGCGGAGATGTCCTCCAAGTACTTGTCCGCGGCCGTGCCTCGAGGTTCCGGGGTGTCGCCGGCGGCCATGAAGACTTGACGGTCGGTGGGTACCCAAGCTTGGCTCGAAGGTGCCACCTCGGTTGGTGTGTTTGAGTCGGCCCGGGCTAGTGGTGTTCCCTCCGGAACGGTAGCGAGTCGATGTAGGCGACGTAGCGTGAGTCCTCCTTTGTCGCCTCGGCGGGTTTGCGGTCCGGCCGCAGACGTATCTTCCGGCGGCGTCGATCTTATAACCGGCCGGAGGCCGGCCCCGACAAGGGGAAGCTCGGAGGAGTCGTCTTCGGACTCGGGCTCCTCGGGGTCCGACCCGAAGTCGAACTCGTAGTCCGGGTTCGAGAAGAACTCGGAGAGAGGGCCGGAGTCCGAGACGCGGTTGGGGACGGCGTCGGAGTCCGAGTCGTACTCGGTTACGGGCTCCTTGCCGCCCGCGTGGTGTAGAAGCCTCCGTGCGGGCCCGGCTGGAAACGCGAGGGCCACGCGTAGAGCGCTGGCATGGAGAGGGGACCGCCTGCGATGGCTGAGGAGCCGGCTCGCATGCGATGGCCCATGGCGACGTCGGGTTCGAGTTGGAGATGGACTCGAGCTCGAAGTCGGCCGTGGAGGTTGGAAAGCGAGATTTCGCCGAACTTGCTGGGCGAGCTTGCCCGTGACAACTTCGGGAAGCGTCACAAGGCGTCCGTCCTCGAGTCGGGTTGCATGATCAAGCGGCGCCGGAAGGAGCCCGCGTCATCGCCAGCGTGCACCCGGTGCGCCGAAGACGAAGGTGTCGCCGCGGTTGAAGGCGACGGTTGGCTTGATGTGGACGGAAGCCGTCGAGTTCGCCATGTGATCTCGAGCGAGAGCCCCTACCGGCGCGCCGGTGTCGGTGTTTTGGACCGGCAACCTACTACGGGGAGTACCCGAAGTAGATGAATGTGACTCGCCGAGATCGGTAACTCGAAGGAAGAGACACGTGGCACACAATTTAGACAGGTTCGGGCCGCGAGGTGCGTAATACCCTACGTCCTGTATGCTGCGTAGCTCTGGATTGATAGGGAACGATTACAAGAAGGTGCAATAGTGCGCCGTGAGTTGAGATTGGATGAGGTGATCCTGAGATCGGTCCCTGCCTCGCCTTATATAGTCCGGGAGGCAGGGTTACAAGTCGGAAGTAGGGGAAAGAGAGCTTGGTCGAGTACGTCTGAGACCTCCACACGGTGCGGAACGTGTACAGAGTCCCAACCGAGTACTACCCCTGTGTTGTCCTTGTGCTCCACGCCTTCGGGTGCCGTGTAGCGCAAGCCGGTAGTCCCGGGGGCCCTCCGAGTAGTCGGTCCGGTACTCCACCGAGGTAGTGGGCCCGGGGAGGTCCATACGACAGGTGGGCCTCGCCGACCCGGACGTCGGGGAGCCTGCTCTTCGGCTCCGGCATCATCGACTTCGCCGGGTCCAGCGTCGTCCACATGGTGGGCGGCATCGCCGGTCTCTGGGGCGCCCTCATCGAAGGACCCCGCATTGGCCGGTTCGACCACGCCGGCCGCTCCGTGGCGCTCCGCGGCCACAGCGCGTCGCTCGTCGTGCTCGGCACCTTCCTGCTGTGGTTCGGCTGGTTCGGCTTCAACCCCGGGTCGTTCCTCACCATCCTCAAGAGCTACGGCCCCGCCGGAAGCATCCACGGGCAGTGGTCGGCTGTGGGCCGCACGGCGGTGACCACCACGCTCGCCGGCAGCACGGCGGCGCTCACGACGCTGTTCGGGAAGAGGCTCCAGACGGGGCACTGGAACGTGCTCGACGTCTGCAACGGCCTCCTCGGCGGTTTCGCGGCCATCACCGCGGGCTGCTCCGTGGTCGACCCCTGGGCGGCCATCACCTGCGGGTTCGTGTCGGCGTGGGTGCTCATCGGGTTCAACGCGCTGGCCGCCAGGCTCCGCTTCGACGACCCGCTGGAGGCCGCGCAGCTGCACGGCGGGTGCGGCGCGTGGGGGGGTCCTCTTCACGGGCCTGTTCGCGCGCAGGGAGTACGTGGAGCAGATCTACGGCACGCCGGGGCGGCCGTACGGCCTCTTCATGGGCGGCGGCGGCAGGCTGCTGGCCGCCAACGTGGTGATGATCCTGGTGATCGCCGCGTGGGTGAGCGTCACCATGGCCCCGCTGTTCCTGGCGCTCAACAAGCTGGGCCTGCTCCGCATCTCGGCCGAGGACGAGCTGGCCGGAATGGACCAGACGCGGCACGGCGGGTTCGCTTACGCGTACCACGACGAGGACATGAGCCTGAGCACCAGGCCCAAGGGGGTTCAGAACACGCAGATCGCGGCCGCGTCCAGCGGCGAGTTCTAGTGGCATAATGCCAAGAAATTTTTACACATATATATGCACCGTGCAGAATGCACGCAGGTGAATCTTGTGTTGTTTTGGATCTCAAATCTCATAGTATGTTACTCTTACATGATGATTGTACAATAACACCCATGAGATATACTACTTTTTTGTCTAAGATTACCTTGTGTTTTTCCTTTGAGCTTCAAGCAAAAAACGGTGTTTTTGAATTCTGACCTACCCTACCATCATCGTCGCCGTCGATGGCTGCCATGACTGCATGCTGTCACTGTATGAACATCTGAGGAAAATCTTCACGGCATCCCTGGCATCCCTGCTTCCCACAGGTCGCTTTTTATGCCGCACTGAAGTCTGAACTGGAAACATGGAATCACCAGAAATAACTCAAAGCCCTGATAAAGTTGCTGGGATAAGACATGGCTCCGTATCACTCCAGTCACTTGTGACCTTTTTTTTGGACGGGCTAAAATGCTGCGATTGACCAAATAATTTGGGTGGTTTTGGATGGTCAGGATGGCATATACCGTTCGCAAATACATGGCAACCTATTGCACCACATTGGAATTATTCCAGACCAAGACGATATAGTGCCTTTATTCTATCGTCATAGTACCTGCATACTAGTTCCATAACCTGCACCATCCTTTTCTACCTCCATCTCTGCCAGGATTGCAGAGGCAACGTATGGTGGTCATTTACCTATGTTCCAACATGATCCTGCCATGTGACCCTATACGAGCTGGATGATACGATATGTCGATATGGAAATGACGACCATCAGTCCATCACCTATCTCCATTCAGAGCCTTGAATCTTGATCTCTTCAATCAAATAATCTCCATTTCACCAAGTGATATGATCAAAGGATGGCATGAACCAACAATGGATCGTTACCCTTTCAAAAAAAAAAACTGTAAACAAGTTATAAAACGAGGAAATGTTCTGAGATGGAGGAATAAGTTGGAGACGACTGGGACAAATCCAATGAGAACCCAGCTAGGCAGCTAAGCTAAAAAATGAAACAGCTATGGAATGGTACAACATGGACACAAAATATTCTTAGGACAATGCCACCACAGTTCATCCAAGGAAATGCTTTGGCACTTCCAATGCTAATAGAAGCTGTGTATAACTGATTCTGACTTCCATCATACATTCAACTGAATTAGGACGGTTATTGGTCGTCCACACAGCTCTCAAGACTGCACATTCAGAGTTTCTTGTTGGTTACAACATGGTTGATACTAGCGTGTGCAGTATGAGATTGCGCCTCTCGCGCATGTAAGATTGCAACTCTCTCATCTCGCTTGTTAATATAAAGCCAGTAACCCGATCTTTCAAAAAAAAAAAGGAATTGCCTTCTGCAAATCTGAAACAGTTAATGGCAATAGATGGCAGTTTTCTTTAGTTCACATTCAGCTTCTCCCGTTAACTTTCCTTTTTACACCTTTGTACTGTAGTACATGAAAGGAAGGCATAAGTAATCAAATAGTCACTCTAAATAACAGTGATTGTTAATGACCACTGAGCATATAGGTTTTGTTAAAACCAGCCTATGAAACAATAGTGTAACTATGTTATTCCAAGTGTGAGATAATATCAAAGTTGAGAAAGTACCAGGAAGAGATGAGGGTAAACTTGTGTGCTCAGCTGCGGGTTGCACAGTTTGCCAGTTTTGGGCCTCATGATCATATCATCAAATACAATAAGACATGATCCTTGCCAAAGATGCAGCATGCAACATCCCTAGGAGAAACATGGTGTTTTTAATAAGACACTCTGTACTTTGTTTGAAGAATCAATGCATGAATTTTGGTCATTTTTGGTGCAATAACACGATTCCTCAAATCATATTAACAATATGCTTGTGACAAAGGAGGCACTGAATTGGTAGTGGATCAACCCACATTCCTCATACCAAACAAGAGGCTTAGGTTCAGAGCTATGATCAATGACACATCATCCTCTCAGTACTCAAACCAAATACCCCTAAATGGAACAAGGTTTCTAGGTCAAGACTCAGGAGCATCCACTTAAGGGTTGCGAGGGTTGAAGTGACCCCCCCCCCCAAAACCCCCCACCCACCCAACCCACGTGGCTTGGGGTGGATTAGTGTGCAATCAAACAAACCCTAAACATAGTTATAGAGCAATGCATGTTGTGAAATGATAGGCTCAAAAAAGTAAGCACTAACTGTTGTGTGGGGAAAGATGTCTTAAACATCAACGGTTGGAAGGTTCTTCTCCAGTTTTAAGGTTTTGAATTTCATTTTTCTTGATCTACCCTTCCCATGTTCCATTCTCATCTGATTTGAAGAACTATGGACAGACATTGAGTACCAACAAAAAGCCTACTCCAAGAATGGCAAGTTGTTATATCAACAGTTTTTTTATTTATTTATTTATTTTAAATATACTACTGGTTCAAGTAACTAGACAACACCTTTCTAGTTTGCTACTTTGCTCCAGTTATTTCCACTATACACTCTGGTTGTGAAATGTCAAGATCAAACCAGTAATCACTAATGGATGCATAAATGGTAAAAGATTTAGTTTGACTATCATTCTATCAGCAATCGCAAATTCGCAATGCTCTTCTACAGACTTCAGGTTTTTTTTTTCATTTTTCTTATACACCCTTCTCATCCATTATCATCAGCATCTACATAACTGTGTGGAGACATAACATTAACTATCAGCAACAAGATAGTTCCAAGCATGATAGTTTGTTATACTGGTACTAGAAAGAATAAGACAAATATACTACTGACAATTTCAAAGTACCTTTTTAGTTTGCTTCAATTATTTCACACAAAATGTATCAATATCACACTAAATTGGGTGATTAACCTACAAGTTGGCACTGCAAACTGAGAACACACTGACACATGTTGGAACACGTAAGGAATACGGTTCTTTTTCTTAAAAGATGATTATTGCACATTTTACAGAGCTAGCATCAATCATTTGTGGCCTCTTGTCCTCATTAGCACATGTTCACTTCCACATGTTTGGGTTTATTTTGCAGGCAACAAGTGATATGAAAGTGGGCACCTATCCATTTCTAGTTGGCATGTAGGGGCTGTTTGGTTGTGCAGCTAGGAAGCACTGCAGCAGCTCTGAGGCCATTGATTTGGGTCGCCTGGCAGCTGTGATGCCTTGCCTGGGAGGCAGCTGCCTACCAGGGCCTTAAACAAACAAGCCCGTAAAATGTGGTGATTCAGAAGTACTCCCTCCGTTTCAAATTGTAATTCACTTTGGCTTTTCTAGATTCATTTCTTTTACTATGTATCTAGACATAGTGTATAACTAGGTGCATAGCAAAATCAATGTATCTAGAAAAATCAAAGTGAACTATAATTTGGAACGAAGGGAGTAGATGATAAGAGGCAAGCTGCCACTCCCATTTTTTAACAAGGTGGGGCATCTAGCAATTAAATGGTCATAAGGGGAAAAAACACACGTTAGGCAAGAGAACCCAAAACTGACAGCATGATTGACAACATGAAGCAATCGGTAAATGGCCAGACCAAAAGGAAAGTGTAAATGGGATATAGAAGCTCTTCATGCGGGTTGAATAGATGGCAAAATAGAAGCACTTCTGCTCTAGCATCAAATGAAGAATATTAATAAAGTATCTGTGCAAATAGATAATTTGAACAAGCAATATGAATCAAATGAAAATATATTCATACTTCCATGTCTACATAATGGTATTTTGAAAAAGAAAAGCACAGATCCTGTACATAACATAAGTACAGTCCAGTTCAGGCAATAGAAAACTTTTGCTGTACCTCTTGCCTTGAAGTATCTTGATAGAAGGCTTTGATGGAACACCTTGTGTACCTCCGATAAATGTGTGAGCCATGTCAAATGTTTGTCTTAGGAAAGCCCACTTTGTTTGCCATACAGAAGTTAAGCTCAAGACTTCCCAAGAATGAAGACAATTTATGAAAGTTATGCAGCTATGCAAGTTTATGGAAACATGGTTAGCTGGCAGTATATTTTTTCATAATTCCATTGAGGCAGCTAAATCCTCAAGAGTTTCATATATAATCTCTGACTCAGGATGAGCATCATCACCAGAGTAAAACCGGTGTGTCTTGCGATCCACCTCCATCCAGCTACAACCAGGCAGCTTCTTGCCTATATTCTCCTCCTTCATGAACTTTCTAACTTTCCTCACCTCTTCCCACGAGCCACCTTCACTGTATACATTTGCCAGCATCACCGCATAGTTTGCATTATTCGGATCCAACTCTAGTAACTTTCGAATTGCTAACTCAGCGAGTTCTACTTGTCTGTGTACTCTGCATGCATTGAGCAATGACCCCCATATGACTTCATCTGCTTGAATTCTCATATCAATGATAACATTCAATGCATCCTGAAACCGGCCTGCCCGGCCAAGAAGGTCGATGATACACCCATAATGCTCAATCTCTGGTTCAATTCCTTGCTCATGCTGCATCAATTCAAAGTACTTAATGCCTTCATCAACAAACCCTCCATGAGAGCATGCATTCAACAGTCCAACAAAAGTAACAACATCAGGTTCAACCCCTTCATCCCTCATCTCATTAAACACAGATATTGCACACTTACTGTGCCCATGCAGTGCCAGACAATTGATCAGAGAATTCCAAGTTGTTAGGCTTCTATCTGAAACCACATCAAAGATCCACCTTGCTCCCGCCAGATTCCCACATTTACCATACATATCAATCAACCCATTCAGAACGGATGAGCCAAAGCCAACACAGGTTCTCCATGCGTAGCAGTGGATCAACTTCCCAATCTTCAGCATCCCAAGATGCCCACACGCAGATAGTACACAAGAAACGGTGGTCGCATTTGGCCTGAACCCCGCGCCCACCATCCTCCCAAAAATCCCAACTGCCTCCACAAACAGCCCATTCTGAGAGCAGCCTGCGATGATTGCGTTCCACGCAGCGACATCCCTTTCGGGCATCCGCTCAAAGAGCACAATCGCATCCCTAACCTTCCCTGCCCTTGCATATCCGGACACCAGCGCGGTCCAGGAGACCACGTTCCTCTCGGTCAAACCGTCAAACAGCTTTCGCGCGTCGGCCATCATACCGTGCCGCGAATAACCATCGAGGAGTGAGGTCCTTATGACATCGTATCCACAGAAGCCGCTCTTGCAGGCGTGGGAATGGATCGACCTGACAATGCCGACGCCGAACGCGCAGGCAGCGCGGAGCACGAGCGGGTACACGAACTGGTTGGGCGCTGGGCGGCCGTGACGAAGCATGCGAAGGAAGAGCGCGAGCGCGTCGCGGGCGTGGGCGTAGGATGGGGCGGCGGCTGCGCCCGAGACATATGCAGAGAGAATAGCGGAGTAGAGGAAGACGTTTGGGCGGGGCGTAGCGTCGAAGAGGTGGCGGGCATAGGCGAGGCAGGAAAGGCGGAGGGCGGCGAACCGGAGCAGGTGGAAGGTGGTGGTCTGCGCGGCGGCGCGCCCCGCGACGAAGGCGTGGGCGTGGAGCTGCTCGAGGTGCGCGCGGGTGGAGCAGCGGGAGAGCACGGCGACGAAGTCGCGGTGGGATAGCTCAGGCGAGCAGCGCATCGTCCAGTCCCGTGTGGTGGACTGGTGGGCGCGGCCGCGGGTTCTCGTGGCCGGTACATTTTGGACTTTGGAGAGGATGGTTTTGTGGGGGGTTTTGTGGGCTGGGTCGCTGCGAGGCTTCTTGTTAGGCTTTGTTCTCTTGTTCCGTTAGGGGATTTTTTTATGAAATTTAACCCTATTTTAAAAAAATTTCAAATCTATTCCTGGTTTGAAATTATTTGCATGGGGTATCCTTTTGGTCGCGCCAGCTCCGGTGGCGCGATTTTTACACATGTCGCGCCACCGCATGTGGCGCGACCGGCGCTTCCACGCTGGCAGGCTGGCGTTGACCGCGTCGCGCCATTGCATGCGGCGCGACGGGCCGTGACTGCATATGTTTAGATCCATAGAATTTGGGAAAAGTATCCACATCGAATACTATAGCACTTTTTGTTTGTTTGTGGTAATTATTGTCCTATCATAACATAACTAGGTTCAAAAGATTCGTCTTGTGTGTACATCAAAACTATATAATTAGTTTTTTATTTATCTACATTTAGTGTTCCATGCATAAGATAAAAGATTTAATGTGACAGGTAAATAGTGAACTTTAGACAGAGAATTTTGGAATTAAAACAAACAGGCACGGCAATAATGTTGTTGTTGTTGTAGCGCCACTGCATGTGTTTTTAATAGGATTTTTTTTTAGATCATGGAATTTGGAAAAAAAATATCACACCAGACACTATAGCACTTTTTATTTGTTTGTGGTAATTGTTGTCCTCCCATAACCTAACTAGGCTCAAAAGATTCATCTTGTCGTGTACATCAAAACTATATAATTAATTTTTTTATTTACTTATATTTAGTGCTCCATGCATGAGATAAAAGATTTTAATGTCACAGGTTAATAGTGAATTTTGGAGAGAGAATTTTAGAATCTCACACGGCTATTGCTTTTTCCCTGCCATTGGCGAGCTTCGCGACGTCCTCGTCTTTTTCCCTGCCACTCCCTGCCACTGGCGAGCTTCGAGGCATGCTTGGCTATTGTTTATATTCCAAAATTCTCTCTTCAAAATTTACTATTTACCAGTCATATTAAATCTTTTATCTTATGCGTAGAGCATTAAATTTAGATAAATAAAAAAACTAATTATATAGTTTTGATGTGTACGACGAGACGAATCTTTTGAGCCTACTTAGGTTATGATAGGACAACAATTACCATAGAGAAACAAAAAGTGCTATAGTGTCCAGTGTGACATTTTTTCTCAAATTCCATAGGTCTAAAAAAATCGTATTAAAAGATCATGCAGCAACAACAGCATTATTGTCGTGCATGCTATTATTCAGATTCCAAAATTCTCTCTCTAAAATTCACTATTTATCTGTGATATTAAATCTTTTATTCCATGCATGTAGCATTAAATGTAGGTAAATAAAAAAACTAATTATATAGTTTTGATGTACACGACGAGACGAATCTTTTGAGCCAAGTTAGGCTATGATAGAACAACAATTACCACAAACAAACAAAAAGTGCTATAGTATCCGATGTGACATTTTTTCCCAAATTCTATGGATCTAAAAGAAAAGCAACGCATGCAGTCACGGTCCGTCGCGCCGCATGCAATGGCACGACGCGGCGGGCCCATGCTCGGCCACGCCAGCACCCGTCAACGCCAACCTGCCCAGCGTGGGAGCGCCGGTCGCGCCACATGCGGTGGCGCGACATGTGTAAAAATCACGCCACCGGAGCTGGCGCGACCAAAAGGGATACCCCATGCAAATAATTTCAAAGTAGGGATAGATTTGAAATTTTTTTAAAATAGGGCTAAATTTCATAAAAAATCCTTGGTTAGGTGGGTGGATTGATTTGGTCAGTTTTGAATCTTGTCCATAACTAAAATGGCTATTTGGTTAAAAAATATATAGATATGGACCGATTGATCTAGCCTGATTTTGAATCGGTAATCTTTTGTCACATTGGTCAGTTCGGACGCACCGTTGTTGGGCCGCGCATCGCCAGCCCAAGACGCCATGCAAGACAGCTCCACTTGTTTCCTATCCGCTCATTCCATCATATCCCCTTTCCCACCGTGACATCTCCGCAACTGTTGTGGCGCTCCTGCGCCGAGCCCATGCCCGTGCTCCAAGCGCGTGGCATGAGCCGACACCTCTGCTGCTTTTCCTCTCCCTCTTTCTCTTCTCCGGGCGACCGCCCCGGCCTCGACTCCGGTGTGGACGGACGCGACGTTCCTCTCCCTCTTTCTCATCTTCGTGCGACCGCCCCGGCTCAACTCCGGTGTGGACGGACAAGACGTGCCCATGGCGCTCCCCGCGGCAGGTGCTACCCCCTCCCCCGATGTTGTAATTTTATATTTTTATCGTTTTACACGCTTTAGAGGTCTATTTCAATTTAATGATATGTATGTTGCAAATGTTGCATTTGTTTCAGTTGCTTTAAAGGCATGTTTCAAAGAGTATATTTCGATTTGTTTTATATATTTTCAGCGGTATGTTTTGTGTGTGTGTGTTTCCACATGCATGTTGCAATTGTGTTATCGATGTTACATAAGTTAGACATATAGTTACAATGGTTTTTCAAGAGTGTTTCAAATGTGTTCTCCAAGCGTTTCGTAATTATATTTCAAGCGTTTCAACTGCCTTCAGACAGATGTTGCAATAGTTGTAGTTGGATGTTGTAAGAGTAGATCAGGTGTCGTATCTCCGTTCTTGTCTTTTGTATTGCCTCGCCATGATGTCTTTTCTTCCCGGCACCGGCAATGCATCTGCCACCCTCCTCTCCTTTTGTTTTGATGATGCCGGTGATGTTTGAGGTGGTGCGTGCCCCGCGTAGGTGCGCATACGTAGGCAGAGACAGGTGTCTGGGATCGGTCCCTGTGTATAGGGCACGTATGTGTATTTTAAGTTATAAGTGCTATAATAACCTATATGTGCTAATGACATATGGACTAATTAATCTAGCGTTAGGCTTAAAAGATTCGTCTTGGCGTAAACATACCGTGCAATTAGTTTTTTTTAATTCCCTATATTTAATGCTATGTGTCAAAAGATGCGATGTGACAGGGTAACCTAAGTTTTTTTTGCATTAAATAAGTTGACACGTAAGTATCTTTTGATGACATAACAATGTATTTAATAGAAGAGAAAAAATATAAAACTCTGTTCGCATGATTACCAACTACGGAGTACTATGGCCTTGTTCGGCTTGTTTTCCAGCCACCAGTCAGCAATGTTTTTCTCTCATAACAAACCAAAGTGGTCAAAGGCGGTGCCCAACAATACTTTTCTCTCACAAGAAATCAAGACCACCAATTGGAACGAGGCGCCAGTATCTATAAGTACTCCCTCCATGGTGAAAATAGAAGACGTTTTGGAAAAGGCTTGGGTCAAACATTGGGAACATAAATTATTAATAATTTTAAGTCGTTGAGTTTAGAAATGTGAAAATCATATCAATAGATTGGTCTTGAAAAATACTTTCATAAAAATATACATATATAATTTTTTAACAAATACTTTTATAGAAAAGAGAAGTCAAAGTTGCACTTTGAAGACCGTGTCGCTGTCTTAAACATCTTCTATTTCCACCATGAAGGGAGTACAATGTATTCATGAAATTAAATTCTATAAAACTTTGTATTGGAAGTGAGTATTTCATCCAAGTTTTATTATTTTGGAAACAATGCAATGACCTTTAGCCCAACTCTTTACAAACCGTCTGTTCAAAATTCCATTAACTTCGTCCTGGCTCGCGTTTCCACGCAAACTCCCGCAATGGCAGCGTTTGCTTTTTTGGTCAAAGAAAAATGATTCTTTTTGGGTCAAAGAAAAGATGCCTTCGTGACTTGTCGTTTAGTCGTGTCCTCCTAGCGGTACGTTGCACTTTGCACGATGACGGTTGGCCGTTGTACTTGGGCCTCGTTTAGTTGGCAGATTTCTGGCAATTCTGACTCTTGTAGCACACTGTAGCACGTTTCGTTTGTTTGTGCTAAATATTGTTCAATTATGGACTAACTAGGCTCAAAAGATTCGTCTCGTCATGTACAACAGAACTGTGTAATTAGTTAATTTTTTTACCTACATTTACTGCTCCGAACATATGTCTTTTGGTGTATTTAATGTGATGTGATGGAGAGAGAGTCTAAAAATTTGCACTTTTGTGGCAAATTTTTTGCCAACTACAAGGCCTTGGACACTTTTTTCAGTTTAGCACGTCAAGGATTGGCAATTTGCACAGAGGTACTGTATACCATCCTCACGAAGCTATGTTCCGTCTCAAATCGGAAGTACCAGTAGTTTTTCTACAATCAGTGAGGGTTCTTCATGTGGACTACTCCTTGCTTCAAAAAGAGGAATTTGATCAACTTTATAAAAGATGAATTTTACTGTGTGTCCACCGATAAATTTTGTGTCGCAGATATTCTTGTTTTTTTACGGCTTTTTATTATATATATACTTTAAAACTTATATCATAGAATGATTAAAAATACATTCATAATAAGTTTGTATATAACAAATCCTATTGATTATTGAGTCATTCATGTCAAGGGCATTTGTGTATTTCCAGCCTTCGCTTAACACAATTAAGTCTTTTCAACGGAATAGGGACAAATCCACAAAGTTTTAAAACTGGGCAAATGTGTATTTTAAGTTTAAATAGAGAGAATAATACAATTGGCCCATCTTTTGTCCTATATAAAGAACCATCCCAATTTTATTCTACAATGATGTTATCACTCTTCAATGCACCTTTCTCTTCTCCCAACGCATCTTAAATATAAGTGTCCCCCCCCCTTCTTGTCCACCGCACTCTTTTTTACCTTTCAATATACGTGCCCATATCTAAAACAACATTTAGAGCAAGTACAATGACCAGGGACGAGCCGGCGAAGAGCTTACGTGGAGGGAGAGAAAATATGAGAGAGTGGAGCCAGCGACTCACCAGACGCCGGCAGAAGCGGGCGAACAACGCTGTGTCACGATTTCTATTGGTTGTACGTCGCTATCCTCCCTACTGCACTGCAATAAATGCTGTCCACGCTGGATTTTCTTTCGCCTGCAGCGTGCGCATCTATTAGACCTGCTCTTAGACGGTGTTTGGGATCGCTCCACGAACTCCGCTCCTCAAACTCCACCATGGAGCAACTCCAAAAAAATAAAATTGAAGTTTGTGGAGTACATTTTTAGGTTCTCTCACAACTCTACCATTTTTCTCGAACTGAGTGCGTGGTGCTGAAACCGTTTAGCTAAAAAATGTGAAGCACTAAAAAACCTGGAGCGGGGCAGTTCCAAACACCCCCTTAATATGAGCTAAATGAAGCAATCTTTAAGGCCAGCCTCACTAAATGTTTTATGGGCATTTCATGCACATTAAATAAGGTACCACATTAGCGTAAATTTACCTTTTGCATGAAACTGTGCGGAGAGAGAAGAGAAACATTTCATCATGGTGAGACTCTTGAGCGCTGTTTCTCAGGTATTGGAAACAGTGTGAAATTCTCATTAAGACAGAATAGCATTTTATTATGAAATTGTATAATGAAGCTGTTCAATGAGAGAGAGGTCGTAGGACCCGTGAGCCTATAAAACTATGTAATGAAACTGTACATTAAGGGAGACACCTATTTCATGCTAAACTTTCATATCTTGGAAACTGGGAGGTGAATTTTTCCATTAAGACTAGACTAAGAAACAACTTTGCTAAATATATATATTTATAACATAATATTTATGGCACATCATGATATAAAATTGTATTGTGGAAGATAGTTTTTTGACACACTGTCTAAGACTATAAAAATTATGATAATTTCTAACATTGTGAGTGCCCTTATTATATTTTGTTGGTGTGTGGTAATAATGTGTTAGTATATTTATGGAAGAGGAAGAGAAAAAAAAGCAAAACTTGAAGTTTGTTTTTACTCGAATCTATGTTAACTTTGAGGGAGTAATATTTTTAGACTCTATGTATAATCCGAGTTGTGAGTGCCCTTAGTAAGCTAATCAGATTGTTATTATATTGCTCTTCGGAACGGAGGGAGCATGTTAACAAAACAAAAGGTGATAAGGAGGAAGCAAAAAAAAACTTTTCTTCTGCAATCAATATTTTTTTATAGACAAGGAGAAAAGAAACACAAAATGCGATTTTTTAGTCGTTCGGCACGTTGGGAAAAAAATTAAACCTTGGATGGTATAAATAGACATCATATTCTTAATCTAATTGATTCTCAAAGCAAATTTTCATCGTATGGGGATGAAGCGCTAAATTTTCTAATTATTATGACAGAATAGTTGTCTTGGTCTCTGAACTATTACTCAAGGCTTAGTTTTGTCCATGAACTTTCAAAACATCCATTTTATTTTTCGAGATCACGCCCTTCGGTGCGTTTTTCATTAAGCAGTGGCAAAACATCTATTTTAGTTCCTAAACTCTACTTTTAGGCCTGTTTTCATCACAGAACTACACAGATGATCATTTCATATCTCAAACTTTACATTTTAGGCTCAATTTCATCCATAAACTATTACAGCGCATTTTGGTCTTTAAACTTTTATTTTACACTCAATATTAGGGGCCGGGGAAGACAAACGGGCGCAAGGCTGCCAAGCAGGCCAGGCCACCCGGGCGGATCATAAAACCGTGTTACTTCTTTTGGCACCCTGTGTTGGTCGCCGTGTTCCTCGCCCCTGGCCATCTGTCCAGTCGTACAGCCAACGCCTTCCTTTTTTTTGCCCACACCACGCGCCTCGTGCCGAAACCCGCTCCTCTCTCGCCTCAACGGCGACGGCTCTTCGGAATCGCGTGGCCTCCAAACCCTAGCCCGGCGGCGGCGATCGCGCGCCGCCGTGCGTTGTCCGTAGCGGGGGCGTCCGTTTCGGGGCGGCTCGCGCGAGAGGCGCGGCGCCGGCGGCGTGATCACGCCCCTTGAAGGAACGCCGATCGTACTGTCCTGCCTCGGTTTCGTCGCCTCCGGCGGCTCACTTAGGAAAGGAAGGTACGCGTCCGTGCAGTGCGTGCGTGCGTTTGGATTTCGTGGTGTTGTTTGTGGTGCGGAATGGGTTTTTTGCGGTGGGGTTTTTTGGGCCCGTTTTCCGAGAATTCTAACGCTTTCTGTTGCTTTTGCTGCGACTAGTCTGGGGTTTTCTATCTGCTCAGCGTAGGAGAGGCGGCGCAGTGGTTCACTTTTCTGATCTTCGTTTCTTTCGGTTTGTTCCTATCTGCTCCAGCATCGGCAGAAGCGTACAAGAGGCGGCGCAGCGGTTCACTTTTCTGGTCTTCGTTTCTTTCGGTTTGTTCCGTGAGCAAGGTAAAGGTTCATGTTTGTATCTTGACTCAGTTGGCTGTTGTGTCCTGTTTGTAGTAGTAGTGTGAGTTTGTTGTTGATCTGGCCTGTTTTTCTGTCAGACTTTAACTATTATGGGTAATGGGGGTAACCTGCTGTGCCCTCTTTTTACGATAGTAGTAGTGTGAGTTTGATGTTGGTCTGGCATGTTCTTCGGTGAGACTGTAACTAATATGGGTAATGTGGGTAAGCTGTTAGTGTGAGTTTATTGTTGATCTGGCCTGTTTTCTCCATGAGACTGTAACTAATATGGGTAATGTGGGTAACCTGTTGTGCCCTGTTTTTACAAGAGTAGTAGTGTGAGTTTGATGTTGATCTAGCCTGTTTTTTGGTGAGACTTTAACTCATATGGGTAATGTGGGTAGCTGTTATGCCCTGTTTTTACGAGAGTAGTGTGAGTTTGTTGTTGATCTGGTCTGTTTCTCCATTTTTCTGTAACTAATATAAGTAATGTGGGTAAGCTGTTGTGCGCTGTTTTTTCGAGAGTAGTGTGAGTTTGATGTTACTCTGGCCTGTATCTCCATGACACCATAACCAATAAGGGGTAGGGTGTTGTTTTGGGCTGTTTCGCCGAGAGCGATATAGCTTTGGGATGGTTTCTGCCTGTTTCTCCAAGAGTGATGTGGTTTTGAGATTATTCTGGCATGTTTCGGTAAGCTGTTGTGCCCTGTTTTTTCGAGAATAGTGTGAGTTTGATGTTAATCTGGCCTGTATCTCCATGACACCATACCAGTATGGGGTTTGGGGTTGTTCTGGGCTGTTTCGCCGAGAGTGATATAGCTTTGGGGTGGTTTCTGCCTGTTTCTCCAAGAGTGATGTGGTTTTGAGATTGTTCTGGCATGTTTCGGTAAGCTGTTGTGCCCTGTTTTTTCGAGAGTAGTATGAGTTTGATGTTAATCTGGCATCTCCATGACACCATAACCAATATGGGGTTTGGGGTTGTTCTGGGTTGTTTCGCCGAGAGTGATATAGCTTTGGGATGGTTTCGGCCTGTTTCTCCAAGAGTGATGTGGTTTTGAGATTGTTCTGGCATGTTTCTTTGAGAGTGATGTAGTTTTGGGATTTTTCTGTCACTTTTCTTGTTCTGGCCTGTTGCAGATTTTCAAGTGTATGCATTTTTTTGGATGATGGTTGTATGAGTTTGGGGTTGTTGCCTGTTTCTCTTTTGGGGTTGCTCTGGCCTGTGCAAATTCTTGTGTGCTGGCCGTCAAACACCCTGAAGGCCACCTGCCTTGGGTGTGCTGCCGAGTGCCCATGTTCATCTCGCAAGTGTCTCAGGAGTCAAGACACATAAACTCAGACCACAGCCGATGAGGGATGTTTTTATAACTAAGAGCATGTTTGGATCACCTTTAGCCCTATGACTAAAATTAGTCGGGCTAAAAAACTTTAGTCACCCCCCTGTTTGGAAGCGAGAGGCTAAAGCGCATTAAAAGAGCATTAATTACTTCGATTTCTCTCCCCTAACTTCTCTCTCCTCTCCTTTTAGCCCATTTAGCCCCTTTTAGCCCCTTTTAGCTCCTCCCACCCCGGCTAGCAAATTTTAGCCTCAAGGCTAAAATTAGTCTCACTTTAGTCCCACCCGTTTGGAAGATTAGCTCTGTTAGAGGCTAAAATTAGTCGGGCTAATTTTAGCCCCCGTGATCCAAACATGCTCTAAGACTTGTTAATATTCACTCTCACGAAGAGTCTGAACCCAGGACTTGGGGTGCTACTTGAGCCCTGCTAACCAGTCATGCAGCAGGCCTGTTCGCATGTTCTGCCAACCCTTAAAATAGCAACAAGGATGGAGAAATACCTTCTATTTTTTTCCCAAAGGGTTCTGAGAAAAAAAAGAAAAGAAAAGTTGTTTCTTCATCCTTTTGCTCGTTCCATTAAACTGGCTGAAATATATGATAGGATATTTTCTTATATCTAGTGTGGATGATAACTGAGAGCTGAAGTGTAAGATGTACTTACTTTTTTGGAGTTTAGTATTTGGCATGAACAAGAACTGCAGTGAGATTACAACTTAAAAGTTAAAGTTACCATAGATGATAAACAAGTGTTAAAAGAATCATGTGAGTTTTACTGCCTATGGCATTTTGAGACGTCGTTTATGTGGCACTTTTATCTGTTGCAGATCTAAAACGTCCACATAGCCAGATTTAGGGAAGTTCATCTTGTCAATCAACTTATTTCACTCCATTCTTGAACACTTACTTTCCTAGAAGAAGAATTTAATTGGGATGCATCAATTAGCTTTAATAGATATGGTTTGTTTCCTATAAGTCCACCCTAGATACCACTAAATGAGCTATACAAGTGCAAAGTATCATATTCAGCAAGAAGACTTGTCTCGGTCTTGTTCTAACCCTTCTGTTGAGGTCCAATCTCACAAACTTTGGTTCAATGTAGAAAATGAAGCATCCTTAGTTCAAGGTAACATAAGTTGCTTATAGCCTATATCTTCTCTGCTTGTTAGCCCTTGCAACCTATCTTGCATTGGAAACATTGTTAATGATTTCATAATCCGAAGTGCACCTTTCTTTCTCATATTGAGGAGACATTTTTCATATCATGTTTGAAGCTTTCTTGTTCCATTGCTTCGCAGGATGGAACTATCAAGGATTTCCATGGAACAATTTGATGATGCAGTTCAAACCATGACTGATGCTGGTTTCTTGAAGGAAACTGTTGAGCAAGCACTGAAAGAACTGATAGTAGTTTGTGATGAAAACTGGGAGCATATAAAAGCTGATAACTATTCACTTTTGGTTGAAGCTTTAGTGGGTCTTTCAGATTCCAAAGTATGTTCTGGCCTTCAGTCCTGATTTTTGTGGAGATTTTTGCTCAGATCTGTCACATGTAGTGTTTTTTTAAGCAATCATATATTTGGTATAAATTGGTGTCATTTTTTGGTATAAATTAATCTGATGATATGTCATGATTTGTGGCAAATAAGAAACTGATATATGGCGCTGAATTTAATACATATGGGGACTGTTCTTCCTCTAATTAGTTCATTAGTTTACCATGCTTAAGCCAAACTCATCACTGTAGCAGGCAGGGCAGAAAAAGCGACCTGAAAAGAATCTTAATATGGATTCAGACAACCATAAGAAGAAGCTTAAGACTAAGGAGCGTGGTCAGAAGCCACATCAGCAAGAGGCAGATTCCCTTGAGGGGAGAACCACTGGTGGCCAATTGCAAATGGGTCGTGCAGAGACTACAAGAATTGGTGAAAACAGTCCTACTTTACTTGGAAGTGAAGACCCTTGCACTTCTGAGACCTCAGCCTCACTCACAGTCATGTGTCCTATAGTTAGCCGTCACAATGGTAATTTGTCTCTATAAGATTTCTTAAATATAGGTTGCTTTGAGTGGAGCAATTTTTTTGACCTCGACTACTACTACAACATATATCATCATTTGTAGTTATTTAGAAAGTTGTTTTTCTTCTCAAACATATGTTGTTTTGTGTTTTCTCTAAACAATCTTTTCCCCAAACAGGCATCAAGAGACAGTGCCATGATGTCAATGATATAACAAGAGGTGAAGAATCTGTGAGCATTCCAATAGTCAGTGGAAAGGTTGAGGTTCTTCCTCCTTCATTTCACTATATATCGCAAAATACCACATTTCAAAATGCCTATGTCAACCTCTCACTTGCTAGAATTGGAGATGAAAATTGTTGTTCTGGTTGTTTTGGAGATTGTCTAGCAAAACCATTCCCCTGTGCTTGTACAAGAGAAACGGGGGGAGAATTTGTCTATACAATAGATGGCCTGCTTAAAAAAGGATTTCTAGATGCTTGTATCTCAATGCTCCGGGAACCACTTGGACAACCTCTCACTTACTGCAAGGGTGTTTGTCCTAATGAACAAATGAAGAGTGGAGTAAACTCAGCGAAACCTGATGCTTGTAAAGGCCACCCTATTAAGAAATTTATCAAGGAATGCTGGAGAAAATGTGGATGCAGCAGAAATTGTGGAAACCGTGTGGTTCAGCGAGGCATTACTCGCAAGCTGCAGGCAAGTGAAGTAACTTATTACCGTTTTAAGAGCATGGAGTTACCCTTTCCTGCTGGATATAAAAAAAATAACACTAATCAGTGCAACAGAAAAATAGAGGAATTATGATGGCACTTGCAGGCTGCCAATATGTAGCATTTTTGTTACCTGATCATCATGAAAAAGCCTTTTAGTAACAAATATAGTATAGTGGAACCAGATTTCATTTAAATTGAGAAATATCAAGGGATTGTGCTAATGTTTTTTCCCTTGGAATGCTAGCATTCTATGGCTACTCTTTTGCTAAACAACTTACTACACCTTATGTATGTCTTTATAATCTTTTATGCCCTATATCATCATTTCAGGTGTTCTTAACTCCTGGGAAAAAGGGATGGGGCTTGCGTTCTGCTGAACGTCTTCCTTGTGGTGCTTTTGTTTGTGAGTACATTGGTGAAATATTAACAAACACTGAACTATATGAGCGAAACACTGAGCTGTATGGAAAAAATAACAAGAAGGGTAACACTAGGCATACATATCCTGTGCTTCTGGATGCTGACTGGGGCACTGAACGTGTTCTGAAGGATGACGAAGCCCTCTGCCTAGATGGTACCTTTTATGGGAATGTGGCGAGGTTTATAAACCATAGGTAATATTTCTTTTTGGTTAGTAACTAGGGAAGTGTTCTTTTATCAGAAATTCATTATGATTCTCGTGAAGCTCTATGATTTGTGAATTGAATGGTTCTATGTGCTGGTGAGACTCTTTGCTTGGGTTTTTCATCTTTGTTTGTGCTTATGCTGCTTTTGTCTATCACTCTCTCTTTACACATGCATGTAACTTATCTAACAGATGAATGATTATTTGGTTGCTACTTGTATTATTTCTTGATGCAAGCATCTGATGAAAAAAAACTAAAAAAAAAGATCTGCTGTCCTTTAAAAAGAAAAGATCTGCTGCTGTCCAATCACTACTATCTTTGTTTTTTTGGGGGGGCGAGAATACAGCAGGAGAAGCCCTCGAATCACTACTATCTACATGCTAACTTGGCATGTTATTGTATTCTGCAGATGCTTTGATGGTAACATCATTGCAATTCCTGTTGAGATTGAGACGCCTGACCACCACTACTATCATGTATGTGCAATGCTACCTTGTTACTGATGCTGTAAATTTAAATTTAAATTGATTCCTTGTAACCTTGTTTTTCATTCTCCTTGTTTATCAGCTGGCATTCTTCACAACGAGGGAAGTAGAGTCTTTTGAAGAACTGACATGGGTAGGTGGTGTTTCCTCCAATTATGTTTACTCATCCTCCATTACACTTTAGCTGCTTTTAACTAGTGAATTAACAAACATGGGTTGTGGAGTAGCCATTTTACAGGGAAAACTGTGAAATTACCAATTCTTTCTGCTTTTTTTTCTCGAACACAATGAGAGCCATGTATCATTATATTTAGAAGCAGCAGAACCAGAGAACATGTGCCCAGAAGGCACATGCACTCCGAGCCCAAAAAAAAGAGCCAAAAACAACTACTACATAAGAACCATAAAAACTAACCTTCCACCTAGCTGAACTTGGTTTCATCTTGTTTTATCAGGGGCCTTGTGGTGGCCAATTTACGAATTTAGAGATTAGAGATATGATTAATGAGTACTTTACCATACCATAGATATCTTGTTTGTTGGGATGTTTTTATTTTCGAATGAAATATTTTGTTAGAATCTTGTTCCCAAGTGTTATGGGCTGGGTGTGGTGGTTTTACTGTCCTTAGCTGCCCAGGTGGTCGATAACTGGCTGAGGTTATTCACCTCGTGACCCTGCACCCTGGAGAGAGCGAGGGGGAGAGGGAGAGGACGATTAATTCTTTTCTTAAGGTTGTCGAGTATGGATGCTAATATCCTAATCAACTGGAACGAACTATGCTAATATACTAATCAACTAGAAACAAACTAACCAACAAACTGCATTGATATCGCCCATGCCATGTTCTCTGGCACATGCCACCCGTGGTTGCATTGCCCATCTTGCCCCTCCTGGTGTAGTGGACTAGTGGCGAACCCACATAACACCTAGATTATACTCTACTTTCAGTTATCTACCAGAGCATGCAATAATATTGATCATACTACAACTGCAGGACTATGAAATTGATTTTGATGATGTCAACCATCCTATAAAGGCATTCAAATGTCATTGTGGAAGCAAATTTTGTCGGGACAAAAGACGATTCACAGGTAATCTCTGAAGGTTGCTTTTGTAGTGCATTAAACAATCGGTTACTGCAGTCCTAAACAAAGAAAGTTAGTTACTACATACTGTGCAAACATTTCAACAAAGTATTAATGATTGATTTCCTAACTTTAGGCAAATGCATTGTCTATGTGTGTGTAAACAACTTCGGGGCAAGATTTAGAAAATTTGTGTAGTCCCCTCAATATATCTGATCACTGTCCTGGTATTATACATTTTGCCTTTTGACCGGCTTTTTCTCAGGAGAAAAGAATATAATTTTAACATTCAGTGTGATTAATGTTAGTCCAAAATTTATTTAATGCTTATTTTAGGCAATTATGCTCTCGGTCTATACATGTGTAAACAATTGTCTGACGAAGAATTAGAGAACTAATATGGTGAAGGTCCTTGTTTGGTTTTGGTAATTGAGTGACAACTTAAATGGACTAATGTTTGGTTGAGTGAAATACACGGGTGATTAGTCCACAAGTAATTATGTGATGAAGAAGCTCATTGCATTTGAGACATGACATGAAGTCATGTGAGTAGATGGAGAAGATCAAGACAAGACTTGGCTTGACGGACCGGTTGCAAGTGTGAAGGGCAAGTCGGAGGCTAAGCAATCGGACCGCGTGGCGGGATGCTTGAGTAATGACTTGGTGCCAATGCAAGAGTGAAGAGCAAGTGAAGTCAAGATCGATGAACAAACACGTCGCATGATGATATGAAGTGGATCATATTATTTGTGATGGTGTTGATGGATATTGGAGAACATGGAATGGAACGCGCAAGGCAAAGGTATATCCAATAGGAATTTCATTTCACCGGTCATAGGTGTGTAGAGAAGTTTATGACCGGGTTTAGGATAGATGGCCGTACTATCAAGAGGGGAAAACTTGTTTGCATATCGGTCATCTAGTGCCACTTGAGTGATCTAACATTGCGATGTTGCTAGGATCGAGTGGCGTGGTGAAGAGAGTAAAAATCCCTTTGAAAAATGTTTGTGAAAATGCTAACTCACTCACTCTTAAGGTTTTCATTGAAAATCAAAAGAAAAACAAGTTTTACGGCATGCGGCGGACGATCCGGGCCCTTCGGGCGGACGGTCCGTGGGTGGTGGATTTTTATTTAATAAGCGAGTTTTTGGCAAAAGATTTCGAGAAAATGTGCTTCGGGGGCGGACGGTCCGCGGGGACCGGCGGACGGTCCGCCGGACCGGGCGGACGGTCCGCGAGGCACCGCGGACGGTCCGTTATTTGCAACGAACGAGGTGCTTGCTCGGGGTCCGGGCGGACGGTCCGCGGCCGGCCCGCGGACGGTCCGCGTGGGCCGGGCGGGACAGTCCGCGTAGCCTGGCGGACGGTCCGCCCGGCCCAGCGCACAGCCACCTCAGCCGTTGACCTAGCGATTTTACCGTTGGAATTCAAACGCGGACCGTCCGCGAGGGCATCGCGGACAGTCCGCGAGGCACGTGTTTTGTGTCTAACGGCTAGTTTTCTTCCTCCCTCTATAAATAGGAGGGTGCCCGGGTCTTGGAGGCGATTGAGCACCTTGGGAATGTGTTTCCCATGGTAGTGCTTGGCTTGAGAGCTCATTGACTCACTTGTGCTTGCGATATTGCGAATCAATTGCGAGTGAGAGCGAATCTAGTGCGTTGCTTTGAGAGATTGCATCGAGTGGCACTAGGCGTTCGTGTTGCAAGCCGGTGTGCTTGTTACTCTTGGAGGTTGCCACCTCCTAGACGGCTTGGTGGATTGTGGCTCCGTTGAAGCACGCAAGGAGATTGTGCGTAGCTCCGGAGAAGGCTTTGTGAGGGGGGATTGTGCTCACCCCGCGGGGATCGCGAAGAGCAACTCTAGTGGAGTGTGTCATTGAGCTACCACACTTGTGAGTGGTGTCTTGGTGTGCCCGGAGTGGCCGGCGGCTTGAGAGTCTTGCCCAAGAACCATCGAGGTGTTGGTCGACACAACGAGGACTAGCTTTGTGGCAACCAAGTGAACCTCGGGATAAAAATCACCGTGTCAACATTGTCTACTCGTCTCGGTGGTTTGCACTTCTCAATCACAAGCTTTGTTTTACATCATTACATATCATTGTGTTTGTGTTGTTGCTCTTGTAATTAGAAGCTTGTGTAGCTTGCTAATTATCTTCTTGCTTGTGTAGCTAGAAGTAGTGATCTTGTGACTAACTAATTTGTGTAGCCTAATTAGTCTCTTTGCTTAGTTTGTGTAGCTAAGTAAATTGAGCTTTTGGATTAGACTTGTGTAGTCTTGTCCATTGTGCATCTAGTGAGCTTAGGTAGGCTTTGTGCTTTTGCTCATTAGAATTGTGTAGGAGCTCCACGGTGCTTAAAGTACTAGTGGCATAGGTTTGTGTGACCTTGCTCCTAAAATTGTTTAGGTAAGCTCATGCTAGGCCATCACCTTATTTGCTTGTTTAGGATCTTTTATAAGGTGCTAGTGAATATAGATAGAGGGGTGTAGTCTTGGCTAGACCGATAGTTTTTATTCTGCATTTGTTTCGGTTAGCCAGTGCGTTAATTTTTTAGAAAGGACTATTCACCCCCCCTCTAGTCCGCCATCTCGACCCTTCAAGTGGTATCAGAGCCAAGGTCTCTCATTTGTGGTCTTTACTGACCCGAGAGGATGGCGAACTATGGGCTAGATGTTGAGTGTCCACATATTTTTGATGGCACACACTTTGCACGGTGGAAAAATTGGATGATATGCAATTTTAAGTTTATTTGCCCTCAAATGTGGTGGATTGTAGATGTGGGCTTCTCTCATGCTATTGATGAAAACAATGCAACTCAAGCGCAAGAGAAATGCCTACATCTCGATTGCCAAGCTACTAACATCATTTATAGATCTTTGGGTGATAGCATATTTGGGGAGATTATCAACAAGAAGAATGCTCATGAGATTTGGATTTATCTCAATGAGAAGTATGGGATGGTCTCCAATGATAAAGATGGTGAGCCTCGGGAGGAAGTGTATGAGGATGTTAAGCATGACCACAACTTGGTTATTGTGGAAGATTGCTCCTCCTCATGGTCAAGTGATGCGGATATTGATGAAAGATCAACTACTAGTTCACTTGACAAGATTGATGGCTCAATATCAAGTGATGCAAATCATTGTTATATTCCAAGAACAATTGATAATTGTGATTGTTCATGCTCGAATGATTATGCTACTGCAAGCTCTCCAACACCACTACATTGCCTCATGTCACAAGGTAACAAAAGGGTATCAAGTTGCAATGTGATCGGTCATGATTCATATGATGAGCTTGTTAGTAGACTTGCTAGCATGAACATTGCTTTAGAAAATGAGATGGCTAAAACAAGTAAATTGGAAAATGAAAACTCATTTCTAAAGAACACATGTGAACAACAAAAGCATCTACTTTATGTCATTACTTGTTCACATGAGGAACTTAAAATGGCTCATGAGGGACTTAGTGTTACTCATAATAATTTGGTACAAGATCATGCTTTTCTCACTAAGGAACTTCCAAATGAAAAGACTAAAACTAGTAAGAGCTCATCACTTGGGTCACATGACCAATCACATGATGTTGCTAACCTTTGTGATGTAGGCAAGAAGCATGCATCCACCTCTTGTGATGATTTATTATATATGCCATGTTCTTCACAAATAGATTCTTGTTCTACTTCTATATATTGTGAGACTAACATTTTGAAGGAGAACAATGAGCTCAAAAATGAAGTTAAGAATTTGAGCAAAGCAGGTTAGAAAGCAAGGGCAAGGGCAAGAACAAGAATATGCAAGAAGAAAAGATTTCTCACTTCATGTGCTATCGATGCCATGACATGGGACATCTTGCAAAGTATTGCCCAACCAAGAGGCCTCAAGTTGAGCCAAAAGAAAAATCCCAAAATCGAGTTCAAGTCAACTATCAAGATGGTGATTTGGGGATGATGATGACGAAGAAGAAGACAAGAAGAGGTGGTAAAGCAAGAGTAAGGCATCACGCTCCTAATCAAGCTGCACAAAAGATGAGCAAGATTCAAGATGAAAAGAATGATCATGCTCACATCAAGTACTTCAAGTGAAAAGATATGAGACACTTTGCCTCGAGGTGTCCTACCAAGCTTGAGAAGAAAATTCAAGCAAAATTGAAGAGGCAAGGCAATGGGAAGCAACAAATAAGAAAGGAAGAAAAGGCCAAATTAAAGAGAGTTTGCTACTCATGCCGAGAAAGGGGACCCATGGCACATTCATGTCCCCTAGGTGAGAACTCTAAGCCTATTTCAATTGATGATGATATTGTGCTTAGAAAGGATGGCAATGGTACCTCATTGGTTGCAATTGCAAAACATCCTGCTACTCATACTAAGGCTATGCCTAAGTATGTTGCTCCTAACTTGAGAGGACCCAAACTAGTTTGGGTACCATCAAAAAGTGTATGTTGATTGTAGGTACCATAGGCATTGGAGGCTTGACTCAAATTGGATTCATTTTGTTCATCGTATGATTGAGTAAAGTAATGAAGCTTAATGCTATTTCATCCCAATGCCAAGTTAAATAAGTGAAATCCAAATGTGCTACAACATACAAGTGCAATCTATCAAGTTGTGTGGTGATTCATTGGATATATTTGAAGGCTTGCAAAATATTTGAGCTGAAGATTGCTAAGGGTTGATCATGATCCATGAAGGTATATCTCTAAGTGATCAAATTAGTTTAAATGCATATGAGTTGATTGAATTGGATATATATGCATATTGCTTGCTATGAGATGACATTTAGAATCAAGTTTGAGATTTGGCTTTGAGGCCCAAGAGTTATAATGTTACTTGTCATGAGAAACAAATCAAGGTTAATTGCTCAAGGCCACACTCAAGATGGATGAAATTTGAGATTCCTAGAATCAAATTGAGGGAAGGCAAATTTAATTGTCAATCCGAATATGAGAATGACTTATTGAAGAACTTTGGTATGGAAAATGCATAATCAATTCGGACACATATGCCCAAAAATGGACATCTTGATCTTGATGAGGAACAATTGTGGTTTAAGACATTTTTACTAGGGTTATGATTGATTCGGTGGTATTAAGGATAATCATGAGTGTGATCCCAAAAGATTCAAATTCAAATCATTATCTCAAAGAATCTAAAGCTGAAAAGAAAGAGGAGCTCGGATCGTCGGTGGCGGACGGGCGGACCGTCCGGCCTTACTAGGCGGACCGTCCGCGGTCCCCCACGGACCGTCCGCTCGGGTCACGAGAGGCGTGGAGAGCTACCGGATACTGCGGTGGTAATTTCGGACCATCCGCACGGGTGCCGGACCGTCCGCGCGACTAGCGAACCGTCCGCAAGTGCGTTGCGGACCGTCCGCGCGTGCCACACGTAGGAGGGGCCAAAGCCGCAGGTTGCTAAGTCAAGTAGGCGGTCCCTTTCTTCTCAAACCCGACCATAGCCTCATCTATCTCCCTCTCTCTTGCTCTCTCTCAAGAAAGGAACCCTCTTGGGGATTTTGATTGGAGCTCTCCTCGAACCGACCGAGCACAATTCACGAAATCACCACCATGTCATCCGGGTATTTTATCGAATCTCTCACTTGTTTACTCGGATTTTGAGCAAGAAGGTGGTTAAGGTTTGAGGTTGTGATCTGAAATTATTCCATAAATTTGAGATTTTGGTTTGGCGAATGTGTTGATCATACTCTTGTGATGCTATGGCTAATTTTTGGTGGCAAGAAACATGGTATTCATGGATTTACGAGGGATTGAAAGTTGCGGACGCTCTTTTCCCGTAGCATCCGGTTGCTGCAGCTTGGACTAGGGACTTCACGAATTATCTCAAAAGATATATGTCTTATATTGGTACTCAAACAAGTTGACTTCAAGTTTGGATTGATTTGGATGGATAAGTTCATAAGATATCTTCTAGTAGGTAAACTGAATGGATATGTATCATGAGAAAGTATTAAATCAATTTAATATCATGCTTGATGCAATTTGAAGAAGTATAGCTCAAGTTTAGAAATCTGCCCTACATTGCAAAAACCGAGCTAACTGTGATAATAGTCATGGTTGAGTGATCAAATCTATTTGGATTGGCTTTAAAAATTGGTAAACATGCCCTACTCTTATGATATGAGCTGCGGTGAAAATTTCATGAGTATTGGATAAGAGATACTTCGTTATGAAGTGGATCTTCTCACACATGTGCAGCAGTTTTTAGCATGCAACAGTGGGCAAGATGTGAAATCTGGCAGTAATTGAGAAGTCAAATGAAGCTCAATTTTTTATGGCTGGAAGATGACATAGTGAAGCACATCTCCACCAAATTTCATGATCATTGGAGTTGTACATTGGGAGTTATGGATTATTCTTTGAAGTGTACAAAATCTGCCGGAAAAAGTGACAATTATAGGATTAATCAAAAGTCACTTTGATTGAAAGGTCATTAAGTTGGAATCATGTTTATAAGTGCTTGAGGCACCTAAGTTTAGTTTTTAGAGGAGCTGGAAGCATGAAAAGAAATGAGTACAAGGTCATTGGATTGAGGAGTGCATTTGGTACTCAAGTTGAAGATCAAGACCAGGCTCAAGATGATGGAGTTAAATTCTAGTTATTATTAGAAGTTATTTTGTAAAACAAGGACCTACATAAGTTTTTGGGATTACTCATCATGATAAGATCATCAAGAGGATCAGCCAAGCAAATTCATTTCAAGTAAGTGTCCAAAATGGTTCTTGGAGAGAGGTCACTTCTCCCTTGTGTAGGGACATGACGCGCAATGCATGTGTAACCCAAGTATGGGGTTTGGAAGGCTAAAATGGAAGTGGTCATCTATGGAAAATTTAAGATGCTTAGTTGAAGCAATCAAAAGGGTTCATCAAGAAAGCAAGCAACATCCAAAAGAGAGAATGAGATTTCAAGTAGTATTATTCTAAAAGGTTCTCTCATGCAATCATTGATCAAAAGAAGAAGCAAGCCAATCACAACAAGAAGAATGCACTTGATCTTTAGTGGTTGTCAATTCATATAGGTGAAGGATGGAATTCATATTGGTATTTATTGATCTTCACCAAGCTTTTAGTTGGACTTCATGTTGCTATTTTGGAGCTAATTTGGAATCTTAATGACTATCCTCTACTCCAATATAGCAAAGGTATCATTGTAATGTGCCTTAATCATTTTCATCCCTTACTAGTATGTGGTTAGTGCATATAGTACATGCTTATAGGATCATGCCTTAAAAACTAAAAGTTTTTAGATTCATATCCTACCACTGTTGCTTGAATGATTATGTGATCTAGTGGTTAGTATATGAGTTTGTTCATGAGCTAGTAAACCCAAGTACTTTATGTATTTTGGATTGCCAACAAGTGACAAGTACAACCTTGATAAGATAACCGCTTCATGAGTGTGAAGAAGCTTATAAAGGGTTTAAACCGGACTTGGAAGCTTAGGCAAATCATTGTATTCAAGTCAAATTTGAGAAGCTCATGAAGAGAATATAGTTCAACAACAAAACAACAATGCAAATGGTTATCAAGTTTCATCCTACAAGTGGTTTTCATCATACAAGAGGTACATGATCTATAAATTGGTATCTCTTCAAATGGTATATTTTCAATTGGTATTCAAGTGATGTCTATATCAAGATTACAAATGATATCTCACAAGTGATCCTCAACTTTAAGTGATCAATTCAAATCAAGAAAGCTACCCTCATCGACAAGAGTTCAAAAAGATTAAGTGGTATGACATATGCCTTGACATAGGGGGAGGAGCCCCACTACATGGAATCAAGGTCAAGGATCCTACAAGTGACCTACATGTGGCATTTCAAGATGGTCTTCATGCTTCCACATGTGATAGTTACAAGTAGTGTCATTCCGACATATGGTGGTGTCCATCAAAAATGAAGATTTAAGAATCAATCGTCTACTCCTAGAACCACCCTTTGTATCAAAAGAGGCATATCTTTTATGGTTATTGATGACAAAGGGGGAGAGATGGACAAAGATATGAAATTGTCTTTGGATATGTGATGACAAAGGGGTGAGAGAGTATGAACATAATCAAGAGGGAGCAAAAATGAGAGGAGTGAGATTCTTGGACAAAAAGAAGCACACAAGTAGGGGGAGCAAGCTCATGAATTTGATTGATTGCATTTGATATGTGCATATTCATGTGCTTGATTGCATATTGCATAAGCCTTAAAATTCAATATGCATACTTGTGTGGTGTGTGCTAGTTATAGGATTCGAATGATGAAATGATAACTAGCATGCATATGTTGGTAGGTAGATATGTTCCTTTGTAAAACTAGAACCTTGCCTATATTATTGATCTCATGAGGTATCTAGTGTGTTTCTTGTGGCATCTAGCTAATGATGGTGCTAAGGATGGACTTCAATGTACGACATCAATTGGCATCACGCTACAAAGGTTTATCCTATATACCTTAGCATCACTAGTAGTGATAACATTCCCAAATTTTCATATTTATGCATATGTAGGGGGAATTATCACTACCTAGTTGGATTTTATGGTGCTTATCCGAATTCTAACATAGAGTTGAAATGTTGGATGAGGATCATAAACTCCAAACAAACTTAATTTCCATATCTTTGTAGAGTTGTCATCAATTACCAAAAAGGGGGAGATTGAAGGTCCTTGTTTGGTTTTGGTAATTGAGTGACAACTTAAATGGACTAATGTTTGGTTGAGTGAAATACACGGTGATTAGTCCACAAGTAATTATGTGATGAAGAAGCTCATTGCATTTGAGACATGACATGAAGTCATGTGAGTAGATGGAGAAGATCAAGACAAGACTTGGCTTGACGGACCGGTTGCAAGTGTGAAGGGCAAGTCGGAGGCTAAGCAACGGACCGCGTGGCGGGATGCTTGAGTAATGACTTGGTGCCAATGCAAGAGTGAAGAGCAAGTGAAGTCAAGATCGATGAACAAACACGTCGCATGATGATATGAAGTGGATCATATTATTTGTGATGGTGTTGATGGATATTGGAGAACATGGAATGGAACGCGCAAGGCAAAGGTATATCCAATAGGAATTTCATTTCACCGGTCATAGGTGTGTAGAGAAGTTTATGACCGGGTTTAGGATAGATGGCCGTACTATCAAGAGGGGCAAACTTGTTTGCATATCGGTCATCTAGTGCCACTTGAGTGATCTAACATTGCGATGTTGCTAGGATCGAGTGGCGTGGTGAAGAGAGTAAAAATCCCTTTGAAAAATGTTTGTGAAAATGCTAACTCACTCACTCTTAAGGTTTTCATTGAAAATCAAAAGAAAAACAAGTTTTACGGCATGCGGCGGACGGTCCGGGCCCTTCGGGCGGACGGTCCGTGGGTGGTGGATTTTTATTTAATAAGCGAGTTTTTGGCAAAAGATTTCGAGAAAATGTGCTTCGGGGCGGACGGTCCGCGGGGACCGGGCGGACGGTCCCCGCCGCCCGACCGGGCGGACGGTCCGCGAGGCACCGCGGACGGTCCGTTATTTGCAACGAACGAGGTGCGCTCGGGGTCCGGGGGCGGACGGTCGCGCGGCCCGGCCCGCGGACGGTCCGCGTGGGCCGGGCGGACGGTCCGCGCGGCCACGGCGGACGGTCCGCCCGGCCCGGCCGCACGACCACCTCGGCCGTTGACCTAGCGATTTTACCGTTGGAATTCAAACGCGGACCGTCCGCGAGGGCATCGCGGACGGTCCGCGAGGCACGTGTTTTGTGTCTAACGGCTAGTTTTCTTCCTCCCTCTATAAATAGGAGGGTGCCGGGTCTTGGAGGCGATTGAGCACCTTGGGAATGTGTTTCCCATGGTAGTGCTTGGCTTGAGAGCTCATTGACTCACTTGTGCTTGCGATATTGCGAATCAATTGCGAGTGAGAGCGAATCTAGTGCGTTGCTTTGAGAGATTGCATCGAGTGGCACTAGGCGTTCGTGTTGCAAGCCGGTGTGCTTGTTACTCTTGGAGGTTGCCACCTCCTAGACGGCTTGGTGGATTGTGGCTCCGTTGAAGCACGCAAGGAGATTGTGCGTAGCTCGGAGAAGGCTTTGTGAGGGGGATTGTGCTCACCCCGCGGGGATCGCGAAGAGCAACTCTAGTGGAGTGTGTCATTGAGCTACCACACTTGTGAGTGGTGTCTTGGTGTGCCGGAGTGGCCGGCGGCTTGAGAGTCTTGCCCAAGAACCATCGAGGTGTTGGTCGACACAACGAGGACTAGCTTTGTGGCAACCAAGTGAACCTCGGGATAAAAATCACCGTGTCAACATTGTCTACTCGTCTCGGTGGTTTGCACTTCTCAATCACAAGCTTTGTTTTACATCATTACATATCATTGTGTTTGTGTTGTTGCTCTTGTAATTAGAAGCTTGTGTAGCTTGCTAATTATCTTCTTGCTTGTGTAGCTAGAAGTAGTGATCTTGTGACTAACTAATTTGTGTAGCCTAATTAGTCTCTTTGCTTAGTTTGTGTAGCTAAGTAAATTGAGCTTTTGGATTAGACTTGTGTAGTCTTGTCCATTGTGCATCTAGTGAGCTTAGGTAGGCTTTGTGCTTTTGCTCATTAGAATTGTGTAGGAGCTCCACGGTGCTTAAAGTACTAGTGGCATAGGTTTGTGTGACCTTGCTCCTAAAGCTGTTTAGGTGAGCTCATGCTAGGCCATCACCTTATTTGCTTGTTTAGGATCTTTTATAAGGTGCTAGTGAATATAGATAGAGGGGTGTAGTCTTGGCTAGACCGATAGTTTTTATTCCGCATTTGTTTCGGTTAGCCAGTGCGTTAATTTTTTAGAAAGGACTATTCACCCCCCCTCTAGTCCGCCATCTCGACCCTACATATGGTCTCACACATCATAGTGTTGTATGTGCTCAAGTTAGATCTGGCACCAACTCAATCAAACATTCATGTCCAAAGAAATCCGATTGTATAGTCGTGTAACATTGTTTCATTTGTTTAAATTTGTTTTGCTGGTGATATTTTGTCGCTTAGGCTATATCAGCTGATTGTAAAGGTTATATGTTGCCACAGGAGGATCTAAATGTAAAGCTCTGGTGTTATCCTAAGAATATTATACTCAAGCGGTAAAGAGTTATGAAGGGTCCTCTTCGTGGTATCTGTGGACAGATGGCGCCTTGCTTTCCCTCTTCAACGAGACTTGGGTCTATTATTAGTTAAGGCATGGACAAATGGCCACCTAGGTTACTAATTCAGGAGTTGTTCAAGAAACGTTGACCTTACCGCAACTGATGTAAGCAATTTTGTGAGCACCGCAACAGATCTGACTAGGTTAACTTATGGGTTTTAGTAATTAGCATGATAATTCTTGTTTGGACCATCCCTACTTATTGCAATGTTTAGGGTTTAGGGTTTAGGGTTTAGGGCATGTGGGTCAATTTGTCCTGTCTCTATGTTGCTGATTTTGCACAAAACCTCCTATCAATGCTTAGAAATAGCAGCCTCGTTTCTTCACGAAAGGACGGTCTGGGTTCATGTTTTAATGTTTAGAGATGACTTCATTTTGCGTTGTACAAGAGCTGACGACTGAAAATGTCTTCACCACCAATCAAGTGTGCGTGTGCATTTAGAGATGGACGCCGTCTAGGTTGTACATGCCCTTAGCGTGCTAATTATACCATACGAAGTACTGCCTTGGTTGTGGCTGATGAACTCCTTCCTATTTGGAACCCAGTCTCCACGCTGGTTTTTTGGGCATGGCAGAAATATTATCGTCTCGGTGAGTTAGGTTGCAGTCACATAGATTCCGCACAATTTTTCTAAGGGCCTGCTTGGATCCTAGAAATAAATTCATTCAAGTTTAGGCACATATTTGAGCTACATATATACTTGGAATAGATATATACTTAGAATGAAATGGAGTTGACAATGCAAAATATAGCGGTGATTTACATTATTAATTTTCATCTCCCATCCCATGAATTTAATATATACTTAAAAGTGAATTTTAGAAAGTCGTGGAATGCTAATTTCAAGCCAAATAGCCTAGTGTTATTATTGTGATTTCATTTTCTCCAATTTCATTTTCTCCAATTTCATTTTCCAAACGGGTTGTAGACGCCTGTAGAGAGAGAAAATATTTCATTTTCTCCAATGTGAAGGGATTCAAACGGGCTGTAGACGTCTTTAGAGATAGAGAGAAAGTTATCATTGTGTGACATGGATTGTGTTTTGTTTTTGGAATCAGGAGACGCTGGTCGGCAAAGCATCTCAACAGCAACATTGCAACAAAATTTGTCATTGTCTGTGCAGGGCCGCTGAATCACACTGCTTTGAATTGTTTATCGTTTTGAGTAGATTCGTGGGATGTTGCTTGTTTCGAACTGATGTGAGTTGGATTCGAGGGAGGTCGCTTGTTCTGAAAACACACCAAAGACAACTCGCTTAGGAACGCGGTGGGTGTAACAAAGTCCATTCGTGGAATTGCACGTTTTTGAAAAGAAAAAAAAGAAGGAAACACACCATACGAAAAAAAATTATGAAAGGAATGCACCAGCCGGGAATCGAACCCGGGTCTGTACCGTGGCAGGGTACTATTCTACCACTAGACCACTGGTGCTCTTTGCTGAACAGCTTCAACACAAATACCTGAAGATCGGGATCTAAGGAAACTCTGCACTCTATAGAGTGGCGCATTACCTTCCCAAATCTGTTGCGCTTGCAGGTTTCTCAACTACACCTCTCGCATTGCATCTCTTTCGTAGCAGCAACTGTCTATCGCGTCGTGCCTAGATCTACAGGTTCTGAAGCGGGAACTGGAGCAGACTAGTATCCTATTTTCCACTATGGATGGATGAATGCGTGTGTGTACCATTTCCTGAATCCCTGAAAGGCTGAAATAGCAATCAGCTCTTACCACCAAGATTTATTTAAGATTGCATATCAAAAATCCTTGGCCGTTTTTCAGCAAGAGAATTCTTCGGCAGATTCAAAAGGATAACCCAAATCGACATTTTATTATAATTGTATACGTCACCCACACAGCGATAAAGCAGTTTCTCACACTTGCATTGCATCATACAATGATATATAATATATGTATAATTACTAAGCTATTGGAATAAAGGTCAGCACTATTGATGTGCCTCCCCGTCCCCTACGACTCATCAAGACCATAGTTGGCTTTTATACCTGGCAAGAATGGAACATAGCTTGACAGCATTTTCGAATGACATCTGGAGTTGCAGTTGCATACATCTCCCAGCTACAGAATCCGGGCTTTGAGAGCTCTCAACCTTTTGTCAGAGGAATGAACCCGTGCCTAATAGCAGCTGACCATGCTTTCTCAGTATGTATCATGGCATCCCCACACTCGTGCATTGTCCATCCTTCCAGGGCGTGAAGTATTCCGCCGATGCGCCAAGCGCTCATCACCCTTCTTGGCAACCAGTTCTGAATGAAACAAAGAAAAATCATGCTCACAAAAAAGACCCGGAAAAATACATCCCTATATTTCCTTTTTTTTTCTCCTCAAATTTGATGGAGAGGATTAACTATATTCATTATCTTTGTTACCTCGCAGGCATGGATATTCTGCATTGTTTCAGGGATCTTCATTGCTGGAGTGCTCAAGTAAGTGCAATCCTTGCGAATTTTCTTGACGGGGAACTGTGAAATTGGAATGAATATTGCTCCTTGTGGTGCCATCTTCTGTTCTTTATCGTCAATGTTGTCTACTAGCCAAATCTGTAGCAGAGTTTAAGCAATCACCATCAGCATAAGCTGAACTTCATGACAACATATTTCTCATTTAAAAAAAAATAAAAGGATTTCCTTGGTTACTACTATCAAGGCACTCTGCTCCAGTCCTACTATGTTTCCAAGCAACTTTTGTTGAGCCTGTATTCACATTTTATGAAAAAGGCTAAATTATATGTTTTCTCTTCTTTTATTTCCAACATCGTTTACAGTCTGTAGTGCTTGTTAACTGAGCATGACTACTATAACTGTAATATTTCAGGTCTGGCCAATATTAACATCCATATATGAAGGAGCACATATGGAGTATAAATTAAACTTAACTGGCTCGGTTCTGCTTGGCAATTAACACCTTTTCTTTAGTACACTAATTTTATTTATTAATAAATTCTCATTTTAAAACAAAACGTTTAAGTAATCACCATCAGTATAAGCTATTGTGCTCCTGTATAAATTCTATTAGAAGAATCTACTAATGCAATTGTGCTCCTGTATTACTTGATAGGCTAGAACAATTGTTTTCAGTTTACTGTGATCTACTCTATACTCACTTTCCATGCCAAAGGGTAAGTTAAATGCTTTTCTTTTGACTTCCTATCATTATTTTCAGCACCATTTAAAATCCATTAGGTTTGTTAACTGGACATGATCGTCTTTTTTTTTCTGGCAGACCTTTTCTTCAATATATAGAAAAAATGGATATCCCATTTTAAACAAAACATTTACCTGAGGCGTGTGGTTGCTGGAGTGTTTCAAATAGCTTGCTTTGCTATCTGCAATCTGTGACTTAAGCATATCATATTCCTTCTTTGGATTCATGATCACCTGATCCACCATACAAGTGTAGTGCAATTTTCAGTGAAAACTTTAACAAAGTAAATACATGACATGCAACAAAGATATGAGGATGCTGTAAACATACCTGGACGCCCCTCTCACATAATGCAAAAGCTGTGGCACACGCTATCTTAGAAGGGCCTGCATGAAGAAAAACTTCCTTTGCGTTGTGAGGAATGCTTTTGAGCACCACTGCAGTCACTAAGCCACTTCCATCAACAAGGCGAACTCTTAATTTTGGATACTTCTGCCTATATAGTTCTCCACCGCCATTTAGTTGTTTCGCCTGTGCCCAGAAGGTACAAGAATAAGGACACACTGCAGTAAGCATCTATGCTTGTAGTTTCAACAGGAGTTGTAATTGCAATGTAATAATTTCTTGCCTGGTTTAATAGTCCAAGAGTGAGCACTTTAACACCTCTTGCATCAGCATCTAATATTGCCTTTTCAATTAAGTCATTGATCGATTCTGTCTCCCAGCTCAGGCCATACTGCAGGGGGGTAAAAATGTCAGTAGCTTGCACACCATCATCAGATAGAAAGAAACCCATATATATAGAGGAGAAATTGATTACCTGGAAGTTGTATCTTGGTACTGCCCATGTCTGCATCTTCAGCTTGCTTAGCTTGATTCTCTCAACCACAAACGTAGAGGACCCATAAACCCATGCAAGCACCATTGACAGCCACGCCACAGGCCATAGCACCCACATATACCACACGGAGCTGTCAGACGGTCTGGACGCTATGGAGGCGAATCCAATCCGTAGATGATAGGCCGATTGCAGGTCGGTCATGTGCGTGAGGTGAACAAGGTCAGGCGTTTCCTCTGTTCCCTTGATTGAGCTCTCATACAGCTGGTCAGATGACTTGTCCATGGTGTTGTATATGTAGTCGTAGAATGGCATGAACAGCGAGTAGTTTGTGCGGAACTGGGTGTGGTGAAGAGAATGAAACCTGCATGAAATCAACAACAACAGAAGCAGCAAAATGTTAGATTTTGTTGGCTAGTTTTGTGCACATGCATGTTTGGTGTAGCAAGACAAGATTGCACTTACGATGGCGTGTACATGAGGTACTTGAGAGGAGGGAAGACTTGGAACATCCACTTGGGCACCAGCTCGAAATTGCAGTGCCCCATGTTGTTCATGAAGTCGATGTAGGCGATGTAGACCACAAAGCCCAGAACAGAGGCATTCCCAAGGTAAACAGTGGACAGCATGGGGATCGCAAACAGGATGTAGTAGACCATGTGTTCAGCAAAGGGATGGATCACCGCTGCATTAGGCAAACATACATACATTAGCACGAATCAAGGAGTAATTGTCCACTAACAGGAACACCTAGTAAAAATCTAAGATGGCTGGTTTTCAATGATCCTCAGCTGGAGCAAGTCAGTCTCATCGCTAACATCCTGAAACACTGCACGGCTGCATGACAGCATGAGGAGTCGCTTTCCTTCACCAGTGCCGCCTGCGTTTTCTTTCCCGGCCCAATTATTGGGTCCATATTGGAAAGAGTGCCTTAACTCTTGCACCGCCGCCGCAGCAGCGTTCTCAGAGTCAGAGCAATCACATGCCCATTTTTAGGAAAAAATCTACTTTAGGTCCCTCAACTTTCGCGAAAGTCTGATTTTCATCCCTCAACCGTAAAACCGGACAAAACAGATCCCTCAACTTTCAGAACCGTGCAAATTTCATCCCTCGGCTGTTTTTAGGGTGGTTTTGCTACAGTAAACCGGATTTTGTTTTTTTCTTTTTTTTAAATTTATTTTGGCTGAATATTTAAAAAAATCATAACTCCTCAATACGACATCGGATGAAGATGATTTTTATATGAAAATTGTAGCCCTCGACGAGATCTACAACTTTCTAGTATTAAGTTTTTTTATTTGACGACACTAAAGCGATCAAAAAAATTATACAATATTACAGCACCATAATAATCGCATACTTCTTCTTGTTGCATTAGAAAATAAAAAAAACTCAAAACTAGAAAGTTGTAGATCTCGTCGAGGGCTACAATTTTTATATAAAAACCATCTTCATCCGATGTTGTATTGAAGAGTTATGATTTTTTTAAATATTCAGCCGAAATAAATTTGAAAAAAGAAAAAAACAAAATCCTGTTTACTGTAGCAAAACCACCCTAAAAACAGCCGAGGGATGAAATTTGCACGGTTTTGAAAGTTGAGGGACCTATTTTGTCTGGTTTTGCAGTTGAGGGATGAAAATCAGACTTTCGCGAAAGTTGAGGGACCTAAAGTGGACTTTTTCCCCATTTTTATTGCACGCAGATGGCTATGACAGTGGAACGGGCCGGACGGGCCCAGCCCGACCCACTTGCATGCACTAGCTAGACGCATCAGAGTTTTTTTTTCGCATCAGAGTTGAGACGACACGTACCCCTGTACAGTAGTACGTAGTATCAATGTATCACATGTGGTCCTGTACTGTATCTGTACTGTAGTGTGGTCACCGCTGCCGATCGCCGTGGCCGCCTTTAGTATCTGGTTTGCACAGTCCCTGCTCTGTTCCAGTGGAGAGGATGAAGTATGAGTGGTGGCAATATGGGATGAGCCAACAACCTGCGCATGCAAAGAAAGTAAGAGAGCTATAGAGGTATTCAATAATTTGCAACATCTGCTATTTAGACTGACCTTTTTTTCTTTGCATGAAGCTTGTTCTCTTCGATCTTGCGACCGCTGCTTTCGATGATGGTGTTTGCGCTTTCTTTCCCCTTGTCTAGCACAGTCACCTTCTTGACCTTCTTCATGCCTGCATCCCAAATTTCAGTAACCTTAGTATGAGAATAATCTAGGTCGGGAGGAGGATGGAAAATCTCAGCTCTTGTAAAAGAAAAAAAAGGCATTTTCAAATGTGTATACTCAACAATGTCTATTGGTTTGCGGATATGGAGTGTGCATAACTGAAGCTAGCAATAAACAGTCACAGGAGCTAATTGCATGGCCAAATGTCCAATTACATAAAACTACTGTGCTAATGCGATCTCAAGTTCTCAACACAGTCATTAAAATGAGGAAAAGACTGCTATATTACCAGTTTAATCATGGCCAAAAGTCATGCAACAGATAGTGAAAGAGGGCCACATCTGCTTAATCTGGAGATTGCATTAATCTGGAGATTGCAGAGATCCGTCCAGATTAGTAACTGTAATAAGAGCTAGCTGGTTCTGTGCAGGGCGAGTGGCGCTCGAGAAAGCAGCGCGCATGCACCCCGCACGCGACCGAGCAGCACATACGCCAGGTCGCCAGTGGCAGCGAGAAGGATCACGATCACGGAAAAGAACCTGACCTTTCGCGGATCGAGCCAAGATTTTCCCTCTTTCCCTTTCTCGAATCGAAATCGACATACCTGGGCGCGGGGAGGGCCGGCCGTTGGCGCATAACATCACCGATGCCCCTGCTGATTGCTTGTGGATCTTGCAGATGGGGTTGGGGAATCGGAGGGTGAAGAGAAGGAGGAAGGGAGGTGGATTCGCTGGCGACCATCGGCGGCGACGCGCAGACTGACGACGACGCCATGGGCGGCGCGGCGCGTGCGACGATGGCGGCGGCGCGGCGCCCCTCTCCTCCGAATCTCCGATCCCCTTTCTGCTGAGTGCCGATGAATCACGATTTTTTCTTTTGCGGGCTTGCGGCGCCGTCGGGCCCCGTTGGCTGGGCCGCATAGCACCACAACGCTACGCGGGCTTAATTGAAGCTGTCCGCTGGGCTTGCGGCGCAGGGATGCCCAGCGGGCTTGCGGCGAGACCCGCGCCGCTTGCATGTATACTCGCGGCACCGCTGCCACGCCGGCGCCGGTGATGAGGAGCACGCACACGAGAGCAACTAGCACTTTGGAGACCATGTCGATCAGCTTCTGTTCTCCGTTCGTCAGGATGGATGGATGGTTTGATCCGGGACGAACGCTGATGCGCGCCATTTATAGGAAAAGGGGCGTGCACTTCACATGTGATCCGGTCGAAGATATCGCTTGGAAAGCGCGGACAATGCAGGGGACGAGAATCCCGAAGTGATCCCAGGACGGCGCCGCCGCACTTGGCTTGGCTCGCGCGCGATCAGATCAATAAACATGACTCTCCCATGGCAACCCGGATACGAAATCGCTCAAGTCATTATGATCTCATCGTGACGGGCTCCTCGGTGGGAGATAGAGAACTGGAAATGTGTCTTCCTGCATAATCCACCTGGCTGGAAGTATGCAGGATGGCGGCCCGTCACGATGAGATCATAAGCCCATTCTTAGTTGCTCCTCCGTGATGATGATGCCCATGACAACTGCAAGCCTCGACCCCTTGCCATCTGCCAATCAGAGAGGGCCGGTCTCTGCACAGCAATCAGATAAGATGCTCCACGGCAATTGAGCTGGCAAAGTTTTTGGCTCACCTTTTTTTTTTCCTACAAAACTTCACATGAACTGCATAATTACCACGTTTTCATTCTACCGGAATGTTACAAAACTTACACAGACTGCAACAAGCAGAACCGGGCCTGAAATAGAAACAGCTGTCAAAACAAGAGAATGCACAAGCCAGCTGTACCCCGGAAAATGTTACCAGTTACAAACAACGCTTCATTCGTCGAAAACAAACTGCGAAATCCAGCACAGCTTCTTCCACCAGCTCCTCCATCACTCCACCTTCCAGATGTTCAGTGATTCCAACCACCTGCAACATCATCGAGTTCAACCAGCCTCTTCCCTCAACCTCCTGCTTCACAATTCTGTCCAACACAATCCCAGCATTGTCTCTCCTGCTCACCACAAACATCTGGGCACCGTAAATCCAGTCCTTTAGGATGCTCCAGACCTCTACACCCAAATCAGGAGATGAGGTGTTTCTCCATGTTCTAGAGTGTCTTTTCCTCCATGGGAATGCGCTTAGTAAGGCGTTCTCGCCGATTTCCATCAGAGCAATGTTCACACAGTCGAAAAGAAGCCTCCGATATGAACTTTTCTCCTGCAACTCTGATACTTTATTGCACAACACCGGGTCAAGTGGGTAATCAGGTAAGTGCCAGCCGGTGAAAACCATATTTGATTGTGAACTGCCCAACCCTGCAGATGACATTATATTTTGCACAAGGACATGGCATTCTGACTCATCGTCATCTACATCAGACATAAGAGAAGTAGTCCTTGGGGTGCTAAGTAACCGCGATTCTGAGGCGGAGTCATCCCATGATATGAAACGGGCGACAGTTTCAATTGCTGAAGATCTTGATACTGCTTCAGAGGACATGTCAGCAGAAGTAATCAGTACACAAACCAGGTTGAGTAATGGAGAACTTTGATATAGAAAGATAGACTTACTTGTATTCTTGGATGCTCTTCCAGATGTTTCGGGTTCATTACAACTGCTGTCTTCAGAGGGAGCATCAAGAACTGAGGTAGGGCTGGGTTGATCACGGTTACTATTTAGGCCTTTGTTTACTCCCAGTTTATCCAGGCTCCCTCTTGGACAGTCCAATGATACAGTTACACCAATTGAAGATCTCTGTCATGCAATTTCTCATCAGTTGTTTCGAGGCCAAGAAAATTGGGATTCGATAATATAGTTCTCATGCAGCAATAAACATGTAGGCATGAATCAACTTGCTCAACAGCAAAACTGATAGACAACACGAATAAAGAGAGCAAAATATATTACATCACCAGTCAGCAAGAACAAAGAATATAACCTTTAGTATAAGATTTGCTTACCTCTGACATGCTGGTTGAATGTGTGGAAAAACTGTCAATCCTGTCCTCACAATCCACTGTTTTTCCATTGGCATCCAGATTATGATTGTAAGCTGCTCTACTATGAACTTTACAAGCTTCAAGCCTCTCGACAGCATAATCAGATGAATGATAAGTGCTCTTCTGCCTTGTTGGCTTTTTACTTTTAGACAATACAAGATCTGAAACTCTTCCCTTGAAAGATGATTTCGCTTTATTTGACACAATCACCATTTTCAGTTCGCGACTCTCAGGATTTGAAGCTTGTGCGTCCACCACCATGTTTTCAAATGCGGACAAAATCACTGGAACGGAATTTGACCTTGGCAGCTTCCTAGGAGATCTCTCCCCATTTTCACCATTCTTTCTGGAAGAAGTTACGTATGTAGACCATGTGGTTGATTCATTATCCAAGCTACATGACCGGTTGCTAGAAGCAGAAAATATCTCAAGGCTGGCATCTTCTTTCTTCGCTTCTTTGATGGAAAGCATTTCACCTAAGGTGCACGTTCTCCTCGACGGTTGAACTTGCTCTTGACTGATCTCATCACAAGTCACCACAGCCCATCGCTCTGACAGCTGTTTCTTGGCTTCCCTGATTACTGATGACTCAGAAAAGTGGGAGATCTTGCTCAAAGAAGAGCTTGAGCATGGACCTTCATATCTTCTGGAATTCCATGAATTTTTTGACAAAGGACTACCTCCTCCAGAATCACCGATGGTACCACCATCTTCAATACAGTCAATTTCAGAGCCACTGCTATCATCAACTTCTGAATCACTGAATGAGCTTTCATCTCCCACATAGCCATTTGAATATGCAGAAGACAGTAAAGAATCATCCCTTTGATGACAGCCATCTTGCCAGCGCTGCATGATACCATGCACTAGTCCTGAAGATCCTACAGTTGCATGGTTATAATCTACTGATCCATTAAGACTATTTCGGTTAATTAACTGAAATGAATTTGCCCTGGAGATCAGCTTTTCCTTTGATATACCAGGCTTCCCTGTAGTAGGCCTCAAAAGTACTATTCTACTTGGATGAGAGGATATTTCTTCCTTTGAACTAGGAATCTGATGGAACTTTCTCATGCTTAATACATTTTTCTTATTAACTTGTTCTGTTCTGGATTGCCTTATGCCATCAGTCTCAAGAGATTTAACTGGCTTCAGCACCATAATGCGCTTTGTATGAGGTGGTGCTTGGTTTGTGCGAAGCCCATTCAGCTGTCTTGAGAAAGAGGAGTTATGTTCTTCAGGATTTTGAGGAGATAAATCTTTATTTGAATGTGGAACTTCAAGAGTTTCTTGTAACTCCTTTGTACGAAGGAGCTTCTCTTCCATGGCAAAGCATTTTGGTTTAATGAACTTCTCTTGCACAATATCAAATTGCTTACTCTTGGTCTCAGAAGGCCATCCTTTCAGAGAAGTTTGATCTTGAAAACAGTTTATCCCCGATTGATGTTCAGATACTTCATAACCATCATTATATTCGATTGTTTCATCAAGCAATTGGTGATCTTGTGTCTTCAATCTTATGGACTGACAGTGCTCTTTCCCATGTAAGGTCTTGTTTGATGCATTTAAATCTCTAGTCAAGTCAACTTTGGTATGGCATGCAATTGGTTCTTCGGTAGGTAAATCCTCCTCAAGACCCATTAGTCTGACAATGAGACTTGGAGGTCTCCTTTTTGACTCCACTTCTTTTGCCATCTCCTTTTCTAATAACATTTTTAATGAAGTTGCATTTCTTTTTCTGTTTGAAGAACTGCCATCACCTCCCTGTATACAAACCCACAATAGCACAAACAAGAATCAAAACAAGCATCAATTGTATCAAGTTAGTCACAAGTACAACGTTAGTAGGAACCTCGCGTCATTAGGAAGCACAAGGCCACAAGTTTTTAGTTTCTTCTGTTAACACTAACTAATATGATTCCAACGAATCATACATTACCCTTTCCTTTTATTTCTACGATGTGCCATGATGAAAGGTCCCTACAGTTCCTCACATTAAATGATCCGAATAGAAAAATGTACAGAAAACTCACAGGTTTTTCCTCCACATGGTTGGTAATTTTCTTCAGTTCCGATATGATCCTTTGAACTGGTAACCCTGAGAGGAGAAACATTGAATAAGGTATGCTGTTACAAATAAAAAATAATACATAGTAAACAGATACCTGGATAAATTTGACTTTGAAAAAAAGAAACAAATCAAGAAATAAACAGGAACAGCAGAACATATCATTCATTTGGTCATTATCCAGAAGCAAAAGAAGGTACAGTAATACTCCATTCACTATTTGTTGAATACATTGGCATTTGCGATCTATCCCCGCATATAAAATGATAACAGTTTCAATGTTATCCTAAACGCTAAACGGTAAACAGTCTGTCACCCTTCGTTTAGTGTTTAGACGGTTTAAACGGTGTTTAGACGGAATTGAACGGTCTAAACAGTTTTGTACTTTATCACTAATTTATACATAATCATGCTCACAAATGATCAAATATTCTAAAAAGTATACATGCTTATGCATACAAAATAGCAACTACATATATTCATGCATGCAAAAAATTAAATATAAATATTAATCTATGAAAAAACGTGAGTACATGTATTTATTGTAGTAGTAATGCAAGTCGAATTGACAGTTTTCACCTAAACAGTGTGTTAAACTGCCGTTTAGCCCGTATAATAGCGTTTAACTCCATTTCGTTCAGTCGGTTTAGGCCGTTTAATGCCGTTTTGACCGTTCATTTCCGTTTAATGGACCGTTTACAGTCTAAACAAAACAGTTGATCACCGTTTACCGTTTAAACAGCTGTTTAGGCCCGTTTAGGCGAACACTGGTCTTAGTCCCAATGGATCCCACTATTATTTTGCAGAAGTACCACCCACCAAAAATATCAGAAAAGGAACTTTACTCATGAAACACCCAAGGAGATTCTAACATAGAAAAATTGCAAAAGCAATATACATACCATCTCCAGGAGCTTGACCAGTTACTGGCTTTGTTCCAGACATTCTGGTGCGTACATTAAACCAACAGATCAATTCCTCCTGGTAATAGGTATCGCACTCAGCTTGGAATAATACATTTGGAGCATGGAGTCCTGAAAAATAGACGAACCATTGTCAAACTCCATAAACATGATGTGAGCAACATAATTGCTACCTGAACTAACTATACCACTGCCCTCCTTAGGTGAACTCTAAGCACAGGAGAACTTTTAGTATGAAAGCACTTAGCTTGCGCTAACGCTCGAGAGGATAGACCAAACATATTTCAGGAAGCTCTAACCATCTGAAGCCCTTAGGAATTAAACTTATGGGATACAGAAAGTCTGTTGATATTACTGTAGGAGGATGCTCCTTCCTGGAAAACCTCAAGAGACACATGCTAAAGGCTGAACTTTTTGCAGGCACTTATAGGCCAGATTGGTGCAAGAGAAAGCACGGTTCATGGCCTGTTCTTGTCCAATACGTATTACACAGGGGACGAGAATATTCGAGGAGGACAGAGCAGCACTTGGCATTTGGCAATATGGAGTAGAGCAAGTTTGGCAGACTGGCAGATAAAAGGACGCAATAAAAGTAAGTCCACAGAAGCCAATCAACACTAGTAATTACAATTTACAAAGATGTGACACATAAGGCCATGACACTAACGAGTTCCTACGTACTCCCAAAAGGAATCTTGCAGAGAAAATAGTAATATCAGAAAGACCATTTCCTGTCAGACATACAAAGGCAGAACGGCAGGAAGAGTGACATGAAAAATACCCATCAAGTGCACTGGTTCCAACTTTTAACACTCTCTAGATACAAGCATGAAAACTAAACAAGGACTATACACGGTGAAACTATGGTACCATGCACAACCAAAATACTGCCAAGATTTTCAGGTGACGGAGGAATCTCTACGCTAGCACCGTCCCAAAGGCTCCAGATTTTCTCTGTAAATTTCGTCAGCACCTCGAATCTTGACAGTAGAAGACATGAAAAGAAAAAGGGAAGGAAGCTGTAATAAAGCAGAGGGCATGCACTCTACTACGTCGAATAAAATATGCAATCAGGAATGGGAATAACGAGATGTTTAGGTATGTACTCCTACGTCCCACAAATGAGCCCTGAAACCGAGACAATTCCTCAGTGCTCAGTGTTTGCAGATTAAAATACACCATGAACTACAAACTTTGTCTTGGTTTGCTCATTGCTGACTCTTACTATATTGTACTACCATTTAAAAAAAAGAAGAGCACAGCTGATGACTCAAGCTTATAAGTAATTGCATAGCTAGATGGTACAGATATGTAAAAAAGGATCATGTGCAGGTCTGCATTTTATTTATTCCATTTTCAAAAACTACAAAGGGCACATAGAGAAGGTGAAATGATTTGACACAATAGGTATCATATGCAATCGGTGGGTATTTGCATTTCACTCACTGAACTGCAACCCTCTTATTTTTTTCCCTCCAACCAAGCACCAAATCGTAGATTTTTTTAATTTATCTTCCCAACAATACACTGAATCATAGAACTATTTCAATTTATCTTCCCAGCACCGAGCACTGGCACATAACATGTCTGAATGAAGCCATTACTATTGCATCTCCCTTTTGTTGAAGCATAGTTTCATCCAGTAAGTCTTATCTATCTATCCCGAAAATCGCAAAGTCGAGCAACTCAAAAGCTGGCTCCAATGCCAATTGAGCATATCGATCCCAAGCTACGCGAACCGCATACGGGGGCGAGCACGAAATTCACAACCACCAAAACGCGCGAGCTCCACAGAGCGGCGGCATCCGGCATTTCCACATCAAACTTGAATACTCGATCGCCGCATTCCGCGGAAATCCCAGCTATACAGCGGCATAATCCATTAATCCCAAGCACCGTCGGCACTTCGCGTCGAGAGAGCGAGCGAGAGAGAGAGAGAGAATGAGAGATGGATAGCAGGAGACGTATGCTAACCTCACGCGATGAGGACGCCGAGCATCCTCGCCCCGCGGCGGTCGGCTCCTCCGGCGGCCGGGAGATAGAGCAGCGGGCCTGCCGCTGAGTGCCGAGGCGGCGGCGGCGGTGGCGGGTTTTGGGAGGGACCGAGGGAGTGGGAGTGGGAGAGTGGCAGAGCTGCTGGGAAAACTGGGGATGCAGAGGTAGGTAGCGAGTCCTTTTGCGAGCCGTTTGGTCGCTCGTTTTGTTTCGTTTCCGCCGCGGCGGATGCGTCGCATCGCATTTGCGTTTGCCGCTGGCGTCGTGGGCAGCGTGCGTCCGCGCGGCCGTGCGCGCGCAAAGGCCAGGCACGGGACGGCGGTGACGAGTGACGACGACGGACTGGAGTGGGAGACTGGGTTTGGTCAAGCGAGCGCAAGAAAGGTGTTTTGCGCAGGAAAGAACTCCAAGTTTTAAGTGATAACTTTGGATGGTAAGCTAGTGATCATCAGGCAATCATGAACAGAAGACATATTGTCTCCTCCACTGTCATCTTCTGTGCCAACCTCTGCCAGACTGCCACAGTGCCACTCAAACCTATCACCTAGGGTACAGTTTTAGCACGGTTGGTCTTTCACTTTTCCATTTTGAAGTCTTGGGCATGAATTTGATTTTTAGAAGAGCAAAAGTGCAGGTGCAAACTTTGTACTAGTTGTGTTGAGAACTTTTAGCATTTCATATTAGGCTCACCTTGAATATTATCTTGTTTTTAGCATGAGAGTAGGAATTATGAAACAATGATGTATTTGAAAGGATTTTGTGTAAAATGAATGCTTCAACATTTACCGGCACGTTTTATGATACCATCTACACATGGTTTGGCTCACGTATTCAACGAGGCTATTCAAATTTCATTTTAACAAAGCAAAGATGGAATTGAACCATGGCTTTGGATTCCTGTCTCACTAAAAAAATAACTAAAGTCACCATTTTTATGGTGGAACACGAGCGTCACGTTTGCCTTTTGCATGCGGGATGATTCAACCCCGAATCATCCGGTCCAAACACCAAACCTCATCGGTCTGAACGGTCCGCCATGAAGGTGTTCCGCGGAATGGATTCGCTCCTCGCAGAAATTTTTTTAAAAAAAACGCTGGAAGAACCGGCCGGCTGAAGGAGAATCCACCTGCGTGCAGTCGTGCAGAGAACTGAGAACTCGAACAAAATTCCCGTTTCACAAAACTAGGAGCACGTACTGCTAATTCCTCTCGTAAAAGACGAAGGAGAGACGAGACGAGCCGGTCCCATACGCTGTGACTGCGCGGCGGTGTGGTGGAACCGCGGTAGGTCAGGTGGTGGTACCCCATACCCCCACCCCGCGACCCCGCATCCATCCACCCACCCGTCCCCGACGAAGAGAACGCCACTGTTCCGTGCGCAGCAGAGCAGACGCACCCCCGGCCCCGCCGCACCACGGCGCGCGGTCCCCACGAGAACAGCAACGGCGGTCGCGCACGGCAGAGATGCACGGCGCGGGCCAAAAGACGGCAGCACAACAACAACGCCTGCCTGCGCGCGGCTGCGCGGCCTGCGCCCACCGCCGCCCCACGCCTCCATCAGGCGCAGCGTGCCGTGCAGCGAGCGAGCCCCTCTCCGCGCGCCCATTTGCCCAGGGTCCAGCAGACCACCAGGCACCAGCAGCCAGCATCCGAACGTTACAGTTACGCCGCAGCGCTACACGACGCCCGGCGCTGGGGGGTCGGACGCGACGGCGCAGGCAGGCGACGGGTGCTTGCTGATCTGAGGCCCCACTTTGTCCAGTGCCCCGGGTGCTCGACGCTTTGCCGCCGGGCCGGTCGGGCAGCGCAGCGCATGGCCAGTCACTCACATGCTGTGATGCTGATGCGCTATTGCATCGTAAGCGTTCCCTGTGTTCCTCGCTGAGCAGCAGCAGCATGCGGGGGGGGGGGGGGGGCGCTTTCCGGCAGGCACACGATCGGTGGCCTTTTGGGATTAAATGATGAGCGGTCAAATCGTGATTTTTTTGGCCTCCTTGCTGCTGTTGCCGCCGTTGGCTCGTTTTGCATGCGTCGGATGCGACCAAGATGTGTTCCTGCAGCCGTGGTCCGTGGAACGTCGGATTCGCGTGGCTAGTTCGTAATCCACTGTGGTTTTGGACTGGATCAGTGGGTGCGTTTACGTCTCTACATGGAGGAGCAGAGTGGGCGATGAGCCGACAATGCTGATGAGAGACACGCCAGAGCACTCAGCTGCTGGATCACAAGAGAGGGGAATGGCACACATGCTGCAAGTTTGCAATTTGATGCAACCCCTCACGAAGCTCAAGAGCACCGGAATTTGTTGGCAGCACTTGTTTACGGATGTTGGAGCACGTCCGGTCCGCCACCGAGAATGAAATCCCTAGCTAGCACGGAAGTTCTAGGTTTTTTTTATTATTTTGAGAACAGCACGGAAATTCAAGTGACACACGCCCCGTCTTCTTGGGAAGATAGAGCTGTGGATTTTATTACATATTTTCTCCATGACATGCTTCTCAAAAAGAACGCGACATGCTTCTCTGAAAGACTGTAAGGAAGCATCATGCACGTTTCAATTTCGAATCTAAAAAAAAGTGTTTCAATTTCGAACGGATTTCTCTGTTACTTTACGACTAGCGTTTTCTCTGCGATCACCAGTTCAATGGCAGTCACACTGGCGTGAGCTTGGAATATCTCTGCCACACCAGAGGATGAGGTTTGTGGTTTGAGGACTCGGGCTCGGGCTGGTAAAAAGTAGTTTGGTCGCCAAAAACTTCCAAGAACAGCAAAGCGTTCAACTGTGCGGGGAGCGCCAGAGAATATGTAGCTTTTTACTGTGAAGATGGTACTGTCGAGTCCTTTTATCCCTTCTGATTTTTTTATAGGAAAGGCTCACGTGTTTGAGGTGAAAATACTCGGTCAAAAAGTGATGGAAGCAACCGCAGCTATGGCCTTTTACATGCGTAAATCTCGAGGATTTTATATCGACAGTGGCGTCCCCGATGTACTTTAACCAGTGTTGCAACTGTACCATTGATGTAAAAAAACAAAAGGGAAACATAAAAGGAAGTACTATTTACGAAGAGCATAGTTCTAATTCAAAAGGAAATTTAAAATAGAACATCGCTCCTTTTTAGTTCCCCTCTTTCCACTATTCAGCCTCGCTCAACAGCAAACTACACACATCGTGTAGTTTCAAATATCATACATCTAAGTGGCCATTTCGCGGTTACTTGAATGAAAGCAAATAACTTACCTACACATGCACCCTCAAAATTTAATCTCCACGAATGGAATAAAAATATACACCTGGGTGAAAAATTCAGAGTAGACTATACCACATTCCCTTGACTACCATGTTACACCATCGGAAGGTAACATAGGAGCCTCCCAGATGGTATCCAAAGCAGAGGAACCAAAGAATGATAGATCAGTTGTACCAAGAATATCGTCCTTCAGGTTGCCTTGGACTAGCATGAGGCTGTGGTGACCTTCCACCAAATCACTGTAAGCATTTCCATTCGGCATTAAACCAAGCATGGGTCCCCAATCAGAATGAGGTTGGAATTGATGCACCGATGACCACAATTCTGGAGAAGAATCATGCAAGCTATTCCAATCTGGATTACAAGGCTGCGCTGAATATGAAGACAGGGAATTCAGACCACTGTCATTTGCATCAAGGGGCAAAATGCTGATGTTGTCTTCTTGGGGACAGCTAGTGATATATCTGAGAAGATGATCATCCTGAATTCTGAACTCGTTGTTTGAAAAACTTGAAGGGGTGAATGTCACAGGTAACTGATCTAACACCTGAAGAAGCCTATCAGAATTATCAGACAGTTCTACCTCTCTCGAGTATATCTCCTCCAGTCCAGCCAAACAAGATACACCAATAGCAGAATCATGCAGGCTCTTCACACCCAGCTCATATGGATGCTCTAAAATTGAAAACATGGAATTCAGACAGCCTGTGTTTGCACTGAAAACCATTTTCTTGCTTTGACTAACATGAGAGTTGGAGATAAATCTGAAATCATTATTTTGCAGAATTTCATTTCCACTGTCCAAAAAGCTTAAAGCAGCTGATTTTGCAGGTAACTGATCAAACCTAGTTGCAAATCTGGCATCAGAACTGTCAAATGATCCTGCCTCTTTTTGGTCTTCCCTTTCCAGCCTAACTGAACTAGACACACATTGTTTTGTGGAGCTATGGTAGTCAGGTTGCCAGGAGGTATTCAAGATAGCATATGGTACTGCGTGATGCTGCTCCCCAATCTGATAGGGGAAGGCTACTCTATCTGGAAATGACTCGGCAAGTTTCATCGACAACATTGGGTTCCAGCCATGCTGATCATCTGAAGCAGTTTTAACATTCAAGCTCAACTCATTAGCTGAAGATGTTCTTCTGTGGATGCATGGTTCGACATCCTCTAGTAACAAGTTTGAAACCTGGTCGCCTCTCTTCGAGTCAGAACTTGAAATATCATTAACACACACCCATGGCAATGCCATGCACTCACGTGCTTTGTTATCTCCACAAGATACCTCATTTTTCCAATCAACAAAACTTGGAAGGCCCTGATTGTATCCCCATGGTAAAGCCATGAACTCACATGCGTCATCACTTGCATCAGTGGATGAACTTTTACCAGTTATTCTCAGCTTAGTTGATGGATTAAAGTCCCTTCGCCTGTAATCCAGCAAGTAATCAAGTTGGACTTTGGAAATATCAGGAGCTTCTCTGTGGTCAATTTTACTGTGCCTCATCGACCCTTCTTGCTGCAGCATTACATTAATAACTATCAATTGTGTATCTTCTAATAATAAATAGTACTAATGTTGATATCGTCCAAACAAAAGAACTAATGTTGAGGTGGCAGTACATTCTTGCCCCAATTGTTATATTACAAAGTGCGAAGCGTACCTTTCTTATGATGTTTTTGGCACCTAACCTCTGTAGGATGTTACCCATGAATTCCGACCTGAGAAATTTGCAATAATTAGTAACTACATACGAAAAAACCAATAGAATTCTATGATTGTGATAACAACCTTCTTTGGAACAACTCAACACTTCCCATCGAGACTGTTTTTGCAGCTATCATTAATAATTTGCTTCTCTTTTCTGAAAAGATTTGTCCGCTTATAGGCTCTCTATCTATAAACACAAGCGCAGGTGTCATTCTCTTAGCATCCCAGCTTAGTGTAGTAAAAGTTAATTTGCAGAGAAACAATAAAGCAAATATATGTTTTGAGATGCACAACAAAAATGTAAGTAGTCAAAAGAAGTACTAAGTTCAGAAAGCTTTTCCAATATAAGTACTGAATTCACGCATGAGGAACCATTATTTTTCAGTAACTTGTGCTTGCATCAGCCCATGATCGCCAATAACATATGAGCATTTCAGAAGCCCTAAATCATGCCTATGTGTCAAAAGAAGCAAGGGAAAAAGGTACTTTGAAGGAACAGCACATGATTGTTGCCATAGTGTAATTTTATCTATCTAGTCAGATATCTTTATTGTTTCCCATCCTAACCTTCTAAATGAAGACTAAAGAATCAGGGGAATCTTTGTGATTTATTTCTCTCCTGGTGTTTTCATGCATGTGACATGGCTCAGCAATGCAGATAATGGGTATGGTAAAACTTCAGCAACAGCAACCAAGGTATGCATGTATGCTGGAGGAATCACACACTCACCAATATTTCCTGAAGAGCCAGTGACATCAAATGATGTCTGAGCTATAGGTGTGAGAACATGAATACTCGGCAAGCAACCATGTGGGTTGAATTGAGGTGTGTCCTTATCGTCACATTCTGTGTAAAAAGAAGGCCCGTAGTTATAAAGAATATATGAGATGCAGCATTCCTGATGAGAGGGATTAAGATAAAGGATCAGACCAGAATGGGAGGATTGCACATTCATTTGCTCGCTAGGGATTTCCTTATTCTTAGCCGGTGTAGCCGGGGGGTCATCATAAACCACAGTATTTCCATGGACAGAGAACTTTCTGAGTGTAGTCCCATTATGTGATTCTGCGAGGCACAGCACATGGAAGTTCATTCTAATGTCTAAAGTAAGAGGCACCAACAGAATAGGACAGCAAAGAAAAAGTATACACTCAATCCAATACCTCGTTTTTGTTTGGAGGTCTTTGGCTCAATTATTTGATGAGGATTTTTGTATAGACGAGTGCTATGGCCTGACTGTTCACACAATTTCTTAAAGAACTTGTATTCAGCAGTTTTCGCATCACAAACTGCATAGAAAATGAGATTATATATAAATTATTTCAATGTCTAGAAATATGTTTTTGGTCATTTTGGTCAAAAATGTTGGCTATGCAGATCAGATAATCCCATATAAGGAAAATGTGGAATCAATACAGTGGTAGAAGACCAGTAACATCATCAAAGAAAAGTTAATACCCACTAGAGTACTAAAATACCAAAAGTCCAAGAACAAAAATGGATGGAATCTAACAGGATGTTAACATACCATACATCCAAAAGAGAGGGATATTTAATAACTTAACTGCAGCATGGCAGAAAGAGATGAATTACACTGAGGCTGGGTGCAATATACCTCGAGGTTTGTTTTTTGCAACTTCTCGTATGTTAGCGACCTGTCTCCCGCCTATGTGGTGACTACCACCTTCACCTTCATTTGTAAATCGAACCTTTTTCCTTTGCCTTCCATCTGTCATTACACACTCATTTCATCAGACAAAGAAATGTGCAGAACGATTGCCAAGACAGAGATGTCCAACAATCTAGGGATCAAACCCTATAATCTACTAAATTAAGAGAAAAACAATTCCCAATTCCATTGATGCACACGAACCCTATAATTGGCCTTCTTTCCGCTCATGACCAAACCGCAAGAACTCCTATCTCGTATTTCCAATTCAATTGCAACCAAATGCTGACTTATCTCTAATCCGACCCAACCCCACAAACCCCTACCTCAACCACAAGCCAGATACTTAGGTCCGATCCAAGAACCCCATCCCCCAGCACATACGTCAAAGGGAGATTCTGGAGTTGGGCGAGACCTGGGGATGCCTCCGGGAGGGGCCTCGACGCCGGCGGGTGCTGGATGGTCGGGCCTCGCGGGTGCCGCGGGGGCTTCGTCGAAGTAGAATGGGGCCGGCTGCTCCTGCTAGGGTTCCGGCGCTGGAGACGGTCCATCACCGCCGCGCCGTGTTTTGGGTCGGCGCGCGCCAAAACTCGGGGGCAAGAAAGGAAAGGAAGCCGTTCTTCGGTGTCAAAACGTTGCGGCGTGGCTGGAATTATTAATATTTTCATTGATTTTACGAAAATAAATAGTCGAACCACATTTGCAGCTTTGAACCGCTGTTTCAAATGGTAGTTGGGTTCCTACTGCTGTTCCAAATGGCAGTTGGGTTCCTACCGCGAGGCGGTAGGGTCTTACCGCCTTTCCCACGACGTTAAGTGCCCGCCAATCACCTCTGCCAACGGCGATACGATGACCCGCTACGTGGCCCGCTCGACAATCACCTACGGCCAAGGCCAAAGGCAGCAGGCGGCCAACCGCCGTTTCAACTAGCGGTTGACCGACCGTGCGGTAGGTAGGTAGGTCCTACCGCCAATTGACACGACGGCAAGACCGCGCCTATATAAGGGCTGCAGCCCTGCCGCTGAGCGGCTGTCCCGCCCCCTCGCCTCATGTTCCTTCCTCCTCTGTGACCTTCTTAGGTGTCCACATTAGGTATGTCTCCAACACTTTCCTTATACAGTTAGTTAACAAATGCTAGAAATAGTTCAGAAGTTTAGAAATAGTTTAGAAATACTAAAAATAATTTAGAAATCTTAGAAATAGTTCATAAATCTTAGAAATAGTGTAGAAATCTTAGAAATAGTTTAGAAATTTTAGAAATACTTTAAAGATTCTATAAATATTTTAGAAATCTTAGAAATAGTTTAGAAACTGTAGATATACTTTAGAAATTTGTAGATATAGTTTAGAATTTTTGTAGAAATACTTTAGAAATCACAAAAATTCTTTAGAAATTCGTAAAAATACTTTAGAAATTATAGAAATACTTTGGAAATTTGTAGAAATACTTTAAAAAATGTAGAAATACGGAAATTCCGAGAAATACTTTACAAATTATAGAAAAACTTTAGAAATTGTAGAATACTTTGGAGATTCCTAGAAATACTTTAGAAATCTTAGAAGAAATTCCTAGAAATATTTTAGAAATTGTGGAAATTCTTTAGAAATTCGTAGAAATACTTTAGAAATTGTAGAAATACTTAGGAATTATGTGTTACTTTATATTTCATTTTTTTGCGGCTATGGCTCAGCAGCAGGCGCCACCGCTTCCGCAGCCGCCTGTTGGTGGTGTTCATCCTCCTCGGGAGCCGCTCGGTACGTGTTGCCTGAGCTCTTCGACGAGGCCACAGACAGGGCACACCGGTCCTACCACTCCACGATCAGCGGGGCGGAGCTAGGCACCGTGCGTTTTAGAGGCCTGGGGCATTACATGCCACTTCACCCCGGTTGGTGTTCGGAGTATGTAATACGATACCTTGGTTCTTTGTATTTCCTCATTTAATTTCGAAATTAGTATTTATTTTAGTTTTGTGGTGCAGGCTACGCGCAGCAGGGCTTCTTTCGTGTTTGGTTGAGAGGGACCTCATGTGGGCCGCTTTGCACCCGGCGGAGCGCAGATCGCGCTTTGGGTTCGACTACCAGCTGGTCTGCGCGTGTGACAACCCGCCCAGGAAAGTACCGTACTATCGCCTACGACTGATCCACTTTGGTCATTAAGCAATAATAAAGTACCATCCTGTCGTAAGTTGCCGGGTTAACGCCCGGTAAATCACTTGAGAGCACAAGGATCGAATATATGCATTAAAACTCACTCGAAGGCGAGTCCAGAGATATAACAACATTCAAATCCAAATTCGTACCCCGAGGGGTTTAATTATTACAAACCACAGTTTTTGTCATGACGGAATAGTTCAGAGTTTTCGAAAAGCAGCGGAAACAAATTAACGGAAGCGAAGACACCACGGGAGGCCATCCATGATGCTTTCAGTAGTCGTCCTCTACCCATTCCAGCTCCCAGCCGGGCGGGATCTCACCGGGCCACACATCATTGAAGGCATTACCTGGATCAACACATTATAGCAAGGCTGAGTATAGTAATACTCAGCAAGTCTTACCCGTCGGTGATATCTACTTCACCAAATCTAGACCATGAAAGGCTTTTTGGCTACTGGGTTGCTTTTGCTAAAAGTAACAAAGAGTAGGTCCTTACTTTCAAGATTTTAGCACAAGTTCTAGTGGTTTAGTCATTACTACATTAGCCAACTAGTACAGACAAAGTTGTACAATACAACTAATCAAACATCATCTTCATCAACTTCCATTATTAGGGATCACATGACTAGTGAAGTAAGTAGTCTCGGATAACGGTGAGAGGCCGACAATCGATTGATTTAAACCATGCAAGGTAGACCCAAACACACGGTAGGCTGCCCCCGCGAGGACAACTGTCCCAGGTCGTCCCCAAAAATCCTCGGGTCGGGATCGAATCTTACAGTCTTTGGTGCAGGCTATCCGGCATACCCCCGCGAGATACCCGGAGTCACCATACACCACCGGTAGCTAGCCGTGAGAGCAAATCCCAAGAGTAGTAATAGTAGGATCCCTCGCCGCCTCATTAAGGTACTAGGCTTACCGTCCCCATAACCGGCATGTGCTTAGTACGTTCAAAAACTTAACCCACATAACCACTGGACCGGAGCCCAGATCCCATGATCTTACCACGTGAGCAATCCATTTAAGGATACATTGTGATTCCTATCTAGGAACCTATTCTCGCGAGTGAGGTCATCACTCGACTTGTAACGGTCCTATAACTTAGCAGCTACCGACCTATCATACTAGTAGAGACCAAAGGTACCTATGGATCATGCATCTAGGGTTTCATTCAACTCCTGAACGTAAATGCACAATCATTCATAGATATTTGAATAAAGAACTTTTAAAACTAGGTTAGATGCACTGGAGCTTGCCTTCGTCAGCTAGGTTAGCCTGGGCACCCTCGGTGTCGAGTACGTCCACGTACTGCAGAGAATCTTCCGCTCCTCCTTCCTCGGTTTCCGGGACCAGGGAGTAATCTCCGTCCGGAAGATCTACACGAAATGCAATGCACTTTAGGTGATGTGATAGTTTGTTGTCTTATCCAACTCTAGTTGGTCATATTCACCTTAACAAGCATCTATCTAAGGTTTCTCTTTTAGGAAGGTTATGGGATGTACATGGGTTACTCTTTTTATTCCACATTTGAATAAAGGTTTTGAATAAACTTATCATTTCATGTGAAAGCTTCATTTCCTTTTATCTTCACCAGCAAGGTGTAATTAATATTTTTATTTATGAATTAATTCCTTATCAGTGCTGATAATTAAATTTCTTTTATTTATATTAATTAATACTTTTAAAAAGGAAAAAGATTTAATTGAGGGCTTATCTTTATTTTAATTTCCCTTTAATATTAAAAGGGCATTTAAGCCTTTTATTAATCAATTAAATTACCAAAAATTAAATGAGTGTTTCTTAAGCCTACTAGCACCCATCCTGGTCCATTGGACCCACATGTAAGTGTTGGATTCTAAGAAATTAAATATTATTGAAAATAACAAAGGCTAGCTAGTGATTCAAAGTAAATGCATATAAAAATAAATAAGCATCAAATTGATCCCAATTTTCTCGTGCATTCTCTCTGGTCCTAAACCAGCCTAGAGGACCAGCACATTAACATGGAATCTCTACTGATCTTGGTTTATTAATTTACAAAGGAAAACATGCATAATTCAAGAATAATTATTTCTGTTAATCCAAAATTCATGATTAATTCACAGGATGTGTATTTTGGCATTACAAGACAGTGTGCACAAGCTGGGCTCAAGAACATAAATATATTTAACAGGAAAAATCATCTAGGCAATTACTGCAGGAATGGAAAAGAATTTGTCTAGCAAAATATACTACATAACTTTGTGCAATTTTTGGCACAGCATCTAGTCACATCCTAACACACAACATATCCAAAATTTGGCTACAAAGGAGTTATATATTTCAAGTTATGACAGATCTATGTGTAACACATTTGTATTTTTCCTGCCAAAACTATTTTGAATCTAGCCATGAGTATACAACAAAGAGGTGGGGTTTATCATCCTGAATCCTACAAAATTGGTTTGGGATTTTTCTGATTTCTCTGTGAATTTCTAGGGATTTTTTAAGTCACTGGACTAATCTGCAAATAAACTTAGTTAGGTTTCCTTGCAACTAGGCCCTCAGAAATCACAACCATGCCCTCGCGGCGGCGGGAGGGCTCGCCGACGGCGATGTGGGGCCGGGCCACGGCAACAAGCGGCACGGGGTTGCGATTGGCCTCACCATGGGTTGAATGGCGGTGACGGCGGGGTCGGGGCGAGCTCGGCGAGGGCGCACGACGGTGGCCGGCGGCGGCGCTCACGGCGGCTCGGGGAACTACGGCGTGGAGGCAAAATGTGGGCAAACAAGCGAACGCACGAGCTACCCTGGGAGCTAAGGAAGGCCGGGCCGGGCGGTTGGACGGCGGCGAATGCGGGCGGCGAGCTCCGGCGGCGTGCGGCGGCGTCAATGGCGCGGGGCGGCTCGGGGGTGGCGCGCCGCGGGGAAGAAGGCGGCTTTTATAGGCGGCGGCGGGGGGTTCGGGGTGACGACGGTGTGACGGCGAGATCCTCCGCCGTGCTACGGCGGCTCGGGGCCCGCGCGTGCGGCGGCGACGCCGCCGACGGACCGTCGGTCCGTGGCGTGCGCGCACGTACGGCGGCGCTCGGCACGGACTTGGCGCGTCACGGGGCGGGGGGAACGCGTTGGGGCGCGCGTGACCTCGGGACGGAGCACCTAGGTGGGGGCGCGGCCTTGGGGAGCGTGGGCGCGGACGCCGGGCGCGGCGGCGCTCGGGCGGCGACGGCGGCGCGCGGGCGCGCGCGACGTCACGTGTGGCGACGCGCTCTGGCGCAGAGGTGTTGCTGGTGCTATGTTCAAATTGATTTTTCTCCAAATTTTCAAACATAACTGGACCAAGTGATGAATACCAAAGTTGTAGATCTAGGTACCAGCTACATTTTTTACATAGGCTTTATAGGGTTTTTCTTCCTGGATTTGAATTTATTTGAATGCCAACTTTGAATGTCAGCCTGTTTTTGGCAACAGTGAATCCTGCCTTGCAAGGGGTTTTCACAATTTTCCTCTCCAAATTTGAAATGCCAATCTACATGAAAGTTGTGTCCCTCAACAAGACCTACAACTTTCCTAAAGGTAGAATTTTAAGTGTTTAGGTGAATTTTGGAGAACGCGGCAAAAGTTCCGGCAGACACCTGTGGACACTGGGATGGCAAGGGGTTTGACCCACCCTTTGACCATGGGTTGGCCCCACAAGTGTGTTTACTATTCATTTAGGGTCACTAGGGTGTGTTAGTGAGTTTCCCGGGGTGAGGGCCCAGGTTGACCTAGGTTTGACCTCGGTTGACCATTTGACCGGCTAATCCGGTCATTAGCGTTAATGATGGTAATTAAAAACCTGGGGCGTCACAGCGCGCTCCTGGACCGGTGGCGCCCCGAGACGCACAACTTCCATTTCCCCTGGGGGGAGATGGCGGTGACTTTGGAGGACGTGGCCCTCTTTTTCGGGCTACCGTGCTCATGGGAGCACATGGGAGCTATTGACACCCCCTCTCGACACGTGGCGCGACGATATCCCTACGAGGTTCGCCAGAGTGGTGCGCCCCCCCCAACGTGCTGAGGATCGTCGACGCGACCGTGCAGGAGATGCCCCAGATCAACTGGGGCGCTGCAGTTTTGGCCGCGATGTACAGGGGCCAGTGCGCCGGGTGCACCAAGACGGGCACCCAGTCAATCCTCCCCAGATGCCCACTTCTGCTGCACCTGTGGAGCTGCGAGCGACTTCCCGTCGGCCAGCCATCGGTCGACCGATCGCCGTACCGAGCGCTAGAGGAGGGGCATGACCCAGCAAAAAGGCCGACCATGGGGTCGATGTGGTGCCACCGCCAGGTTCGTACTTTGAGCTAACTTATTCTCTTGTTTGCAGCTCTCTTGGACGGAGCAGACCAAGAGGTCGTACCTCGACTTCGTCGGCCAGATCAACAACCTCACGGACCGCGAGGTTATCTGGCAGCCATTCACCGATGCCTTTTGCACCGCAGGGTCTCTTGTCCCTATGCTTTCGGGCCCGTGACTTCTGGATGATGAAGACGTCGCTCGTCCACGACATGTACGTCGAGGAGTACCACATCGAGCACATGATGAGGTAGTTCGGCCACTAGCTTCACTTGTGCCCGTCGCACACACCGTCGACTCGTTCGTGCACCAGGAAGTTCATTGCAAACTTCATTAGTTTATGTTGACGAGTGACAAAAGTTAGTTTGCTGACTAATTGGTTGTTTCTTGTTGTAGGTGGACGAGGAAAGGGTTGAAGACTTCAACCCCTTTTTTGGTGAAGTTGCAGCAGTACTTGGACGCGTGGGCATACGTCATCGCCCCGGAGCACGTCGTCGTCGAGCCGCGCTTACACGACGACGACGCCTAGAGAGCGTACCTGCAGTGGTACACGGTGAGGACTCGGACATGCGTGACATACGTCCCGCCGAACCCTCGCCTCAACCTCGTGCCAGCGCCGGTGTACCCCTGCTGACGGGATCAGACCCACATCTTAGTAAGTTCTTTTGCCTTAATAAATCAAATTAAGTCATATTTGCTAAAGTTTCGTCGTACTAATAATACGTCCGATCTTGACAGTAGGGCACAGTTCGGGCACGACAATGGACCACATGACGTTGGACGGATAGGGTGGTTGATGCACACGATGAACTTCTGCGGCGGTGAGGGGTACCTCCTTTCACACCACCCCTCGTCCTCCGGCAGTTGTGGCTCCACCTCAGCTTCGTACCAGGCACCCTCATCCTCGACACGTGCACTGTTCGCTCCCTCGTCCTCGACACGTCCACCGTTCGCGCCCACTGCGTCCGCACCGTACCTGCCCCGGCCCAGTGCTTTCTATGCCATAGGTACATGTTTTTTCTTTCTAGTTTTCACGATATATATTTTTTCCATGCCTAACTTATATTTTTACAGAGAGACCACCGATACCTACGGGATCGGGGTCGTCGTCGTTGACAACTTCACCAGTTCAGCAGCTGGTGTTTGAGCCACCTATTTCGGAGGACTACATCACCGGCGAGACACCACCACTGGAGTTTCAGTTGGACGACTTGTTCCGCGACACCACCGACGAGATCAGTGGTACACAGCTCACAGGAGCCCTACCTGTCGGGACCCAACTGACGCAGGAGTAGCAGCACGCGATGATGGCGGACTTCCACGACACGGCACAGCGTGCAGGCAAGGCGTTGGTGGCGGCTACGCCGGTGGAGGCGGAGGCGTGGTCGACCGGAGGGGGGCCGTCCCGTGTGGATCGGCTACTCCAGAGGCCGCGACAAGAGGGGGGCCTGTCCCGTGTGGATCGGCTATTCCACAGGCAGCGACCGGAGGGGGGGGGGCGTCCCGTCGGGCTCATGTGCTCCCTTAGCGACACCGCCCCCCGAGCTGGCGGTCGGAGGATGCGATCACCATCCACGAGACCCCCTCATGTACCCCACCCACCACACGAGGGCTGCACACAGGACAGCGGCGACAGCGGCAACAGCGAAGAGGAAGGAGCACCAGGGCCCGCCATGACCGACGAAGCGCGGTCGTATTTAGATTTGTTTTTTTTTTTGACACTTGTCGTGTGAACTACTTTTGTTTGTTGTAATTAAATTATGTATTTTCGTATTCAATTTCCTGTTATTTCGCATTTATAATATTAGGGGTAACCAACTGAAAAAGTAAAAAGAAAAAAAAAACAAAAACATCATCCGCCTTTTGAAGCGGTGGTAGGTTGCACCCAGCCGTCGTTTCAAGTGGCGGCAATGCTGACAACGACCGGCCGCGGTGCCCGGGCGAGCCTACCGGCCGCCACCAACCCAGCCTGCCGCTACTGTTGCAAACCTACCGCCCTCTGGTGCAGCGGCGGATACTTACCGCCAAGTGCCACGACGGTTGGTCTCTACCGCCGCTTCAAACGGCAGCAGGAACTTAACCGCCGTTTGAAACGGCGGTTCAGGGATATTTCTACCAATGTGAATCCGACTATTTATTTTCATAAAATCGAAGAAAAATATATTTAAAAAATTCGCCCAGTGGGCCGTGGGCCGTTGCGACCCTACAGCCCACGCCTAGTGCTAAGCACAGCCCGCAGCTGAAACTTCTTCTGTGCTTTGCATTTTTTTTTTCAAAAAAACGGCAAGACATTTTTCATAGGAAGAATGACTAAATATAACGCGAATAAAAATAGAAGGTAGGAAATACCACGGCTAGCTGAAAATAAAAAAGATGAGTAAACGACCCTGGCCAGTGGTTGTGCATTTCAACGGCCAATAAATGTCAACGGAGCTTTAGCCATCACATCAATTACTTTAAAAAATAAAATTACTACGGGATAGTAGGCAACGTACCTGCATCGACATTGCACGTTTCACAGTGGTAGAGCTTACAAATATAGCACAAAGCACATGCATTTAATTTACGACAAATCTAACAACAATTGTGTGGACTGAACCAACGACTGTATGCAGAGTAGAACTGCTAAGCATTCACAACAATTGTGTTCATCAACAACCGATCTGTGCAACAACCCCCACAGGAAAGTAAGGGGAAACAAGCTCCATGTACAATGCAGATGGTGCATGGAGACACAAAAACACAATCCCACCATATACAGGGGCCACCATATCACCCAAGAAAAGCCAGAAGCTGAATACATGAAGGCATCTCATCTGCTCTATGTACAAATCAATGAGACCCAAAACCCAGCTAACCCAAGCAAATATTCATACGGTACACAAAACATGACTCATCGGGAAGCAGCCACTGGTGCACCAGACCTTGCCTGTGATATCCGATTTGCATAGATTGTTACTAGGCGCAGCTGTGTGCTGCTAAGACCCTCCATGTATGGTGCAAATTCTTTTCCAAGGATAACGTACATATCCACTAAACAGAATACAACAGCCTGGAGGGAAGTGTAAATCATATCAGATATAGACCACCAGATATACACAATACAATCATAAAAGTAGAATATGGCCTGCATAAGATAGCAGCAGCAGCCACCAAATGCAGATTAAATGCAAGCTAAAAATGACCAGATATGAATGGGGTGATATATTAGAAATTCAAAATAGACAGCGCATTGAAGCTTATGTGAACGGTGAACCTGAACACTACAGTGGCAATTCTGCTCATCTGTCATAGTATGACACTCATTCCTGTTCTCTATTCAGCCCGGCCCGTTATGTAGAGGAAAGGGGGTGGCATTTAGACCCCCCAAGCTCCCAGTGAGTACAATATTTACATCTAGGATCTTAGACCCCTACATGGGCTGCCCTTTTGCTTACGGTCTGGGCCATTCCCTAACAATATAGCCACTACAGCTTGGTAAAGAAGTAATGCAATGAAAGTATACAAGGTCTTCATGCTGTAACTAAGCATAGCACCATTATCTCTCTTTGTTTAAGTACATGAAAAAAACTACTTCTCATTCCTGTTTTTTTCTCATAATCATTTTTAAAATCCCCGACTGAAGAACTAGCATGTCCGCTAAGAAAAGCATACTATGTCAGAAGAGTGAGTAAGCACCTTGCGAACATCTGGACTCTGATTACTGAAAGCATAAAACACTGTAGGTAAAAATGAAGGCAGTTGAGTAACCAATTCGTCCTGCGAGAGCCGCCCTACAAGCTGCAAGATTACCAGACAAAGACAACAGTAAACCGTCATAATGCAGAACATACTCTAGCTCCTGAATGTGTGACTCTACAAGTATACAATCAAAGTTCACGGGTTCAAACAATTTGTTGCTACATTCCCTTGCGTTTGCAATGCTATGCAGGGCAATAATTCAGGCTAACGGTTAATATAGTGCCAAAATGCCTCGCTACAGGATACAACACCCAAGTACCCAACAATGGTCAAACAAGATTCGGAACTTCGGAAAGAGACAAGTTAAATGTATTAAATGTGGGATGCTAGAAATCAATACTAGGCGCCTAACACAAGGAAATATGCCACTCAAAAAATGCAAATTAAGTGGAAAATGATTTATTTTTTGTTATCTGGCTGCTCACAAAAATATTACAATGACACAGTATAAGTTTAAATTTTTATGATTTATAACTACAGTGCAAAATGTAAGATACCTTTGTCAAACAGTTGATACACATGACAAGTGTCTTTTCATCATCACTACCCAGCAAAGGCACAATAATCTGCACACAAGCAAAGAAATCCAGGAAAATGTAAGTTGCTGGTTGCAACAGGTAGTAATATAGGAAGATATTTTTGTAATTAATAAGTACTCTGGACATACAGAAAGGCATCTAAAAGGGTCATATTTTGCCAACACTACATATAAGCATTGATGTGCCTCATTTGAAACCTGTCTCAGCATTAAAAATATATTAGCAAGTAAAAACGGAGAGAACTTCTCATGTGAAAGGACATATACCTTCGCAACATCATCTTTGGTCACATGTAGGAGCTTTTCAAGAACAATCTCAATGGATTGTTCCATAGAATCTTTCTGAGAAAAATTAATTAGGCATTACTAATAGAATTGTTACCAATTAGATTACTTAGTTACATGCATGACTAGTGAGCAGAAAACCTGATTGCGGAGCATCTCAGCAACTAACAGCAGAGAAATCTCCCTCACAGAGGAATCAGCATCATCCAACACTTCAAGGACAGTTAAAATCTGGTTGAAATACTATTGTAAGACGGAAAAGATGATATTAGAACATGAGTTTCACAAACTGAACAGTAGTTGATGGCAAGAGTGTGTTGTAATGTTTGGGAAACAGTCAACAATCAAAGGAAATCAAATGTTCTTTTTCCTCTTTTGGTGAAACAGTGAATCACAATCGTTTAAAGAAACCATATCGATTTGTACTATAAAAACAAGATGACTATACTGGAAAGGAGGTGTCATGTGGGGCCGGCACTACCAGCGGCGGGGCCGAACCCAGGCCGCCGGCCAACAGCCACCGGCGCCACCTCGTGGCTAGATTTCAGGATTTGTTAGACAGATTTTATCCCTTTGTTAGCAGATTTAGTTGAGATTGGTGGCTTAAGTTTAGGAGATTAGTTTCCTATTTTGTGGCAGCCGCAAGGCTATAAAACTGTAGTCGGCACTTGATTGAATTAAGCAAGAATTTATCTTCCTCTCCAACCCTAATTCTCTCTAGTCTCCCTCCTTCACCATTGGGCGCACGGCCACAGCCGCCGCCGCCCCTACCAGTTCCGGCTACAAGCTCCGTAGCAGGGGCGCCGCCGTCTTGGGCGTTGAGGCCCTTGACAGGAGGTATGTTTAAATAATGATGAAACAGGTGTCTGATGTTTTTCCCTTGATCCACCCTGAAGAGACTCTCTTAAGGAATTTTCCGTCATCTTTTTGCTACCCATAAAAGGAATATAGCGCCAGATGCAAAAAGGAATACTGAATAAAGTTTAGCATATAATACAAGTGTTTTAAGCCCAATTACCAAGAGGAAGTTCCACAACAAAACAGACATAACAGATGGAAGGAAGCAATAATAACACCGAAGCTGTTCTTCCAAAGAAATCAAAATGGGTATGGCTGCAAACCTTTGTCCATATAAAGTTATCTTTATTGGTGGAAGCTCTAACCAACTGTTGTAATGCCTCATGCCTGTCTATGAGTGAAACCTCACCACCATTGCCGATCTAAGGAAGACAGACAAAAAACAAAATAGTTATGCTCTGAGCAGAAAAAAAAAAGTACACACACTGCAATGCTTGCAGAGTCAACAAAGAAAAATAAAAAAGGGCATGATGCAGAAGTACCTGATGAAGAAGTTGTGGTATGCTAGGGCCGTTACTGGTGAGTGGGATAATATTTACAGAACTACGATCAACAAATGGATCTCCCTCTTGAGTGTGCTCCCCAGAAATTGCTAGAGCAGAACTATGTCCATCAGATGGAAGATGGCCCGAATCTAAGCGAGTAGTACCAGTAGAATTTTCATCATCCATGGTTGCATCTGATTTCTCAGGATAATCTGCCCATGAATGCACAGCTTCTACAACTGTGCAGGTATTGTTCTTTAGTTCCATACTTTGCATGAGAGCATCAGCTTCAGAAGCACGTCGAAAACATTGCTTAGCATGATCAGTGCAGACATCAGAGGTAGTTCGACTGATGGGAACATTAAGCAATGCTGATTCCTGCATGATATTTATCTTTTTTCCTGATTCAGTGTCAACTAAACTATCAGAAAATCGTCCAAATGGGAAGCTTTTCTTAAATGACAGAGCATAACCATCTTCAGAAGATGTGCTAGAATCAACTTGATCGTAAGATTTGGGATGTGGACGTTCTTTCTTGTTCTGAAGGTAGGTGACCAAATCGACCTCAATTCGAGGAGTATATTGCTTCAAAGCTCTCCTCACTATGTTCTGTTCATCAATCAACAAACTAAGAATGAAATTTATGACTGCGGATGAATCAAAATGAGAATAAACTGATATCATTCCGGAAATAGATGCTTCCTTCAACTTAGCATTCTTTTCATGCATTAAAGGTGCTAGTTTTGTAAGCCAGAGCTTAAGAAAGCCACTGTTACTGTAACCTTCAGAATCTACTATGTAATTGTCAAATGATTTGTTTGCAAACTCAAGAACAGCCAATTTCGCCCTCGGGGACCTGTGCAGGTAACAATGTGTCAATAGAATATGTTTGGCCAACAATTTCTAAGGTTGAGGAACATGGATGTCGAACCAATTCCTTTGGATCGGTAAGTCTTGAAAAGATGTGTGGTAAAATTCTTTCAACATAGCTCTCAAAATGTTTTTTGAATGCTGGAATAATATCTGCAAGTGCGGAGAAAGCTGCATGTGCAACTTTGTGATGAGAATCATCCATGTGACGGAGAAACAGCTTCATAACCTTTTCAAAGTGCTGAGTAATATCTTGAATGCCTTTCTGTCCTTGTTGCAGCAGTATCTGAATGAAGTTGAATGCTGCAACTCTAGCTGCCCAGTCTGAATTTGGACTAAGGCCCTCAGAGAGTACATCTTTTAGAGATGCCAGACCATCAGTATATCCATGCATGTCATTAGATAGGACATGATCATAGTCAAATCTGTGACTTCTACTTGCAGAAGCTCTTGATGCTACTTGCTTCCTAAGAGGCCCCTGGAAGTGTGGAACATGACTGTTGAGTGAATTTCTGTAACTGACATCCCTATTGGGCATATCCACACAGTGTTTGTGCATCTGCATTTTTGATGATCGCCTGGTTGACCATGTATCATGGTTCTCCTCTGCAGTGCTACCATATTGAGACCTCCCTGGAGATCTTAAAGATGCCAGTGACAAGCCTGACATCAGTTCAGATGATAGATTACGCAAATAAGGTGAGCTTGATCGTTCTTTGGATGAACCATCATTTCTTGAGCTAGTTATTCTAATGGGTGAATATGAAGCACGTGGAGCAGATAGGGTAGGAGAATCATGAGAGAATGTATGGTCAACTCCTGCACTAGGAAATGAAAAGGAAAATAAGCAATTTTTTAGTACTTGATGATAAATAAGATACAAAAGTCTTACTGAAAATTGCACAGCGACAAAAGAGATTTATTTTATAGGATATAGGATATTTTCAAATTTAGCTTAGAGAATACCATGGTCCAAGCTTGTTGAGCAAATAGCAGAGAAATTGGGCCTACCTGACATGCTTACACCTTTCACTAAGGTTTCAATGGCTGAAACCTTTTCTTTGCTTGAACTCAGCACACTCTCTATACTTCTTTCAGCACTTCTGCCAATTGTCTTTGACTGAGACAATAAAAGACTGCTAGACGAGAGAGACGATTCAGAAGAAGTAGCTGCACTCTTATCCATTGCCACAATAGCTGAAGTACCATATCCAAAATGGTTACCACCTGGATGTGATGAAGCACGAGAAAGTTGGACTCCTCTCTCATGCAATGATGGAGAAGGATGCTGCTTGTGCTTGCCAGCATCTTCATCATTTATTATCTGCAGGCAAGTCGAACTTTACTACTTTAGATCAAACTAACAGAAGTTCTGGAAATAAAACTGTCAAGGTAACAGAATATAAGTTGCTTTACAGGTATTAAAAAACTTTTGGTCTAAAAAAGGTATTAATTTTTTTTAAGGAATACTTGTGTTGTATGGTTTGGGGTTAAGCACTAACAATCTACACAATGCTCATAAACCAACTAATTAGAGTGTCTACCAAGCCTTGAAGGCTTGAACTAATCTGGATAAAACATAAAGTTACTCATACAGATCTAGAAGTACATGATTTACAAAAATGTTAATTTACAAAATACAGAGAATTCTGAGCCATGATAACCAAATATAGAAGTACACATTCAAATGAAACAAAGGACTGGCATTGTGAGAAAATACTTAAATGTTTCTTCACTTTACAGTAACCAAGATAACCAGATAGAATTATGCTTCCATAGTTCCATGAAAGCTGGCCACAAAAAAGTCGGGGTGATGTTCTTAGATGGAATTATCGCACATGGCTCTTTCAGTAAAAAAGATATGCTCATATTTGTTTGAACTTTGAACCACCATCACAATGCAAAGACTTTCTAAACAGGAATAAATAAAAATTCAGGTTCTACAGCACTTTGATCCTCCAACCTCACCTTTATATGTACAAACTTTACACTATGTAAATGGAAGAATATGCAGAAAAGCAAGCTAGATGGCAATGGCTCAAAAAAACTAAGGCCGATCGCCCCTGGACCAATCTTGATCTCCCCTCGCATCCTAATTCCCTGGCCCTTGTTGCTATTGCTGTCAAGACTGAGTTAGGCAATGGAAACAATACTTTGTTTTGGACAGATAGGTGGCTGCATGGATGTTCGGTGGAATCTCTTGCTCCTGCTGTCTTTGCTCGTGTGCCTCCCCGCATCCGAGCTAGGCAAACGGTGGCTGAGGCCCTGAATAACAATAAATGGATCACCTCCATTCGTGGTAGCCGGTCTTGGATTGTTATCAGGGAGTTCCTACAGCTTTGGGATTGTGTCCAAGGAATTGAGTTAAACGAGCAAGAAGATCGACATATTTGGGTATGGGAAGCTAGGGGACAGTACTCCTCTAGATCTGCTTACTGGGCTTGCTTCCAGGGCTCTATCACTTTTGAACCATGGAAAAGACTTTGGAAATCTCGGGCGCCAAATAAGTGCAAAGTTTTTCTTTGGTTGGCAATTCGCAATAGATGCTCGGACTGCCGACGAGGGCTAGCAAAGCGGGGGCTGCCACATCCCGAACATTGCCCCTTTTGTGATCGGGAAGAGGAGACGGTAGAACATCTGTTGGTTACCTGTGTTTTTGCGTGACAGGTTTGGTTTCACCTTTTGGCCCCTTTGAACCTTGGTGACTACATTCCTAGGCTGAGGGAACCCAGCTTTGCGGAATGGTGGCGACGTGTGCTAAGGAGGGTGCGAAAAGAGTGCAAAAAAGGGGTCAACACTTTAATAATTTTGGGAGCTTGGATGATTTGGAAGCACAGGAACGCTTGTGTATTTGATGGGGTTGCTCCTTCTCTCATCTCCACTTTGAGGGACATCAAGGACGAGCATAGCCTTTGGTGCCTTGCTGGTGCTAAGAAGCTGGAGGGCCTAGGTTTGGGTGGTGTTATCTAATTTGTATGGTCAAGGTTTTGGTCAAGTCTAGATTGTGTTGTAGCCTGGGTTGTGTTTTGTTTCTTCTCTCATACTTGGTCCCCGTATGAGAGAGGAGGTTGTATGGGACATTTTTCTCTCTCTAATACAAAGAAGCGCAGCTCTCCTGCGTTTTCGAAAAAAAATAACCCACTTGAGAACTCAGAAATAGCTATATTATAAGACAAAATTTGAATGTCAGAATTAGCTATATTCTGGACCCGAGGTAGTATTGTGGAGCTTTCATGATTGCAGTAGTTACTCTTTTTTCCTTACATCTATCTATCATACTATAATAAGCCTACCCCCTTGCTTGGGAGTTTGGGACAAAAGGCTATGTTGTTGTGGTTGTATCATACTGTAATAGCAAACAGGCAAGAAAAGAATACCTGTTTAACTACGCTAGATCGTCGGTCAGATAGCTGAGAAGCCAATGAAGGAACCAGCTGCTTTAAGAGCATAAGAAATGATGGATAATCCATAGCACCTGATAAACAGAAGTGTTTTAAAGAGAGCACGCAAATCTTGTTGACAAGAAAGGGTTTAGTAACAGTTAATATGTAATGTTGCATTCTAACAGTCAACATTAAAAATTATGTCTTCTAAAATTATGCTAATGAATGTGTCGCATTTCCACTTTACTTTCCAATTCAGTTCCATGGCATTAGCTTGTCTGGCTCACATGAATCTCTCTTTTTGCATAACTCCAATTGTAAACTGCTGATGTGACATTCATACATGTGATAATGTGAGTCAATCTCCCAATATCTTTATAAAAAGAACTCTCCGAATAAGGTTTCATGCATCATGCCTACCACAGTGAGTAGAAGAGAACCATGTCTAGTGTCAAACAATTATAGCATTTGTCATTGTTTAGGAAATAATTCCTGTGTATTCCTCCAACCCTAGAGAGGGTGGGTATATAGAGTTAGCTATACATGGGCCACTATGGGCTGTACAAGGCCATATGGGCCACTCACATATATATACACTAACACCCCCCCAGTCTGGACTACCGGCGCAGCGGTGTACAAGACTGGCCAACAAAGAAAGAAACTTATACACAAGAGGCCCCCCGCAGCCACAACTAGCCACTGGCTACGTTGAGGCTGGACCGGAACTCCGAGAAGGTCGAGGAAGGAAGACCCTTGGTGAAGACGTCAGCAAACTGGGAGGTGGTCGATACATGGAGAACCCGAACATCGCCAATAGCCACCCGGTCACGAACGAACGAAGTGCAAGTCAATCTCCACATGCTTCGTCCGCTGATGTTGAACCGGGTTGGTGGAGAGGTATAAGGCGCTGACGTTGTCGCAGTAGACAAGTGTACTCCTAGCGAGCGGGCTGTGAAGCTCAGCCAAGAGCTGTCGGAGCCAGGACGCCTCAGCCACACCGTTAGCAACAGCCCGGTACGACGCCTCAACACTCGAGCGAGAGACCACCAGCTGTCGCTTGGACGACCAGGAGATCAGGTTGCCGCCGAGGAAGACGGCATAACCTGAAGTAGAGCGGCGGGTGTCCGGGCACCCCGCCCAGTCAGCGTCAGTGTAGACGACCAGCTCAGCAGACGGAGACCGGTTGAGGACCAAGCCAAAGTCAACAGTGCCTCGGACGTAGCGAAGGAGGCGCTTCAGCGCAGCAAGGTGTGAAGATCGTGGATCATGCATATCGAGGCAGATCTGCTGGACAGCGTAGGTGAGATCCGGCCTGGTGAAAGTGAGGTATTGTAAGGCGCCAGCAAGACTCCGGTAAGTAGTAGGGTCAGCCACAGGATCACCCAGAGTAGCAGACAGCTTCGCCTGAGTGTCAACAGGAGTGGAGCAAGGCTTGCAATCAGTCATTCCGGCACGCTCGAGTATGTCCAGGGCATACTGGTGCTGGTGAAGGAGAAGACCAGTCTGACGGGGCTCAACTGTCACACCCAAGAAGTGGTGAAGCTGACCGAGATCCTTCATGGCAAACTCCTGCTGAAGTGAGGTGATAATCCGCTGAAGCAGCTGTGTACTGGAGGCAGTCAGAACAATGTCATCAACATAGAGAAGGAGGTAAGCAACCCCATCAGCATGGTGATATATAAACAGTGAAGTGTCTGACTTGGTCTCAACAAACCCCAGTGTCAGCAGGAAGGTGGCAAACCGAGAGTACCATGCCTGAGGAGCCTGCTTCAAACCATATAGAGGCTTGTTCAATCGGCAGACCATATCCGGACAACTAGAGTCCACAAATCCTGCTGGCTGGCTGCAGTAGACGGTCTCGGTGAGAGTGCCATGAAGAAACGCATTCTTGATATCAAGCTGGTGCACGGGCCAAGACTGAGAGAGAGCCAAAGAAAGAACTGTCCTCACTGTAGCAGGCTTCACCACTGGACTGAAAGTCTTGTCATAGTCCACACCGGGACGCTGAGTGAACCCCTGAAGGACCCAACGCGCCTTGTAGCGCTCCAGAGTACCATTAGCACGCCGCTTGATTGTCCAGATCCACTTGTCGGTCACCACATTACAACCCGACGGACGTGGCACAAGGTCCCAAGTCTGGTTGGCGAGAAGAGCTCCGTACTCCTCTTCCATCGCGCGACGCCAGTTCGGATCTACCAGAGCCACACGAACCGATGTCGGGATCGGAGAAAGCCGCGGCTCCCCCTCGGTTGCGGAGAGGGCCCGCGGCCGAAGAACCCCTGCCGCCTATCGGGTCACCATGGGATGGCTGTGACGAGGATCCCGATGGATGACCGGCGGGTGGTACACGGCCGACTCCACCCGAGAGCGACGTGGGGGAGGCGGCTGTGGCGGTGGCGGTGGTGTGGGCGCCGGTGGAGTCGGAGGCGGTCCCGGTGACGGTGGTGGAGTAGCCAGAGCCGTGGAGCGGCGCCCGTAGACATGGCGCAGAGCAGGCACATAGTCTACAGGCACCGCTGGTGGAGGAGCCGGAGAAGGTGGCGGCGGTGGGGGCACCGGACGGCGCTAGAACACCCGCACGGGCTCGGCGTAGCGTGCGGGGTGGTGGCGGGGCCGCGCGTGGCGCGGGTGGAGGCGCCGAGCCGCGTGCGGCTCGGCGAGAGGCGTCGTGGGCATTGGGGCCGCGGGTGGCGCGACGAGGGGCACCGGTGACATCGGGGCCACGCGTGGCGTGGCGGAAGAAACCAAGCCCACGTCAGGTGCGACGAATGGCACCGGAACCGCGGGTGGTGCAAGAGGAGGCTCAGGCGCCACTGGAGGAGCCAGAGCTGATGGAGTGCCAGAAGAACCTGTCGGAAAAGGAAAAATAGAAACAGGCGGCTGTACCACCGGGTCAGAAAACATGGACTCAATGTCAGGATCCGAAGTGGGTGTGGTGGAGGAGGAAAAGGGGTAGTCCGACTCGTCAAACACAACATGTCGGAATATAAGAACCTGACGAGAGGTGAGATCATAGCAGCGGTACCCCTTATGGTCAGGGGAGTAACCAAGGAACACAGAACGGGTCGAGCGAGGTGCGAGCTTATGAGGAGCAGTGGCAGCAAGGTTCGGGTAGCAAGCGCACCCGAAGACACGAAGGTGGGTGTAAGTGGGAGGGGTACCGAAGAGAGCGTGGTGAGGAGTCGGAGCGGGAGAAGCGGTGGAAGGAAGGCGGTTGAGAAGGTAGGTGGCGGTGTGAAGACTCTGCCCAGAAGCGCGGGGGAAGGGATGCCTGGATCAGAAGAGTGAGCATGACATCGTTTGTGGTCCGAATCATGTGCTCTGCCTTGCCGTTCTGTGGCGAAGTATACGGACAAGACATACGGAGCTGGACACCGTGGGTGAGGAAGAAGGAGCGAGAGGTGGAGTTATCGAACTCACGCCCGTTGTCGCACTGGACGGCCTTAATGGTGAGGCCGAACTGAGTGGACACCCAGGCAAAGAAGTGAACAAGGGTGGGGAAGGTGTCAGACTTAGCACGCAAAGGGAAGGTCCAGGAGTAGTGAGAGAAATCATCAATGATCACCAGATAATACTTATAACCAGAAATGTTGAGTACACAGTGGATAAGATCAAAAGCATGCGCAGCATGCGAAGAGGAAGAAGAAAAAGGAAGCCGAACATAACGACTAAGCTGGCATGCCTGACCTTGCTCAGCAGTAGTCTTAGTACAAGAGATAATTCCTGTGTATTCCTCCAACCCTAGAGAGGGTGGGTATATAGAGTTAGCTATACATGGGCCACTATGGGTTGTACAAGGCCATATGGGCCACTCACATATATATACACTAACAGTCATATTGTCTCATTTCAAATGTAAAACCTTGTATTTTTTTACATTATACGAAAAATATAAAAAAACTGAATCTTGTTTGTCCTTGTATTTGAAATACTAGCGAACCTATGTGCTAACAACTTGTCAGTTTATGCCTTGGTTCAGTTAACAAGATCCTCAAGTCCGCTATGGCATATGTACAAACAAGTAACGAAAGCTACTCATTGAAAACATGCATTGCAGATGGTACTCATATAGTCATATAGGACACAGGTGTCAAATAGTAACCTCCATACACCAAGGCTTCCATCCTTTGCATAGCAGCAATGCGTATAGGCCAGTCCTTCTGTGGATTAAGGGCATATGCAACCTTTTCGAATTCTCCAACTAACTCTTTCTCTGAGTGAACTCTTATGGGTTCCACTGGCTTCTCATTGATATCCATGCCACCTATAATGGCACAAAATCAAGTGATATATGAGAAAACAGGGAGCATGTGCTATTGACAGAAAAATGAAACATCAGAGATTGGCAATATTGCTAAAATCCAAAATAACATCACTATATTCTGATTATAAACACATCGATTTCTAAAATGCTTAGATAACAAAAGACCTCACCAAAATAATGCAACTGGGAGTCTCTAGCATATATATCCAAAGATAAAATGTTGTTGTTCACTTGCTCCCAATAGACATTAAACATGCCAGTGCATGTCCATGAATCCATGATAAAGATGCTGTTTATATTTATTTCACACATTAAATATGCAAAATACTTAATACTTTAAGGGTGTGGAATTAAACATGTGATGTTCAGAGTTACACTGAATCAACAGTCGGAACCAGCAACTATCTTCAAGAACTTTAGAGTCACAAACCAGCTAAATGTTTTTTAATGATTAGTGGAGACTATTGAGTTGCATGCACCAACCACTTCAACCCAAAAGCTTAAGCTGATGAGGAAAGGTGCAATTCACTTATACTCCAACACTCATCCTCACGTGCAGGCTCCCCCAGGCCGCATACTTGGATATTGGAGTGGGCTGTAATTATTTTAATTAACGCGCCCGCCAGGACTCGAACTCGAGACCTCTGGCCCTGATACCATATTGAGTTGCATGCACCAACCACTTCACCCAAAAGCTTAATCTGATGAGGAAAGGTGGGCAATTTACTTATACTCCAACAGAGACAACTATATGAAGGAATCCATGGCAGTGACCAGAGTGTAAAACTATTAAGTAATAGACTTAATCTTTACAGCCTACTCAAGTAACTCTTCTATACATACACCTTCTGGATCATTGATAGCAACAAATATACTTTCTCTTAAATTCAATCAAGAGCCATAATATAATGCTAATTTCTGCAGTAAGAGAGGAAAAAGGAACTACATCCTACAGTACACTACTGTGGTAAACTGGTAATGACGGCATGCTCTAAAACAAGTGTCTGGATCCCTGAAAAGATCCACTTAGATACATAAAGAGAACAGAAAAGAATATATCACTAAGCTTTGCTATTACTTGAAATCTTTGTAGATACAATCGCACATAACAATACACTTTCTGTAATATTTGTAATGCTAAACAAATAGAACGAAAGAGTGAAATGCATGGCGGGCCCTTGAACTTGTCATGCTGTGTCAAATAGGTCCACGAACTCTAAAAACGCATTTCTGGGTCCCTAATCTCGTTTAGCCGTTCGCCACGAGTCCAAAACGCCACAGGACCTCTTTTTTGCCAACGTGGTCACGCCACAGTGGCATCCACGCACCTGCGGCTCACGTGAGGTCATTCGTGGACTTGTGAAATATGCACAAAGCCCCTTAGGTTTCTTCCCTCTTGACACCGAACCGCCTTTCCTCCTCGAGTTCGTCGACTGGGAGGCGGAGAGGCGACGACGGGCGACAGCGAAGTGTTGATCGGAGGCGAGATAGGGGAAAGTAGCCAAGAAGAAGGCTCCAGGGGATCCTGTGGACATTGGGTCCCCCGGGCGACTTCGGCGAATCGACGCCATGGCGCCCAGGTTGCGGCGCGAAGGGGAACCGCCGCCAATATATGGTAAGTGAAATCCCCGAATCAATTGAAACCTGAAAGAATTTAAGGTATTGTGTTGTGATGTGGATTAGATTGTGGTTTGTGGACGAAATCTTCGATTTTGGTTGGTTCGGCTAGGGTTTTGGAGTTTTGAAATCGTTTTTCCTTTGGTAATTTAGGTGCCGGCAGTGAAGAGTTCACGATTGAGCTGCATTATGGGGGTATTTTTGTTGGTCAAGGCATCAATCAGTCCTACATTGATGAGCAAGTTGCCTGGTTTGATCACTGTGAAAAGGATAGTTTGTCTCCTTTGTGGATAGATGATTTTGTTGAGCAGCTCCCTGTCCCCAAGAAACAATCTTCGAAGATTTACTGGTTGCTACCTGGGATGGGTCTTTCAGATGGGCTTAGGATTGTGAAGTCTGATCATGACACATTGGTGATGATGGCACTTGTTAGCAAGTACAATAAATTTGTTCTGTATGTTGATCATGATGATAATGTGGCAGGCATAGATTGGGATGATATTGTAGTAAATCCAATAACTTCTTTGCCAAAGGTCATCAGCCCAAGGAAGGTAGAAACTATTCAGAATAGACCTGAGAAGCTTCCTTCTTTTTATTCAAACTTGAAGAGCAGCACAGCTGATGTGGATGCAGGAACATGTGGTCTGTACAATGGTAGTGAAGACAGTGACAGTGACCTTGATTTTATTGATAGTGACTATGAGATAGATGATGATGATGATGATGATGATGATGACATTTTTATTGATAATGTTGATGAGGAAGTACTGGATCAAGGAGTTGCCAAAGGGAAAAAGATTGAAAAAGGAAAGAAGGCAAGAGGGAACAGACTGAACGAAACTGATGAGGAAATTTCAACAGATGAAGAAGACCTGCAGCTGCCTGATTCAGATGGAGAAGGTACTGTGAAGATGGGTTTCAAGGCATTCAGAGAAGTGGACTTACAGAATCCTAGTTTCAAGGTTGGTATGCTATTTGGATCTGTTGAGGTTCTCAGGAAGGCTATCACAGAGTACAGTCTGAAGGAGAGGGTGGATATCAAATTGCCAAGGAATGAGAAGAAAAGGTTGAAAGCAGTTTGTGCAGATGGATGTCCTTGGAATTTGTATGCTTCAAATGATACCAGGTCTAAAGGCCTGGTGGTGAAGACTTATTTTGGCCAGCACAATTGTCAAAAGCAATGGATTTTGAAGAGATGCACATCAAACTGGCTAGCTGAGAAATATTTGGAAGCCTTTAGAGCAGATCAGAATATGTCATTAACCAACTTTGCAAGAACTGTGCAAAAAGAATGGAATATGACACCAACAAGATCCAAGCTTGCTAGAGCCAGAAGGCTAGCCATGAAGAAAATACTTGGAGATGAGGTAGAGCAGTACAAATTGCTATGGGACTATGGCCATGAGCTTAAGAGGAGCAACCATGGTAGTACATTCTTTTTGCATCTCACTGAAAACAGATTCACCAAATTGTACATGTCCTTAGATGCATGCAAAAGGGGATTCTTGGCTGCCTGCAGACCTATCATATTTTTGGATGGATGCCATATCAAGACTAAGTATGGTGGACAGATACTTACTGCAGTTGGAATTGATCCCAATGATTGCATCTTTCCCATTGCAATTGGTATTGTTGAGGTAGAATCACTAGTCACATGGAAATGGTTTCTCCAAACTTTGAAAGATGATCTTGGCATTGACAATACTTATCCATGGACAATAATGACAAATAAACAGAAGGTGACACTTATTATTTTGGTCAGCAGTATTTATGTTGCATAAACACTTTTCCATGCATATCAAGCTTATCCTAACCAGTCTTTGTTTTGCAGGGCCTTGTTCCAGCTGTTCAACAAATTTTCCCTAATTCCGAGCATAGAATGTGTGTCAGACACCTATACTCCAACTTCCAGCAGCACTTCAAAGGTGAGAACTTGAAAAATCAACTTTGGGCTTGTGCTAGATCTAGCAACATAGTTGATTGGAATAGAAACATGGATATGATGAGAACTTTAAACCCTGATGCATATGCATGGTTAGAACAGAAGCCACCACAGACTTGGGTTAGAGCCTTCTTTAGTACTTATCCTAAGTGTGACATACTCCTGAACAACAACTGTGAGGTATTCAATAAGTATATACTAGAAGCCAGAGAAATGCCTGTGCTAAGTATGCTAGAACAAATCAAGACTCAGTTGATGACAAGGCATTATACCAAGGAGAAGGAAGTGGGAGATATGTGGCAAGGCCCTATATGCCCCAAGATTAGAAAGAAGTTGCAGAAAAACACTGAATTTGCTAACACATGTTATGCTCTGCCTGCTGGAAAAGGTATTTTTGAGGTTCAAGGCAGAAATAACAAGTACATAGTGGACATTAACCTGAAGCAGTGTGAGTGTAGAAGGTGGGACTTCACTGGAATCCCTTGCTCACATGCAATTTCATGCTTGAGGCATGAGAGAATTTCTCCAGAGTCTATGGTTTCCAATTGCTACAGCACAGAAAGCTTCCTTCTTACTTATGGGAACTCCATCTGGCCATGCAAGGACAAAAGTACCTGGGAGAAGGTAGATGCACAAGAAGTTCTTCCACCAGTCTATGAGAAAAAGGTTGGGAGACCACCTAAAACCAGAAGAAAACAACCATATGAAATTGAAGGGCCAAATGGGCCAAAACTGTCTAGACATGGGATTATCATTAAATGCAGGTATTGTGGGCAAGAAGGTCACAATAGAGGTGGGTGCAGTTCAAGGAAGCAAGGAATGAGGAGCAACCTTGATGACCAAAGGCAGCAAGGAATGAGTAGCAACCTTGGTGACCAAAGGAACCCAATAGATGACTATGATGTACCAGTCAGTAGCCAGGTAACTTGTCACTCTACCTTGTCAAGGCTTTATGTTATGTTAACCTACTAATTCATGCCTATCATGTAGTTCTCCATGAATATTGGACAAGGTAGTGGGCCAACATTATCACAGATGAGCAGTACAATGCTTTCACAGTTGCAAGCTGAGGTAATGGCCAACTAAAACTAAATTTCTTATCTTTTCCATGTTATATCCATGTTCCAATGCACTGACAATTAATCTCCTGATGGCAGTCATCACAGACTAGGACAATTGAACAACAACCTTTGCCAGAACCAGGTTTCATCCTCTCCAACCTTCCAGCAGCGAGGCCAGTTCCACCTACAACAGCAACAAAGTCTGGAAGAGCACTGGCCACTAAACGCAAAAGAGGTGATGGCAAGGGTGCAGCTCCAAGGAAGGGTGCAACACCAAGGAAGGCTGCAGCACAAAGGAAGGGTGCATGACAAGGACATGATCCTTAGTGATAGCTTTGATCCTTTGTCATATCTTTTGTTCTGTGAACAACAGGAGATTTCTAGTATAAACTCCTCTTTTGCTCTTTTGAATGCATTTCAGACAAATGTACATGTACTGATGCTACAGAAACAAAAGCAATGTCCTGTTGATTTCAGAACAATGCACTGATGCAATGGAAACAAATGAATATGCCCTGTCCATTTCAGATTTCAGAACTTTTTATAACATTGCTTCATATATTGCACTGGATACTAGAGTTCATACATGGCACTGGATACACCATGGATCAACCATCAACAGTACATATTTCAGAACATTTGTCTGACTTTCACTTGAACACATTAACAATCAGATTGATCACCATCACAACTAGCATACACACACCAACCATACATATTCCCTTCAGCACACTAACTAACTCTTTCCCAATTCCTAACAGTTTCCTTGCTTCATTCACCAATGCAATGCAATTGCAGCCATCTCCTGATTGCTTCATCGACTCACCACCTTGCATCATCAACTCATCACCTACAGGAGCATCATTGGTGCCATTTTCCCCAATCTTCTTGATGTAATCGTTCTCCCAGTACCAAAAGGGGCAACCTATACCATCTCTCTACACAAAGCAATGACAAGAGTTCAACAAGGCAAGAATGAATCACCTCAAAACGAAACCACCATGGATCAAACCATCACTGACCTTGTAGTTGGGGCAACAGTGGAAGACTTGCCCCAAGCTCCAGGACTTCCGTGATGTCCGCTTCAGGATCCTGCCCCCACCACATTCAGTGCACCAGATCAGCGGAATCTCACCCGTAGCCTGCGGATCTGAGGTCGACGCCGACACACTGGATTCCCTGGCCATGGTTCAAGCCGAGTGGCGGCGGCGGCTGGAGAAGACGACGATGTTGGTGCTGGGGAACGAAATAGATTGGGAAGAGAGGAGGCCAAATAAATGCAAACAAAAAGTTACAAGGGCTAAATTGCAAATGTACACTTCCATTCCGGCGCCAATTCTCCCGCCAACACACGTGGATGCCACTGTGGCGTGGCCACGTTGGCAAAAAAGAGGTCCCGTGGCGTTTTGGACTGGTGGCGAACGGCTAAACGAGATTAGGGACCCAGAAATGCGTTTTTAGAGTTTGTGGACCTATTTGACACAGCATGACAAGTTCAAGGGCCCGCCATGCATTTCACTCTAGAACGAAATTATCCAGCAAGGTAAAAGTAAAACTTGCCTCCAAATAATGTGCTTTCCCTTGGCACGCTTTTTTTCCTTGGACTGCCTCTTTTTGGATGGGCACTAATAGATCTAGATTCATTGGTCCTACACTGCATTCTAGCTCCATTGGACGAGGGAGCATTTGGTTCTATTATATCCAACCTTGAATTTATTTCCTTTAGCTGCAAACATCAAACAAGGAAATTAAAGGATAGTCGCAATCTGCTAGCATTATATGTGAGAACAAGACAACATCACATGATAAAGGAGTCCACATGAATTACCATGTAAGCAGGTAGATTATGGCGCTGCAACTCTTCGTGGAACTGAGATCCCATATTTGTGTATCTCCTATGGCAAACATGATAATGCAAGCAGTCAAGTTACATACAATGTAATTTAACCAAAGAAATATTAAATGCAGGTCTTTATGGGGATCAAATGCCATGGGTGTTAGAGATGTATATGTAGAGAAATAGAATGGGAAAGCACCACGCCCAAACAGGGGGGTGAGCCTTTCATATATATAGCCAATATGGCTTGTAATACAAGGAAACTAATCCTAAATCAATCAGCTATACATGGCAACTACAATCACCTATATATGTCAAGCTCTATCAGCTATACATGGCAACTACAATCACCTATATATGTCGGGCTCTATACATTTCCTAATACCCGCCCGCAGCCGCGGCGGGAGGAGAGCGACGCAAAGGCCGGACCGAAAGTCCGTGAAGAGCCGGACCGGGAGACCCTTGGTCATGATGTCAGCGAACCTGGTGAGTGGAAGGGACATGTAGAACCCGGACCTGTCCAAGCGCCACCTTCTCGCGGACGAAGTGAATGTCGATCTTGATGTGCTTCGTGCGCCGGTGGTGAACAGGATTGGCCGTCATGTATACGGCGCTGACGTTGTCACAGTAGACAACGGTGGCGGAGGAGAGGGGAACGTGAAGCTCCTGAAGGAGCTAGCGGATCCAGCAGCACTCGGCGACGACGTGGGCTACCGCACGGTACTCAGCCTCGGCGCTGGACCGCGACACCGTAGTCTGTCGCTTCGAAGACCACGATATCAGGTTGTCGCCGAGGAAGACGCAGAAGCCGGAAGTGGAGCGTCGGGAGTCCGGACAGCCAGCCCAGTCGGCGTCGGAGTAGCCGGTCAGACTGTCGACAGGGCCGGTGCCGATGTGTAGGCCGGAGGAGAGCGTGCCCTTCACGTAGCGTAGGATGCGCTTGACCAAAGCGAGATGGGGCTCGCGAGGGTCGTGCATGAAGAGGCACACCTGCTGGACGGCGTACGCCAAGTCGGGACGAGTTAGGGTGAGGTACTGGAGAGCACCCACCAGACTCCTGTAGGTGGAGGCGTCGTAAGGCGGACAGTGGAGCACCATCCGAAGCCGAGAGCTTGGCCTGAATGTCCACTGGAGTCGCCGTGGAGTGACACTCAGCCATTCCAGCGCGCTGGAGAATGTCCACAGTGTACTGTCGCTGCGACAGGAACAAGCCGTCGGACGAGCGCGTGACAGAAATACCGAGGAAGTGGTGCAGGTCGCCGAGGTCGGTCATGGCAAACTCAGAGGAGAGCTTGGCCATGATCTGCTGAAGTAGTGTCGAGGACGAAGCGGTGAGGATGATGTCGTTGACATAGAGCAGCAGATAGGCGAGACTCCCACCCTCGCGGAGGACAAAGAGGGAGATGTCGGAGGTCGAGGCGACGAAGCCGAGCTGTCGGATGAAGGAGGCGAACCGCTGGTACCACGCTCGCGGCGCCTGCTTCAGTCCGTACAAGGACTTCTGCAGGTGGCAGACATGGTCGGGGCGAGCAGGGTCGACGAAGCCAGGCGGCTGCTGGCAATAGACCGTCTCGTCGAGGTGTCCGTGAAGAAAAGCGTTCTTCACGTCCAACTGGTGAATGGGTCAGGTACGGGAAGTGGCGATGCTGAGGACTGCCCGGATGGTCGCCGGTTTGACCACCAGGTTGAAAGTCTCGTCGTAGTCGATGCCGTGCTGCTGGGAGAAGCCGCGGATGGCCCAGCGTGCCTTGTGCCGAGCAAGAGTACCGTCGGAGTGGTACTTATGCTTGAAGATCCACTTCCCGGAGATGACGTTGGCACCAGGCGGGTGTGGAACAAGCCGCGAAGTACCGTTGTCGAGGAGGGCCTGGAACTCGTCAGCCATGACGGCTCGCCAATTGGGATCAGCGAGCCCACTGCGGTAGTTCGCCGGGAGCGGTGACGAGACGATGGCGGCCAGCCCCTTGTACTGCACGCGTGGAAGGACACCGGACTGTGTACGAGTCACAGGCCCAGAGGACTCCGGGGCGGCAGGCGTAGGGGCAGGCGTAGGAGAAGCTGGCGCAGACGTAGGTGCCAGCGCCCGCGGTCGGTGAAAGTACACCTGCAGCGGCGGTGCTGGGGGCGCTGGGTTGGGTCTGGCGAAAGACGTAGGGCCAGACCCGTCCAGAAGGGCTGGTCCTAACGGGGCACTGGACCACTCCCACCCGGACGTGCAGACTCGGAAGAAGGAGGCGGCTGCTCGACGTCCGAGGAGGACGGAGCGACCGCGGGTGCCGAAGGACGAGCTGCATGGTTAGTAGGACAAAGCATAGTATCCACAGTATCGTCGGTCAAGAAATCAAGGGATGATGAGGGTGGAGGTGTGGAGGTGTCGGCAAACGGGAAGTGTGACTCGTCGAAGATGACATGGCGGGAAATGATGATGCGTCTGGTGGACAAGTCGAGACAGCGATACCCCTTATGAGCGAGGGGATATCCAAGAAATACACAGGCGGCGGAGCGTGGGGCTAGCTTGTGTGCGGAGGTGGCCTGGAGATTGGGATAACAGAGGCACCCAAAGACTCGCAGATGATCATAGCTAGGCGGCGTGCCGAATAGGCGTGTGTAGGGGATCTGGCTGTGAATGGAGGATGACGGGCGCCTGTTAAGCAGGTAATAGGCGGCTGCAAGTGCCTCAGCCCAGTATGAAGCTGGCATGGACGCGTGGAGCAAGAGAGTGCGCACAGAGTTATTGAGCGTGCGAAGGATACGCTCAGCCTTCCCGTTCTGTGCGGAGGTGTAAGGGCATGAGAGGCGTAACAGGGTGCCACGGGCTGCCAGGAAGGTGGACGTGGCATTGTTGACAAACTCCGTGCCATTGTCGGCCTGAAAACACTTAACGGGCCGATCAAACTGAGTGCGCACATATGCAACGAAATCGACTATGGTCTGGTGGACGTCAGACTTGCGTCTGAGGGGAAAAGTCCAGCAGAAGTGGGAAAAATCGTCCAAAATCACCAAGTAGTAAGAGTATCCAGAAATACTAGGTACTGGTGAAGTCCAAACATCACAATGAACTAGCTCAAAAGGTGCAAAGAAGACGTGAACCGGAAGAAACAAAAGGTAGGCGAGCGTGTTTGCCAAGCCGACAAGAATGGCAAAGCGAACGTCCCGAATTATTACAAGATAATAAATTTTGTTTATTTAATCTAGCTACCGCCGCCGGAGCCGGGTGGCCGAGGCGTTGGTGCCACAAGGTGCCGGGAAGCGACGACGAGGGCGGACGCGGTGGAGGGCTGCAAGGTGTATAGATCCCCGTCGCTATTGCAACGAAGAATCACGCGTCCCGTCGGGATGTCCTTAACGAATAAAAACCGAATGCGTCAAACTCAATGGAACAGAATTGTCGCGGTAACCGGCGAACGTAAAGTAAATTACGAACGATCGATGGAACGACAAGGACATTATTGAGTGCAAAAGTGGACGCCGTGGTGGGTAGGACGGAATGACCGTGAGACGTGGATCGGGATACTAGTACCATTGCCTACTAAAATTGAAGAAATGGATGTGGGCGTACGTTTAAGAAGTATACCATCCGAGGTCGTCATGTGGGAGGTGGCGCCGGAGTCCATCACCCGGGGGGAAGACCCCCGGACGGACATCCGCCGGAGGGCGCAATCGGCCCGGCCCCCGGTCCCCACGTCGGAGCTTGGGCCGGAGCGGCGCCGAACGGGCCCGGTGAGTACCGGGAGGGGGGGCGAATGCCGTGTGGGCCTCCGCTGCATCCCGGGTGGAGAGAAGGACGTGTGGGCACGGGACGTCCCGAGCCCGACCGAAACAACCCGGATTTCCGCGAACGGAATCCCGATCTTCGCACCTCGGTGGTAGTCCCAGGAGGGCTACCACGTGCAATCCCCGTCTCGGCCGATTCCAAAATCCATACGTAAAGGTAAAAACAATAAAGTAGAGTACAACATTTATTTTATTACATTAATCGTAGTACATCTCTTCGGCACATGCCGGGTACAAGTCCATCGAGACCGAATCAAACGAGAAATAAAACGTATAGCAGCGGCTTCATGAAAGCGCGGGAACTCCATCTCCGCAGGGCACTCAAGTGTAGGAAGAGCTCTAGTCCACCCAACCGTCGTTGTCGAAGTCGTAGTCCGGCTCGCGTCGTAGTCACCGTGGTCTACCCGATAAGCGGGTAGGTCATGTCAGCTTCCCAACAAAGAGGCAAAAGCGGTGTATGTTCTACTATGCATGAGATAACCCTAATCTGGCTGTAGAAAGCTTAAGCAAAGCAGCAGTGCAACATACAAGGTAAGCGGAGTAGCGAGGAGGTCCACACCTCGGGGAAGCTTCCGCTTCCGAGGTCCACACCTCAGGGGTCCACACCCCGCTCAAGGAATACCACACCAAAACACCGGATCTCCACCACGATCCAGAACCCAACTCTCATCTGCGATGTGGGGCCCACCGGCTCCTATCCCCACATCTCAACGGCCGAAGCCGGGCTCACACACTCGGGGGAGAGAAGAAGCACAAGAGAAGTGTAACTAGTCAGGTGAGAGATCGAAAGACCGCCCATAACCGTGGACACGGACTATAGCTATAGGTTTAACACTCGCGAGGTTGTACAACCGTACCCGCCCGAATAGGTCGGAACCGGCCGTCACGGTGTCCGACCCTACCATACGGCCGAAGCTCAAGTAAGTGGATAGTACCCTTCGCATCTCCGAGCCCGGCCCGGCCTCCGCGGCGAGCTCATACTACCCGTGAGAGGTCCCTCGAAGCCGTGGAACCCTTCCCGGCCTCGCCAGGGCAAAGTCTACTAAGGAGGGAAAGACCACTCCCGACACGATCACAACGATCCTCCGGCAGAGGGGTGCTATCCACTACAAGTCTCACCCCGCACCCCCGCCCAATACAAGGCGGGCGTCCGTACGAAAGTAGTCATTCGAAACAAGGTCAACCGACGATCGGTCCTTAAGGGGCCGAGAGCGAGCACTCAACATCTCCATCCCACACGACACGACCCTTGGGTAAGAGGCCGGATCGCATCTTCCCTCGGCGCCCGTTCACAAGTAACCGGCGGCCCGCTCCCGCCAAAACACAAAGCAAGGGGTACACAACCCGAACGCACGCTAGAAGCACACCGAGATACCCACATCTCAGCTCAAACCCAGAGCACCATCCATAATCAAACAACAAAAGTATGGATAGTTGAAGTAAGGGACTAGCTAGGGGTCTGTAGCTAGTCCCGCAGGTAGCAGAACAAGGATCAGGATATATCAAAACATCAAGGCATGGCTAATAAACGGGTTATGCAATCCAACAATTCCATGCATTAAAGTAAAGCACTAGCAGCTAAATATCAATATGGGATCTATATGGTCGGGAGTGACATGACACCTTCGTTGCCGTTGAAGCAGTCGCTGTCCGGAGCAGTGTACTCGGGGTCCTCCACGTCCTCCTGGTCGAAGCTCGGGTCGCGGCACGAGATTCGACGCGAAAATAAGATAACGGTGCACATCTAAGCAATAACTCCAAATAAAATCCAATTAAGAAGATCCAAATGATCCCAAACTACCTACAATCAGCAAGGTTTCGCAAATACGGATTTATAGAAATTAGTTTTGTATTTTTCTGAGCTTCCTAGAATTTATTACTAATTTTTAAAGGTCACAAACATTTTCTGGAATTTTTAAACAAAAGAGAAATAGGTTTTTCAGAAAAACATTGCTGACGTCAGCATGACGTCAGCGGTCCAGGTTTGGCGGGCCGCGACTAGGCCAAAAGCGCGGCTGGGCCGTGGGCGGCCCAGCGGTCTGGATCTCGCTCGGGTCGGGTTTTGGCCTACACGGGCCCAGGAGCTATAGCCCAGCTAAGCCAGATCCTAAAGTCCGGAAAGCCCCCCCCCCTTGGTTCCCTAACCTACGCTGGGCCGGCGGCCTACTAGCGGCCCGGAGAAGTTTGGGCCCAGATCGGGCCGGCGGCCTGCTAGCCTCTTAAATCACCACTGCCCGTCGCCCACCAGGTGGTCGACGAAATGCCCCAGGGCGCGGCGGACGCGCGCGCGCGTTGCGTGCTCGGCATCTACACAGCGAGGTCCCCCGCCAGGGCGCGCTGGGGTGCGGCTGGCTGGGTCACTCGCACTCACAACCTGCAGGAACACAAACACGGCTCAAGGCCGGCACAGCACAGCAAGGGTCGCGGCGCGGGATGCCTGCACGAGAAGCTCACCGTGCGGCGGGGCCACGGCCATGGCGCGCCCGGGTGCGGCCGGCCGGCGCCCGCGCGCACCTTCACCCGCATCGGATAACCCACGGCACGAAGGCCGGGTCACAAGCACAAGCCCCGTTCTCCCCGGCGGCTCGCCCGGGGAACGGCGCGGCGTCGGCGCAGGTCCCCGTTTCCCCCGGCCGGCCGGCCTCCCTCGCAAACTCCTGGCAACGGCGGTGGATCACGACCCGGGTTTAGCGCTGGGGTGCGCCGGCTCCGCCACCGTGTTTCCCCTGAACTCCACCAGAACGGCGCCACTGCCAGAACAACAAACCAGAAACGCGACGCGCGCGGGCATCCAGGCTCGACGGCGCGGCGCGACACGGGTACGGGCTCCTTAACTCCCCAGCAGGGCAGCCCAAAGCTCCCGCCCTGACTGGCTCATCCGGTGCGCACGGCTTGGGGTTGCCTCGCCCCTGGACTTTACCGGCGAGCACGGCGCGGCGTCGTCCTTGGGGAGACGGCGGCGCGGCGCGCCCGAGCACCGGCGGCTCGACGGCACACCCACGGGCGGCGCGAAAACGCGAACGAGCCGCAAGGAGAAAAGAGGGAAGACCACGGTGCTCACCGTGGGTCGGCGATGTAGACGTAGCCGGCCCGGCGTGGGTGGCGGCGCGGCGTCGGTGTCCACGGCGTGCTCGGTCCCGGCTCCCCCTCGAACACGAACGGCGCCTCCCCCCTCGTCCGGCTCCTCACGAACACGTCCCGCCTCCGCAGCGACGCGCCGGCGGTGGCGCCTGTCGGCTCCCTGCCTCGCCTCTTCTTCCCCAACTCCCCCTTCTTCCTTCCCCCCCCTCCGGCGGAGCGGCACTAGCAAGGGGGCAAAACCCCAAGTGGGTTGGTAGCGGTGGTTGGCTCTGGCTCTTCCCCCCCCCCTTTGAATCCACGGCGTTGCGAGGCCTAGGCGAAATCCCGGCGGTGCCCTTCCCCGGCTTGGACCACTAGGCATCCGAGGCGGCGGCGCTCGCCCTCTCTCCTCGCTCACGTTGCCACTGGAAAAAGGCACAGGGGTAAAAAGGGGGTTTCCCCTTCCCTGGCCTGGCTCGGTTCGTGCGCCCGCCTGGCCCCCTCGGCGTGCGCGCGCGGCCGGCGGCTCGGCCGCGCCCGCGCCGCGCGAACGGGTGCGGCGGGACCGGCGGCGGCGGCGCGGTTGGGTTGGCTGGTTGGCTTGCCTGGTTGGTGGGAAGGGAAAGGATAAAACTGACATGCTGGGACCACCGGTCAGCGGGTGAAAGAGAGAGCGAAGGAGGCAGCCGCGGTGTGGGTTGGTTGGGCCGGTTCTGGTCGTGGGCTGGGCTGGTGCAACGCGAGAAAAAGGAGAAAACGGCCCACTGCTCCTAGCTGCTCTTTGCCTTTTAAAACAATTGAGTTTGATTAAGGGTTTGAAAAAGGGTTTGAATTTGATTCCATTTTAAATTCAAACATCACTCATATGAACTCCAAATAATCCAAAGAAAAACCAACTCACAAATTATACCATATTTTAAATATAAGTTTTATAAATAGGATAGATTAGTGGAGAATTTGGTGAGAGGCTAGCAATTTTGGCTCAAAAATTGATAGCACTTCAAAGCAAACAAAAAGTTTTAAATTTTTCGCAAAATTCACACACCTAGATTCCTGGGTTGTTACATTCTCCCCCACCACCGAGAATCTCGTCCTCGAGATTTAGTCCTCGACCTCCTCCGTGAACAAGTGAGGGTACTCTTTCCTGAGGTCAGCTTCCTTCTCCCATGTTGCCTCTCGCTCTGTGTGGTTGCTCCACAAAGACTTTACGTGAAAGGAATGGTAGTTCTCCTTGTTTCCTTGACAGCTCTGTCCAAGATTTTCTCAGGATATTCTGTATACTCCAGGTTGTCTTCAAGTCAAGCAACTCCATGGGCACTTGCTTTGCCTCCACTGCCTTCTCACTCTTCTTCAGCTGTGACACGTGAAACACTGGGTGAACTCCTGCCATTGTCTCGGGTAGTGCAAGCTGGTAGGCCAAACTCCCAATCCTACGGGTGATGGGGTATGGTCCCACGTACCTCGGTGCAAGCTTTCCTTTCACCAAGAACCTCTTAGTTCCTCGGAGCGGTGAGACTTTCAAGTACACTCTGTCGCCAACTGCAAAGGTCAACTCTCTCCTTCTCTTGTCGGCATAGCTCTTCTGACGACTTTGAGCGATTTTCAGGTTCTCGCGAACTTTCTCAACTCACTCCTCCGCTTCCTCAATGATTGCTGGTCCAAACAGAGCTCGCTCTCCAACCTCTGACCAAGCTAGCGGGGTCCTGCACTTCCGACCGTAAAGTGCCTCAAAGGGTGACATCCGGAGACTTGCTTGAAAGCTGTTGTTGTACGAGAACTCTGCAAACGGCAAACTGTTCTCCCAATCAGTACCATAGGTGAGAGCACAAGCTCGTAGCATGTCCTCCGGACCTGGTTGACCCTCTCCGTCCGACCATCCGTCCGTGGGTGAAAAGTCGTGGCCGTAGCTGAGTGTAGTGCCCATAAGCTTGTGGAAGCTCTGCCAAAACTTGGAGACAAACTGTGGCCCCCGATCAGACACAATACTTCTGGGTGCCCCGTGCAGCCTGAGTATGTGCTCTACAAACAGCTCTGCCAACTTCTCGGTTGCATACCTGGTCTTTACCGGCACAAAGTGAGCCACTTTAGTCAGCCTGTCCACTATGACCCAAACCGAGTCATTTCCTTTTGGTGTTCTAGGGAGTCCCACCACAAAGTCCATGGAAATGTCCTCCCACTTCCACACTGGAATATCCAACGGCTTCAACAAACCGGCAGGTTTCTGATGTTCAATCTTTACTCTGCTACAGGTATCGCAACAGGCCACGTAGCGTGCAATATCCTTCTTCATGTCCTTCCACCGCGCATCGATCTTCGATCCCCGTACATCTTGGTGCTGCCGGGTGAATCGAGTACCTCGAGTCGTGAGCTTCTCTCATGATCCGATCCCGAGTGCCTTGTCTTGCGGTACACAGATCCGTTCTTTCAACCACACGGCCCTCGTTCATCAACCCGTAGTCCTCTCGCTTTGCCCTGCTTCATTAGTTCTCTCAGCACTTTGATTTCTGCACACACCTTCTGGGCTGTGCGGATTCGCTCCTCCAGGTCATAGGTCACTTGCATCACGTTGACTTGGCCTTGGTCCACAATCTCGATTCTCAGCTTCTCTAGCTCTTTATGCAAAGCAGGTTGCTCCTCTCCTACCATGAGGTTGTTGCAGTATGTTTTCCGGCTCAGTGCATCTGCCACGACGTTAGCTTTGCCTGGGTGGTAGTTGATCTCGACGTCGTAGTCCTTGATCAGCTCTAACCATCGTCTCTGCCTCATGTTCAGCTCGGTCTGTGTAAAGAAGTACTTCAGGCTCTTGTGGTCGGAAAACAGCTCACACTTGTTCCCTATCAGGTAGTGTCTCCAGATTTTGAGCGCATGCACAACAGCTGCCAACTCCAAGTCGTGTGTCGGGTAGTTTTCCTCGTGTTTCTTCAGCTGTCTGGAAGCATAAGCCACAACTTTCCCTTCCCGCATCGAAGACACAACCAAGTCCTTGCTTCGAAGCATCACGGTAGACCACAAAGTCTTTCTTGATATCCGGCAAGGTAAGCACGGGGCTGTGGTGAGTCTCTTCTTCAGCTCCTGGAAGCTCTTCTCACACGCTTCTGACCATTCGAACTTCGTGTTGTTCTTGAGCGACTCGGTCATTGGCTTTGCAATCTTGGAGAAATTCTCAATGAACCTCCGTAGTAACCCGCCAACCCAAGGAAGCTTCGACATCCGTCACGTTTAATGGCTGCTCCCACTTGGTCACCGACTCAACTTTGGACCGGATCCACGGCTATCCCCTCCGCCGACAACACGTGTCCCAAGAAAGCGACCTTCTCCATCCGGAACTCGCACTTGCCGAACTTTGCATACGTTCGCCGCCTCAGCCTCTCTAGCACGACTCTGAGGTGCTCCTCGTGCTCCTCAGTGGTCTCAGAGTAGATCAAGATATCATCGATAAACACCACTACAAACCTGTCCAACTCTTCCATGAAGACCTTGTTCATCAAGTTCATGAAGTAGGCAGGGGCGTTGGTTAGCCCGAAAGAAACCACCACGAACTCGTACAAGCCGTAGCGTGTGGTGAAAGCTGTCTTGGGTATATCCTGCTCTCTGATCTTCATCTGGTGGTAGCCTGACCTCAAGTCGATCTTGGAGAAGTACCTTGCCTTTTTGAGTCTATCCAGCAGATCCTCGATTCTGGGTAGTGGGTACTTGTTCTTGATTGTCATCGAGTTGAGCGTGCGGTAGTCGATGCACATCCTCTTTGTGCCGTCTTTCTTCTCCACGAAGAGCACTGGTGAACCCCACGGTGAGGCGCTCGGCCGAACAAACCCTTGCTCGAGCAACTTCTTGAGCTGTTTCTTCAACTCGTCCAGCTCGTCGGACGACATCCTGTACGGACTCTTTGCAACGGGCCCCGCCCCCCGGCATCGCCTCAATCACAAACTCCACGTCCCGGTCCGGGGGTAACTCCGTAAGCTCCTTCCGGGAACACGTCCGGAAACTCACGGACCACCGGGATCTCTTCAATCTCTTTCCCACTCATGTTGCACATCATCGTAGCAACCTTCGGACTCGTGGCTCGATCCGCACCGTAGTTCCACCGGGGGTGTTCAAGCCGTATCACTCGGGGTTGCAAGAGACTATCCCGTTGTGCTTTGCCAACCAATCCATCCCTAGGATCACGTCTATCCCGTAGAGACTCCAAGACTCGTCAAGTCCGCCGTGAACCGTAGCCCCTCAAACACCATCCTCACTCCCCCGCACTCTAACGTACTCCTCTTCTCTCCTAGCGGAGAGCTAGTCAAGATAGGCCTTGGTCGAGGCTTAGTTGGTAAAGACCTTTCTTTAGCAAACTTGGTAGAAATATACGAAAACCGAGCTCCAAAGATCGAACAAAACAGCTTGCCAAAACAGAGTCAACAAGGAACTCACCAAGCGTGACGTCGGGTGCGGCCGTCGCATCCTCGGCGGTGAGGTGGTTCGGACGGCCTCGAGTAGCCGGCGGCCGAGTAGTCCTCTCGCCGTGTACGAGGTGGCCGTCCTCCGGTGCCGGTGGCTTGGCCGGGGTCCGGAACCGAGCGCCGCGGTTCCGACTCCCCGGTGGCGCCGCCGCGGACACTCAAACGACTTGTGCCCAACCCGACGACGCTGGAAGCAAGTCACCTTGGATCCGTTACCGCCGTCCGCGGTGGTGGTCTCGGCTTCCACCGTTCGACCTCCACTCCCGCCCGGGTTGGCCTCGCTCGCGGGCCGAGACCGAGAGGCGTGGTGCCTCTCGCCGTGATCGGTGGCCCCGAGTGTAACCCTCGTCCTCTCGCCTCCGAGGTGGCCCCGAGCGTCCCGCTCGGTCCGAGCGCTTGGACTTGCTTCCACGAACCTCCATGTACTCAAGTCTAGACCTCTCCACGATCGCGTCTTGTCGATAATGGAGCGAAGTGTCGGGCGGTCGTGCGCGGACAAGTGGTGTGCCATCCCCTTGTGCGGCCCCTTTCGAACCCGCAGACCTTCTTCTTCTCTCGTGTCGGTGTCTTCTCGGCACGTACCTCATCGCCTCCCGGTAGCGGTTGGCGTACCCCCGTACCGACATGTTTCCCATCTTGAGGTGCTCGAACTCGTCGGCCTTCCCCGTCCATCACCGCATCCGGAATATGGTGACTCCCGAAGGCCTCCACGAACTCGTCCCACCCGATGTGCAACGGGTCCCGGTGCGAGTCGCAAGAGCTGTCCCACCACGCACCGGGCCGTGCCGATCGGCCGGTGCGCCGCACGCTCACACACTCCTCCTCGGTAAGCTCGGCCGCCTCCGGCTTCTTCTCGATCTCACGTAACCAGTTATCCGCGTCCATCGGGTCTGCTGAGTGGTCGAAGGTAGGCGGTCGCAGCTTGTTGAAGTTCTCAACTTTCTTCTGGAAACCCTCTGGCGCGTAGCGGTTCTGACCTCTAGGGTTGTTGTTGTTGTTGTTCTAGGCTAGCATCTGAGTGATCGTCTGCATCAGCTGTGTTTGCACCGCCATCACGTCAGCAATGTTCGGGGGAGGTGGCGGTGGTGGCACCTCGTGTCCCTGAGCTTGGCCTGCTCCTCCCTCGGGCTGGGGTACCTGCTCGTGCTCGGGCTCCTGCTCCTGAGCTCCCTCGCCGTCGAGTGCGGCTCCTCGACCGCCAACTCGGCCTCCTCGGCCTACGCGGCCTGCCAGGCCTCCGCGGAGTCCGCCTCGTGGCGCGTGACCTCCACGGCGTCCACGGCCTCTCGCTCCCGCTGGGTTAGGGGCATCCTCCCCCTCCGTCGTCCCCAGCGACCTCCTCGAAACGGCCAAGAGTCGCCCGGACCTCCTTGCTCCAGACATCTGTTCCAGTTGCAAGAGTTAGTAGCGGTAGGGAGAGTGTATCTATTAAGGTTATTAACTATAAAGGAGTAATCCTGCTAACAGTCAAAGAATTTCAGACAGACATAAAGAAGCATGAAATCCGAAAGAAACCATGAAGATCCATGTCACTCAATCAATGCCACCATACAAAAGGTGTGCACCTCGAGGTTTACTCCAACGACCTTCGAGGATACACGGCAACACATCACGCTAACGCATGGTACATCATGGGGTAGCTGCTAAGGTCAAGACACATGAGCGATAACATCACACCTAACTTATTACAACATCTCAGAATCTACAGCGAAGACTCTACTCTCCTCACGGAGTGCACTGAGGTGCCTCGGGGCTGGCATCTGGTGGAACTGAGTAGAACGGCGGTGAGTGTGCCCCTGGGTATCCCGCATCCCGATCGCCGGTCCCCCCGTAGTAGTCAGGGTATCCCGGGAGCGCTCGGTCCATCTCTCGTCGTGTCCGGGAACCACTCGGGCACGGGCGTACTCGTGGTAGGAGCGTCGGCGGAAGCTCGAAAGTCTCCGTCCCTCGGCCGGGGTCTCTTCTTGGGTGGTAGGCCGTGTGCGGAGAGCGCCTCTAGCTCGTCGGCCTCTCGCCGGTCGGACCGCTCCCAAGCCGCGTGAGTCCCGGGCCGCTCCGTCCCTCTCCTCGTAGACCCGCTCCTCCAAGGTAACACGGTGGTGGTAGTTGTGTCGACTCGCCTCCCGTAGATCCCACACCTTGACCCCGATAGTCGGCGGCCGCAGCCTCCGACCGACTCCAACCGATCTCTCGCCTCCCGCGGTCTCACCCCCGTCCTCCCGCGAGGCCTCCACCGAAGTCCCGTGTAGCTCCCGCTCGCCCTCAACCGCGCCTCCGCAGTAGCAATCCTCCGGCGTCCCTCTCGGTGCTAGGGGCCGCGGCCGCCGCCACCCAAGCCGCACTAGCTCTCCGTTCCTCACGTGCGACGCCTCCAGCCTCGTCGAGTATCTCCTCTCTCTCCACCTCCAAGTCCCGAACCCGCCGCAGTAGCGGCCGCACACCTCCACCGAAGGTACACTATCTCCCCATCGCCCCGGCACGTTGCCTCGGTCCCGAGCCGGGATGCACCGCCCGGCCGCGTGCATCACCTCGGTCCTCCCCCTCCACCGGAGTCACCTCCGTGTACCGTGCTCGGCCGCTCGAGTCCCGCCGACCCCGGTCGAAGATCTCCGTCGGAAGCACGCCGAAAGGAGTGTCCCGCAGCCTCTCCCCGAGCCGGACACAAACCTTCTTGAGAGCCCCGCGTGCTCCCGGCCCGGTGTGCCTCCGTGACTGGAACTCTCGGCGTGTACCTCTACCTCCTCAAACTCTGGCACCCGTGGGTCTGCCGGCACCGTGACAGTCAGGTAGGTGGGGGTCTGCTCCAAGTGCCCCATGGCCCTCCCCTTGTAGCTGACTCCGTCGGTCTCCACTCCGGCTGCCTCCAGGCACTCTCTCAGCAAGTGGCAGAAGCCTCCGTAGCTCTTGCCGTCCGTCTCCAAAGGAACCCACGTAGTCTCCGCCATCTGCACAACGCAGTTAGAGCGTAGTTAGTAAGGTAGTTAGTGAAAGTTAATCAAGGTAATGCATATATATAAGTATAGTTATATACATACGGAAGCCAAGGGGTTTATATAAAGTTTCAAGGTTCAGAGACGGCTTCCTATGCTATCGACCATTCCTGGAGCTCGCCCTACAGTCAAGCATGGCTCTGGTACCAACTGAAACAACCCGGATTTCCGCGAACGGAATCCCGAATCTTCGCACCTCGCGGGTAGTCCCGTGAGGGCTACCACGTGCAATCCCCGTCTCGCCGATTCCAAAATCCATACGTAAAGGTAAAAACAATAAAGTAGAGTACAACATTTATTTTATTACATTAATCGTAGTACATCTCTTCGGCACATGCCGGTACAAGTCCATCAGAGACCGAATCAAACGTAAATAAAACGTCTAGCAGCGGCTTCATGAAAGCGCGGGAACTCCATCTCCGCAGTGCGGCTCAAGTGTAGGAAGAGCTCTAGTCCACCCAACCGTCGTTGTCGAAGTCGTAGTCCGGCCGCGTCGAGTCACTGTGGTCTACCCGATAAGCGGGTAGGTCATGTCGCCTTCCCAACAAAGAGGCAAAAGCGGTGTATGTTCTACTATGCATGAGATAACCCTAATCCGTCGTAGAAAGCTTAAGCAAAGCAAAGAAGGCAACATACAAGGTAAGCGGAGTAGCGAGGAGGTCCACACCTCGGGGGAAGCTTCCGCTTCCGAGGTCCACACCTCGGGGTCCACACCCCGCTCAAGGAATACCACACCAAAACACCGGATCTCCACCACGATCCGTAACCCAACTCTCATCCGCGATGTGGGGCCCACCGGCTCCTATCCCCACATCTCAACGGCCGAAGCCGGCTCACACACTCGGGGGAGAGAAGAAGCACAAGAGAAGTGTAACTAGTCGTGTGAGAGATCGAAAGACCGCCCATAACCAAGGGACACGGACTATAGCTATAGGTTTAACACTCGCGGAGGTTGTACAACCGTACCCGCCCGAATAGGTCCGAACCGCCGTCACCGTGTCCGACCCTACCATACGGCCGAAGCTCAAGTAAGTGGATAGTACCCTTCGCATCTCCGAGCCTGGCCCAGCCTCCGCGGCAGAGCTCATACTACCCGTGAGAGGTCCCTCGAAGCTGTGGAACCCTTCCCTGGCCTCGCCAGGGCAAAGTCTACTAAGGAGGGAAAGACCACTCCCGACACGATCACAACGATCCTCCAGCAGGAGGGGTGCTATCCACTACAAGTCTCACCCCGCACCCCCGCCCAATACAAGGCGGGCGGTCTGTACGAAAGTAGTCATTCGAAACAAGGTCAACTGACGATCGGTCCTTAAGGGGCCGAGAGCGAGCACTCAACATCTCCATCCCACACGACACGACCCTTGGGTAAGAGGCCGCATCGCATCTTCCCTCGGCACCGTTCACAAGTAACCGCCGGCCCGCTCCCGCCAAAACACAAGCAAGGGGTACACAACCCGTAACGCACGCTAGAAGCACACCGAGATACCCACATCTCGACTCAAACCCGCAGCACCATCCATAATCAAACAACAAAAGTATGGATAGTTGAAGTAAGGGACTAGCTAGGGGTCCGTAGCTAGTCCCGTGTAGCAGAACAAGGATCAGGATATATCAAAACATCAAGGCATGGCTAATAAACGGGTTATGCAATCCAACAATTCCATGCATTAAAGTAAAGCACTAGCAGCTAAATATCAATATGGGATCTATATGGTCGGGAGTGACATGACACCTTCGTTGCCGTTGAAGCAGTCGCTGTCCGGAGCAGTGTACTCGGGGTCCTCCACGTCCTCCTGGTCGAAGCTCGGGTCTGCGGCACGAGATTCGACGCGAAAATAAGATAACGGTGCACATCTAAGCAATAACTCCAAATAAAATCCAATTAAGAAGATCCAAATGATCCCAAACTACCTACAATCAGCAAGGTTTCGCAAATACGGATTTATAGAAATTAGTTTTGTATTTTTCTGAGCTTCCTAGAATTTATTACTAATTTCTAAAGGTCAAAAACATTTTCTGGAATTTTTAAACAAAAGAGAAATAGGTTTTCAGAAAAACATTGCTGACGTCAGCATGACGTCAGCGGTCCAGGTTTGGCGGGCTGCGACTAGGCCAAAAGCGCGGCTGGGCCGTGGGCGGCCCAGCGGTCTGGATCTCGCCCGGGTCGGGTTTTGGCCTACACGGGCCCAGGAGCTATAGCCCAGCTAAGCCAGATCCTAAAGTCCGGAAAGCCCCCCCCTTGGTTCCCTAACCTACGCTGGGCCGGCGGCCTACTAGCGGCCCGGAGAAGTTTGGGCCCGCATCGGGCCGGCGCCCGCTAGCCTCTTAAATCACCATCGCCCGTTGCCCACCCGGTGGTCGACGAAATGCCCTGGGGCGCGGCGGACGCGCGGCGCGTCGCCGTGCTCCGCATCTACACGGCGAGGTCCCCGCCGGGCGCGCGCCGGGGTGCGGCCGGCCGGGTCACTCGCACTCACAACCCGCAGAACACAAACACGGCTCAAGGCCGGCACGCAAGACAAGGGTCGCGCGCGCGGACGCCCGCACGCGAAGCTCACCGTGCGGCGGGACCGCGGCCATGGCGCGCCCGGGTGCGGCCGGCCGGCGCCCGCGTGCACCTTCACCCGCATCGATAACCCACCGCACGAAGGCCGGTCACAAGACAAGCCCCGTTCTCCCCCGGCGGCTCGCCCAGGAATAGCGCGGCGTCGGCAGGGTCCTGTTTCCCCGGCCTGGCCGGCTCCCTCGCAAACTCCTGGCAACGGCGGTGGATCACGACCCGGGTTTAGCGCTGGGGTGCGCCGGCTCCGCCACCGTGTTTCCCCTGAACTCCACCAGAACGGCGCCACTGCCAGAACAACAAACCAGAAACGCGACGCGCGCGGGCATCCAGGCTCGACGGCGCGGCGCGACACGGTACGGGCTCCTTAACCTCCCCGGCGCAGGCAGCCCCAAAGCCCCGCCCCCGACCGGCTCATCCGGTGCGCACGGCTTGGGGTTGCCTCGCCCCTGGACTTTACCGGCGAGAGCACGGCGCGGCGTCGTCCTTGGGGAGACGGCGGCGCGGCGCGCCCAGGCACTGGCGGCTCGACGGCACACCCACAAGGGCGGCGCAGAAACGCGACAGCCGCAAGGAGAAAAGAGGGAAGACCACGGTGCTCACCGTGGGTCGGCGATGTAGACGTAGCTGGCCTGGCGTGGGTGGCGGCGCGGCGTCGGTGTCCACGGCGTGCTCCGGTCCGGCTCCCCCTCGAACACGAACGGCGCCTCCCCCTCGTCCGGCTCCTCACGAACACGTCCCGCCTCCGCGAGCCGACGCGCGCGGCGGTGGCGCCCGTCGGCTCCCTGCCTCGCCTCTTCTTCCCCAACTCCCCCTTCTTCCTTCCCCCCCCTCCGGCGGAGCGGCACTAGCAAGGGGGCAAAACCCCAAGTGGGTTGGTAGCGGTGGTTGGCTCTGGCTCTTCCCCCCCTTTTGAATCCACGGCGTTGCGAGGCCTAGGCGAAATCCCGGCGGTGCCCTTCCCCGGCTTGGACCACTAGGCATCCGAGGCGGCGGCGCTCGCCCTCTCTCCTCGCTCACGTTGCCACTGGAAAAGGCACAGGGGTAAAAAGGGGGTTTCCCCTTCCCTGGCCTGGCTCGGTTCGCGCGCCCGCCTGGCCCCCTCGGCGTGCGCGCCGGCCGGCGGCTCGGCCGCGCCCCGCGCCGCGCGAACGGGTGCGGCGGGACCGGCGGCGGCGGCGCGGTTGGGTTGGCTGGTTGGCTTGCCTGGTTGGTGGGAAGGGAAAGGATAAAACTGACATGCTGGGACCACCGGTCGACGGGGTGAAAGAGAGAGCGAAGGAGGCAGCCGCGGTGTGGGTTGGTTGGGCCGGTTCTGGTCGTGGGCTGGGCTGGTGCAACGCGAGAAAAAGGAGAAAACGGCCCACTGCTCCTAGCTGCTCTTTGCCTTTTAAAACAATTGAGTTTGATTAAGGGTTTGAAAAAGGGTTTGAATTTGATTCCATTTTAAATTCAAACATCACTCATATGAACTCCAAATAATCCAAAGAAAAACCAACTCACAAATTATACCATATTTTAAATATAAGTTTTATAAATAGGATAGATTAGTGGAGAATTTGGTGAGAGGCTAGCAATTTTGGCTCAAAAATTGATAGCACTTCAAAGCAAACAAAAAGTTTTAAATTTTTCGCAAAATTCACACACCTAGATTCCTGGGTTGTTACACTAGCAGGCCTGGCGAGGGAGACCACTGCTGCCCAGCGTGCGGCCCACCAGAGCCGGCCCAGCGCTGGCCTCCTGGGTTCATACAGAACCAGGGTCCAGTGGGCAGGCGCTGGTTGTGGCCGAAACCGCCGCCGGACCCGCCCCCGTACCCGCCGCCGTGTCCGCCGCCGCCGCCGCCGTTCTTGCACCCGCCCTTCTTGCCGGAGGAGCGCTTCCGGCCGTCGCCGCGAGGTTGCCGCCGCGGCGGCCGCGCGCGGCCGCGACGCCTAGCGCGCGCGCGCAGAGGAGGAGAGCCGGCGACGAGCGCCGTGGCGGCAGCGACCTTCTTCCCATTCGCGAGGCGAAGCTCCTTGAGGGAGAGCTGGTCGCGCGCGTAGGAGAGGGTGAGGTCGGTGGCGGCGATGTGATCTGCGGTACCGGAGAACTCCTCGTTCAGGCCTCTGAGGAGGTTGAGGACGAGCTGCGGTTCGTCGACGGGATGGCCGACGTCGCGGAGCTTGTCGGCGGTGGTCTTGATGCGGAGGCAATAATCGTCAATGGAGGAATCGCCTTGAGTCATGGAGTGGAACTCGTGACTCAAGAAGATTGCCCGCTGCGCTTTGTTGGCCTGGAAGAGACCATCAATGGCGACCCAGAGCTGGCGGGCGGTCTGGTTGGTGGTGGTGGTGGCCATGTCGAGGACAGCCTCCGCCACGGAGCCGAAGATCCAGCTCCGGACGCAGCAGTCCGCCTGCTGCCAGGAAGGGTCGGTGGGGGACGGCGGAACAGAGCCGTCGACGTGGTGGAGCACGCCGAACTTGCCGCACATGGCGAGGAAGTGCGACGACCAGCGGGCAAAATTGCCGCCCTTGAGCTCCAGGGTGGTTGGCACATGATGCTTCACGTTGATGGAGGCGAATGGGTGGACGAACAGGGTACCGACGAGGTCGCCCTGGGTGCCTGGGGAGGAAGAGTTGCTGTTCGCCGAGAGGGTGGAAGCAGCACCAGTGCCCGACATGGTGGCGGCTGGGGTGGGGAAGCGCTGCGGCCAGGAGGAGTGGCGGCAGCAGGGGAGAGGAAAGAGCAGCGGCCAGAGGCGGCGGCAGAGGAGATGGCCGTGCTGCGCAACCTGGCGGCGCGCGGCAGGGATGTGTTAGCGGAAGGGAGAGGATCCAGGGGATGCCCGGACGGCTGATACCATGTAGAGAAATAGAATGGGAAAGCACCACGCCCAAACAGGGGGGTGAGCCTTTCATATATATAGCCAATATGGCTTGTAATACAAGGAAACTAATCCTAAATCAATCAGCTATACATGGCAACTACAATCACCTATATATGTCAAGCTCTATCAGCTATACATGGCAACTATAATCACCTATATATGTCAGGCTCTATACATTTCCTAATAGTATAGCCGCCCAGAAATGATTCCAAGATAATAATATTCATCCTCCCTTCCGTACACTAACCCTATCAACATTATCATTTATATGTTAAGTATAAGCCACATGAGGGCTTGTCTAAGGGAAGGTTGATTAGATGGTCGGGCTCAATCCCAGGTAGTCACTATTTGTCCTCAATAAAGCATGGGGGCCCCTTTTTCAATTCGAAGGCCTTGAGAAAAGGCAAACAGAACACATATTTGGGCATGAGTTAAATGCATAACATCAAAAGTTGCCTATAATATATTTTTCAAAATAATAGTAACAACAAATTCAACACCAAACTGAAGTAAATGTTGGTACAAAACAAGCAACACACAGCAAGGGACTAATATTAAACCATTAAATAAAGTGGTTTAAAAAAATGGAGACTAATAACTAAGACTGCCTGAGAAATAGAAAGAAATCAGAAGAGAAGGGTGCAAGCTACTAACTTTACCCTTGGTGTGTTAGGCTTGTGTGAGATGAGTCACCTAGTATACAATATACTTGGCGCATGAACAATGGAACTATAGTGAGAATTGAGACAAGTGGAAAAAAGTCACATGAAATGCTTTAATAAACAGCAAAGAAGTGTGATTTGCATGATATTTTTCTTATGAAGTTTAAAAGGAACTATTTGGGATATTTGTAGTGGCCCACCTCAATACATAAGTTTGCAGCGTCTCTAACACTTTGGTTCAAATCATTCATCAATTGCAGAACCTGTGAACCAAAAGAAGCTTATCTTTAACAACTATGCGACAAACTAAAGGGAAACAACAGATAAGTGAAAAAAATCAAATCATCCTAGCATACAGGTGAAAGTAACACTCGCTGAAGCGGGAGCTCTGTAGAAGCGAAAAGCCCAACTGCAGCTGCAACTGTGCGTACAAATTCTTCCCGCACTCTCCAACTCTTGTGAGTCCATGCATAACTTCCAGCTCTTTCAACAATGATTGTCGGTGAAGAAACCTGAAATATAGATGATGTGCAAAGAAGAAAAATGAAAAGCGTTTATTTTCTTGAGTGAAATATAGTGCAAAGAAAATTTAGGGGTCGTGTTCTGACAAACCATTATTAACATGGTAAAAAAAAATCAATAGCGCAACTCAAAAGGAGAAAATCCATGCATACCAGGGATGTGCACCATAGAGGAAATAAATAAAAAACATAACACCAAGGAGCTTTGTTTATTATAAGAGTTTGAATTAATCAATTAATTATGTAATTATGTGAAACATTTTGTGACATTAGTATGAGATACTATGTTTAGGCTTCATTATTAATATATTATCAGCGAACCAGGGGTTTGCCCTCTGTTTCACAAAAATAAAGAATACTAAAATTTGGGTTTGAAAACTTAAAATTTCATTTAAAAAAAAACAGTATCCACCCAACACTACAAGAGGACAGATACAACAAAACGGAGAAGATGCCCACAAAAAGGGAAATACTTGTTGGGTTCACAAACTGAGCATGGCAAAAAATCTATGATTGCTCATTTGCTCCTAAAATAGATTTCATGAATAAGATTGATCTAAAGGGCAACATGGAGATGGAGAGCAAACCACTGAATCTCAATACGGATTAACCATTCAGGTAGATGTATTTTACAAATATCCACCATAAATATCAATCCATTCAAATAAGAAAAATTGACTAAAGAGGATTTGCCATCATATGGGGGTGAGTGGCAACAGATTTGCCACCCATGAGAGAGGAGTGAATGTGAGAGGGATTAATTGACCCTAGCTAAGAGTGACAAATAGTTAAATATCCCGTATAAATAAACTGAGGTAGTATTTTTTATGTTTTCCACCAAAACGCTAACCACTCGCGCGAAAAAGGCAGAAACCGACCTCCATGAGGGTGACGAGCAGCTGCCGGGCGGCTTCGCGGACGGGCTGCTTACCGTCGCCTAGCCGCTCGACGGCGGCGGGCACAAGCGCATTGAGGTGGATCTTAAAGTGGTCGCCGACGAGCACAGCGGCGGCGGAGAGCGCTGCGAGCCGCCCGGGCGATGCGGAAGTTGCCGTCGCGGGCGAGATCCATGCAGGTGTCCACCGGCGTCGTCACCTCCGCGGCACTCGGCCCGCGCCGCGCCGCGGCCTCCGGCGCCTCGTGCGGGCGCTCCACGCCCGCCAGCCGCTCCTTCGCGTCCTTGGCGCGCGCCGCCTCCAGCACGGCCTCCATCTCCAGTACCGGTGGTTGAGTTTAGAACTGCGTCGGCGAATTCGAGAGGGATTGGAGGGAATGGGAAGGGGGGGGGACGGAGGAGGAGGACTGACTGAAGGATTGAGCAGTGGGATCAGAATTCAGAAAGTTAAGAGAACGGAAGGGACTGTGCGACGATATCGAGACAGTTCAGAGAGTTTGTTTGCAAGTAATTATCCCCTTAGGCCCCTGTTATTTTGTAATGTTTCACATAGATCCTTGGGAGAGATACAACGGAGTATAGTGCCATTTTTAGTAAAGAATTAATAGGAAAATATCTGGAATTAGGAGCATGGGTTTTTTTATCGTTGCAAACCGCAATTTATACGGCGGTAACCGCTCAAACCGCTGTGGTATGGTATAAAAAAACCACGGTAACCTACAAAACCGAAGTCAATAGTTTACCACTCGGTTTTTTCCTCGTTGCGACCGCTCCAACCACAACTTAAAAAAACCCTGCTTAGGAGCAGCAGAAGGATAAAAGGGTTTCGTTTTGGACTTCAAAAAATGATGGCGTGCATCAGATTACCATTTCGTTGATATTCAAATTAGTGTATCATCTTTTCCTTGTGCTGCCTCGATACTAATCGTAATGTCTTCTTTGATAAAATTTTCCTGTACTATAAAAGTGAGAAATCTATGTGCCTTGGGGCTTGGGTATGGTCTCTTTGAGATTCGTTCGTTCGTATTTTTGCGATTGAAATTTTCTTGTTGATCCAACAAAAATCACCTAACATCAAAGCAAATCCTGGGACATGGAAATGATAAGTAAAGAAAAAAGTTTTAATTGAGAGAGAGAGAGAGCAATGGCCTTTTTCTAATGCTTGCCTCCTATTTTGTGTAGAAATATGCACCAATTTTTTCATAAATAAGGAACTTCTACAACTCTGTACAAACTCATCAATAAAGTTGCTCCTGGAGTTGGAACTTAGGACTTTCTCAGTGGAAGGGGTCACGGAGGAGTTTCCAAGAGTGACACATCATCTTTATTGTATTGGTTTGTGGGATGACACACCACCTCTCAATGCAAAGTGTCATAATACAGTTTCATATGTTCGTATAAATATTTAATTGTTGCATGTTGGCTGATCAATTGTGCTATACTACAAATTGTGTCACTTGTCTCAGTGCGAGGGTCATGAGTGTATCATTTCTAGGACTCTGCGCCGACCAAGTGTTATGAGGGCAGTCCCAATGGGACATTAATGATGGTTTCTATCTCTAATAAATGAGGTGCCACATAAGCAAAAATAGTGACATGGCGGCCAATAAATGAAGAAAGAGAGAAGAAATTGTAGAAATCGTTTCCTGAGGGAGAAACGACGTCTTCGCTCGATTCGAGATGCCAAGAAACGGCAAAAACGTCGATGGGGAGAAACAACCCGATCTCCAACACGGTCGTCTGGATCCGGTGCGCTGCCTCCATGCGCGACTCCAGGCCGCTGCCCCCCTACCGGGTGAGCTCCGGCCGGCCGGTGAGCCCAAGCCCCCGCACGGCCATCTCGAGCAGCACAACGACGGCGCGACGGCGACGGCGAACTCGGGTAGGAGCGACCGAGATGGCACGCGAGCGGGAGAGCGGCGGCATGCTTGAGTTCCTCTGCCGCTGCGATGCATCCTCCTCCAGCACAACAGCGCCGGAATCGAGCAGGCGACTGCGAAATCGAGCGGCACGACGGCGGGATGGGCGGATGGCGCACGGGCGGCAGACTCGAGTATGCATGGGCAGGAGGGCGCGCGCGCCGGGAGAGTGACGACATTGTCTGGCTCTGCCTCCGCATCCAAGAAGCTTCCCCACCGTCGAATCGACCTTCCCCGTCGCCGAATCGATCTTCCACGCCACAAGCTCCACCGAGATCTGAGGAAGGGAGGGACGGGTGCCTTCGAGGCGGAGAACAGGCGTGTACAGGGGAGGCCGGAGCAGGAGGACTAGGTCACGCGGCCGGGCACGCCAGCTACTTTGTCGGCGGCCGCTGCTCCTCCCCCGCTGCGGCGCAGGCGCATCTCCCTCCCGCGCGACGCCAACTCGCCGGCCCGCCTCGCTGCTCCCGGTCTTCCGCATGCCGTCGCGCTTGCCGACACATCCCCGGGTCTTCCGGCGGCACGGGGGCGGCTTGGTGCCGGTGATGGACTTGAGGAGGCCGACGAGCTGGGCTTGGAGACGCCGCCTCCCCACACACCTCGTCCGTGTCGGCGACTGTGGGCGGGCGCGTGGCAGCGTGGCGGGAAGGAGATAGGGATGGAGAGAAAAATTGCCACAGCGGATCTGGCCTCTTTCCGTATTACATTTAAGTTTATTCTCTGTGTAATGATTAATAAGAAACCATGGGTAAGAGAAAATGATTTCTATAGTCATTAACTCTTCTTGGAAGGTGCTTCAAGAAATCTGCCATTGGGACTGCCACGAGGATGACCCTGATTTCTTCTCTCTCCTATTAAATATCATATCATGTTATCTCTTTTGCATATGTGACACCCTATTTAATGTTTATGATTCTCCATTGGAAGTTTGAAACTGGCCTTACACGCCTTGGCCAAAGACCCTGAACCATCAATCCTAGCTATGTACCGCATATTTTTCAAATAAACAAAATACTCCAATATGCGTGAGCCCGACGGATGCGTGACTTTCATGCTGTTCTTAGTTCTTACCGCAGAGCACACAGGGGGCGGAATCTGAAATACGGAGCAAACAGAGGGCTGTTCTCAGCAATCCGCGACGGGTAGGGGATTAATTAGTTGAGTTGTCGCGTCGGCACAGTTGGTGCGAGTGCACTGCCATATTCCCTATAATTGACGTGATGATAGGAGAGATCCCAACTGGAAATTACACACGAAACAAAAGCAATCAGTCCGGGAGCAGGCAATTCAAGCAAGGCCACGAGAACGATACGCGACGCGAGCATAGCGTACGTGCCCGGGCGGCTGATGACATGGATTGGATCATTGGACCCTGGTCTCTAGTGGTCTTCAGAGTGGAGAGTAATCGTACTCAAAGAACAGAAAGGTCCGTCCTGAGTCCTGCCTTTATCATCGAGGTGTCGCCATCTGGGAATGGGACGATGTCCGTGACGGCGACCGTCTAACGGTTCGGGCCACTGCGGCCGGTTCAGATAGGCCTCTCAAGTCTCAACAAAGCATATATTTTGATCGTGTTTTAAGTGTTTTGCATATTCCATATGGTAAAGCCGTTAATCAGATGGTAGGCCGTCTACCGTGTAGCTTACATCTGGTGGAGCGCGAGCTGGTTCACGACCACACGACACGATATGCGTTTCTCGCCGCTTTTCCCCTTAGAAAAAGGAAATTTATTCCTGCCTCTCATACAGCACACAACGAAGTTTTTACATAACTCTCAGCATTAAAGCTGATAAATATACAGGAAAAGGAGCACACACATGATAGGGAAAATCAAAAGCAGAGTCTATTATTGCTTCTCCGTCCATTTTTGGCAAAAATATCCAAAGCGACAACCTCTAGTGCTTTGCTCGCCGAACAGATGATCTCCCTTGTGTCCTCACGCTACACTAGGGACCAAAACCGCAACCAATATGCTCCTCTGAAAATAGTCTGCATAAAAGAATGGAATTGTTTGTTTTGAAAAATCAAGTCGTTACGTGTACACTAAATAGCCCACATAACGGTTGCAACCCCAACAAAGATCAATTTTTTTATCCTTATTTCGTATGCATGTTAGCCAATGTTTAAGCATGTGTGCTACTGATCTAGGTGGGGTTAGGCCAGTGGCTATATGAACAATTCTCCATATAGTCTTAGCATGTTTGCAATCGAAGAAAAGATGTTTAATTGTTTCATTGCAATCACAGAAATAACACTTTTGACTTCCAATCCAATTCCTCTTAGCTAAATTATCCTTTGTTAAAATTACACCCCCGCCGGAGATACCATAGGAAAATCTTTATTTTTAGAGGAATTCTTAGATTCCAAATAAATTTATTGGTGAAGGGAGTACCCTGGTTCATCAAATATTGATACATAGACTGGACTGTAAAACATCCATGTCGATGTAAATCCCAAGTAAAACCATCTCTTCCTTGTGAAAGATGTTGTAAGGATACTTTTGCTACTATGTTGTGCCAAGAAGTTAATTTATCCCCTGTTATAGCTCTTCGAAAAGAGAGATTAAGTGGATTTTGGTTCATAACATTTACCACTGTATCATGAGGATAATCAGCATGATCGTTTGGCTGGTGGCTGATCACTAGTCTTGGTTTGTTTACGAAAGAAAATCTTCTTTGGCAGTTCTTTGGCTGATTTGTTCCGAGAGAAAAGTAATCTTTGTTTGGTGACTGATAAGCCAAACGAAGAGGGCAAATGAACTATATTGAAAAGACTAAAGAAATAACGCAACTAGAAGATGTGTTTGGTGACGACGAGGTGCCAGGCAGAGAGCGCCTACCATGCATAGTTGCATACTACCGAACGTGAGAACAAAATGAGGAGCCGCCCTGGGCTTTGGTCTTTGGCGGATACCAACAATGCTTATCTGGTGGGTACGGTGGGGATGACGTAGCAATCGCTAATCGCATTTTTTGTCTCTAGTAGTACTCACTAATGTGTTTGTTCGTTGCTCTCATGATCTGCCTTCTATTGCCCATGCATGTCTTTTCTTTTCTCATCCACATGTTCGTTTGGCTGGTGGCGGGTGGCTGATGCTGAATTGTTCTGAGAGAAAAGCACTGTTGACTGATTGCTGGTGGTTGGTTTGTTTTGAGAGAAAAGTACTGGTGGCTGATGGTTGATAAGCCAAACGAACAGGGTATGTTGCTTAAGGTGACAAATCACTCGTGCTAAAAAAAGTTGGCAAACCACTCCCTGATTGTTGAACTACCAACTCCTTAGTATAGGTATATAAACATCCAACATTTCCAGTTTGTCATTCAAGCTATGTGATCCAATTCATGGTGCAATTGATCTGAAGGTTTTCATGACAACATCAGCTAGTGGAAGCCAAAGGCCGTGTGTATGTACCGTGCTTTATACATATTTGCCACTCTTACGGTTGACACTCGCTCGAAAGCCATTGTTAGGATTGTACCTACATATCTGCCACTCTTATTCGAGACCTCATTCACATGCCCTTTTTGCCTATTTGGCACGCCAGCGCAGGCCACACACGTTGCCACGCAGGCGGCTTCGCGCGAAATCCTGGTTGTGCCCCTGCCTACACCTCCCTTCACCCGCCCTCCACCACTGACATGTGGGACCCATATGTCAGAGTCATTTTCAACCTTGAGCACCTCCATGGCCGATGCTTCTATGTCCAGCCATCGCCCATCTCTTGACGTCGGCGCGCCCTCCCATGGTCAGCGTGCCCATATCCAGTGGCCGCCCTCCCCAGGGCTGGCCGTCACACCCTCCCCATGGCCGGCACGCCCATATCCAGTGGCCGCCCTCCCCATGACCGGTCGGCACGCCCTCCCATGGCCACTGCCCCCATCTCCAGGGAGGCGGTAGGTGGCCGGACGGCCCCCAATCCGTGGCCGGACGACCCCCAATACATGGCCGGCGTGCCTCCCCGTGGTCGGCACGTCGCCCCCTTCCCTTGGAGGTCCTCCCCTCCCGAGCTCGTGGACTCCCGCGTGAGCTTCCGGCCCGGCCGCGCGCAACCGCTCCACGCCCGTCCGCGCCGCCGCCATCTGGCGCTGCCCCTCGTCCTCCTCCGGTTGCTGCTGGTGGTGGTTGGTGTCGTCCGCCGCAGACGCCGCCCCCATCCGCGTCGCGCGCCTCAGTTCGGCCGTACCAAAGGTGTGGTTCCAATGCCGAACGTCGCAGGAGTCAAAGGCCATCATGGCAGGGGTAGGAGCCAAAGAAAAATTGAAGGGAGGAAGAAGATTACAGGGGTATTTTGGCCATTTCACGTTCCAATCCATGTTGGCACGAGCGGACTAGGTGCCACATAAGAAAAAATGGCCACGTTGGGGTGCCACGTCGACAAAAATGGCAATTGTGAATGAGGTGTCGAATAAGAGTGACAAATCTATAGGAGCAATTCTAAGAGTGGCTTTCGAGCAAGTGCCAACCGTAAGAGTGGCAAATATGTAAGAAGCCCAGTATGTCTGGCAGGATTGGTTCAGGAGCCAGATGCCACACTTTCACTATGCCTAGAATGAATGGATGTTGACAACAAGTTGAAGGTGTGAATTCAGAGTTTCAGGCCGGGAGTATAGTAGGTATATAAACATCCAACAGGCCCAGTTTGTCATTCAAGCTATGTAATCCAATTAGGCCGACCATCTTATTTCGATCCATGTAAACCAATTTGCAGCAGAGCAAATTATTTTCCCAAATGATAAAAGCTCCAACGTTGGGGAAATAGCGGCAGACCCCTTTTTACTTTGGAAAAAACTAATGTTACCCTTTTTACTTGAGAAAACCTAATGTTGTTACCTCCAGCATGCTTTGCTTTTCTCAATTTTCCCAGCTTAAATTGGTCGGAACTCCAGCTTTACAGGAACTATTTACTTTGTCTGCGTGTGTATAATTCGAAACATACAACATGATTCATCAAGAATCTGTATCGACACAAGGGCACTCAATGCTAACATCAACATATGGTTTCAAATGTTCCCTAAAAATACATCCATTTCAGCGATCCACAGTCCACACTAGTAGTACGACGCCAGATATATTTCAGTTACATACATGGTAGAAGGACACTAGGATGTCCTTCTAACAAGAATAACAATGCAACAAGTACCAGCAGACTGGATGTTATACGTTACGCGTGACCACTAGAATCAACCCACATAGTTCACCAAAATGTTTAATTTATGAAAATAGTAAACAACTGAAGTCTGATTTTGCCTACTAAGTACATGAATTGGTACCATACAACGAACAATACATCAGAAAATGCCTACATTAGTAACTTCTAGCCTTCAAGGTGAAGGGCTGAAAAGGATTAATAGCCCTCGATCACCAAGTCGTATCGGTAGACACTAAGCCACCTCTAGTCCACATTGTTGAAGCACTCCACACAATGTATTGCTTCTCAGTCACCAAATCTCTCTGAAGAGCACCACTTGACTGCCAAAAAACTCGCCATGAAGGCACTCACCAACCTCCCTTGGTCACCTAATCCCGCCTCCACTAAGGAGCTTCTCCACTAAGGAAGAGGGGGTCTCCACGTCCCCTGCACAAAGTGCCCTCGCCACTCCACACCAAGCTGGAGGGTCGAAGACGATTATCATTGAGCCACTTAGGCCCCAAGGCTTCCGGCGCACCTTGTACACTTGATTCACTCAAGAATCACCTCACGAGGTGGACACACCTTGCACTCACTCAACTCTAAGCTAAGCCTAACACTATGCACACACATAAAGCATGTGCAAGTCTATGGATGAGCAATTTAGCACTTGTATGGCTTGGATATGATCTTGTATGTGTCTCACACTCCTCTGCACTTCCACACAATCCAACAACCTCAAATGGGTGTGTGGAGGGAGTATAAATAGACCAAGACGTCCAAAGAGGCGTTGGCTAAAAGCTGCAAAAAGTAGTATCATCGGATGAACTGATGCTCCCCTTTTCATAGATGTTGGTTCATGGTGCTAGCCGTTGCCCTCCACTGCATATGACCGTTGTCACAAGTCATCCAACGCTTCAACCGATGCACCGTCAGTTCATTCAGTGTAGATAGATTCGTGGACAAATCCTTACTGTTAGCATTTTTCTGGCAGTCGGATGAACCGCTGCTACACCGTTGGTTCATCTGGTGCAAAAGCCTTTACAAATTGATGCTCTCTGTCTCGTTTCTTCAATCCATCAGATAAACTGACGCTCAACCCAACTAAATCGTTGGTTTATCCGGTGTTACTGCTCCAGTCTTGGTGCATCTCTGTCTTGTTTAAATTGATCATTGGATAGACCAATGGTCGAACTGACCGGACCATCGGTTCATCTGGTGCTATTGATTCCTGCTGCATTACCTCTAGCATTCATCTGGTGCTTTTAGAAAATGGACTGTCGGTTCATCTAACGGTACTTTTTTGTTGTTTTCTTTGCGTCTTCCACTTGCTAATTGCTATCACTTAGAACTTAACATACTATCACTTAACATACCATAACTTACAACCACAATATATAAAGGCATGCTCAATAATTTGGTTAGTCACATTGATCATGTTGTCATTAATCACCAAAATCAAACTTGAACAAATGGCTTATGAGGCCATGTTCACTACATACGCAAGATCTCATCTGCGTGGTACAACTCCTCGATAGTCTCATTCACTAGATCATAGAATCCCACCTTCCTCCCGGTGCTGAGCAAGATACTGCCATCCTTTGGATCAACTGCCAGTGACATAACAACATCCGAAACAAGGGAATAACCAGGTGGTGCTTAAGCATACCACATATGCTGGCTCCCACTCGTCATGCTCCATCTTTCATATCACACCACCAGGTCTGCAAGGACAACACACAGCTTCCCTACAAGCTCTACCATAAACAAATGCCATCTGCTTTGGCTGCTCCAGTTTGCAACATTAATTTCCGGTGGGTCCACTGCTCCGTTTAGTTGGTGAAGTGAACCTTTTAGCTTCTCTTTCAAGGTCTATTAGGAGTATTAAATGTAAACTAGTTACAAAAATAATTACACGAATGAACCGGAAATTGCGAGACAAATCCATTAAGCCTAATTAATCTGTCATTAGAGATTGGTTACTATAGCATGACGTTGTCTAATCATGACCTAATTATGCTTGTTAGATTCATCTCGAAAATTAAGGTAGGGGTTGTGAAATGGGTTTTGTCTTTAATCCACATTTAATACTCCTAATTTGTGTCAGGAGATTGATGTGTCGGGTAGTTGGTGAAACTTTTGGGAACTAAACGGAGCTGGCGATGTCGAAGGACAAGATGGCATACTCACATACTCGAAATTTAGTACCACGGTCTGAAATTCAAGTCTTATCTTCTGTTGAATTCTCATGGAAGGCTTCTGCACAAGGATTGATATGATAAAGCCAAATTTTTTTGCTCTTTAGAGTGTAGCACAATCATACGAAGGTGTCAACTGAAAGGTCAACTAAAAGTGATTTGAGAGTGAATTGAAAGTTGCAAGTCTTTTACATTATTTTGCGCACTTGTAAAGAGTCCTTTTGTTACTCTAAATGGTTGTGCAAGTGACCACACCCACAGTAGTTTTTTTTGGGAACTCTGAATTATATATATTTTTTGTTCACATGTGAAAGTGTTGAGAACATTTTGTAATAGGCAACATGGCAGAAAAATTATAAGAGGCAGCCTCAGATTTTTTTTGACATGGAGCATAAGAATTGGACCTGGAGCATAAGAAGAACAGTAGGAGCAGTAACAGGTTCATGGCAACCATGGAAACATGAGACACATCCAGCCTAGTATTGGAAAACATGGGTGTCAGGGGGTGAGACCTGGACAGATCCGCAAGGGGGCTACCCAAGCGGTTGTAGGTTGACTAATGGGGGATCAGGACCTAAGAGCGTAGGTGGTAGTTCGTGGATGGAACTCGGAAATCCGGGCGAGACACGAGGAACACAACGATTTATACTGGTTCGGGCCTCCGGAGAGTAAAACCCTATGTCCAGTTTGGTATTGGAATTATGTGGAGAGTCATCTGCCCCCTAGGAGGGAGTCGACGACGACGTGGCCATCGTTCTTGAGGGGCGCCCCAGGCCGCCTTATATTGGCTGGCGTGCCTTGGGTTACAAGTTGGTTTCCATCTATCCTACTCGGTTACAACATGGAAAGCTTATCCGAGCTGGACTATCTTGTCTTGTACACCAAGCTGTCTTCATGTCTTTGGGCCCACAAGTCAGGTCGGGCAGGGTCCACGGACAGGTCGGCGGGTCTTCTGGTAGGTCAGGCCCGCCTGTCGGGGACGGCTGAGACCCTGGTCGGTGGGGACCCATGGGTACCCATGTCTCACAAGCTCCCGATCGACGTGTAGGCAAAGTGGCGGAGATGAAGTCACGTCGATGTGAAGCGAAGACGTGGCGTCGATGAAGTCGCATAGGGTGCACGGGGATAAAAAAGGAAATCCTCCTGAGCGCGTACGAAGGCGAACATCAAGTCTTTGGAGAGTAGGTCCAGGGGTTTGAGGTGAAGACAAGGCGTTGTCATTGCCTGAAGAACCGCCGACCTGACCGGAATCAGGTGAAGCCAACACACCTTCAAGGAAGGTCTAAACGCTGACCAAAGAGAGGTCGAGCGACGATGTGACGGAAGCGTGCTTTTAGTAGGTCTAGGCAACGTGGAGAAAAGAGGGCGTTGCACAGACACACCCGTAGAGTAGCCCTCGAGCAGTAAGGCGACCTAGAAGGTGGGTTGATGCTCGAAGAATAAGTCCGCGACCTACGACCTTCTGCTGACGTGGACGACGACAGAGTAGTCGGGAGGTCCGTAGACCTAGAGACGGCGACGACGGAGCCACCGGGAGGTCCGTAGACCTACAACTGGCGACGACGGAGACGTCGGGAGGTCCGTAGACCTAAAGACGGCGACGACGGAGCCACCGGGAGGTTCGTAGACTTACAGCAGGTGACGAGGGAGTCGTCGGGAGGTCCGTAGACCTACATCAGGCGACGATGGAGATGCTGGGAGGTCCGTAGACCTACAGCGGGCGACGATCCCCCGAGCGTGGAAGCTGGATGAGTCGTGGAAGCGCCGAATCGCCTCCCGCCGCGAGCCAGAGAGGTCCGCAACAGGAGACACGTTCAGAGGTCAAAAGTACTTCAGAAGTTGGACAAGGAGCTGGCCCTATGAAACAAAATAGATGCAAAGACGGTATATTAATCCGTAAACATAATAAAAATTTATCCTGAGCTTAAGACATGCTTGCAATGTATTTTGTTTGAGAAAGCATTCCCCTCATCGTGCCAAGCGCAAATTATGCAAACTCAAATGCTATGAAGCTGCAAAACGTGTCCCCTCCGCTAACCCAACTCAGTGGAGGAACGACTTACCGACTGCACGGCTCAGCGTGGAGGCTTAGGTGCAGCCGACACGCAGAGGGGGGCCTTGGACCCAAGGTCTCGCAACCACACGACTTAAGAATTTGCATAATAAGTAAAAGAAATTTAAAGGGAGAGCGCACAGAAATTAATTAGGTCCCTCAGGTCTGACGACCCTTAGATTGGCTAAGCCAAGTGCCCGAGCGTGTCGAGGTCGGCTACGCCAAGCCCCAAGCATGTCGAAGGGGGAGGGAAAAGGAGCAGGAAAAAGCAGGTTGGCGAAGGTCGCGGAGACCAAGATGATCACCGTAAGAAATTGATGCAATAAAATATTTATTAAAAATTGCACTTAGCTTGTGTGTAGCTGAGGCTCGGAGCGTAGTCATGGTCCAGGTCGACGTGGCGTACTCGAGATGCACCGAGAAGGTCGACAATGCACCGTTGGAGGTTGGCGGTCCCGTACGCATCGATGCAACAGGTCGCTGGGACAAGCTGGAGTCGCGCCAAGTCGTCGAAGCAGTCGTCGAAGAGGTCGGTGATGGATCGTTGGTTGACTTGTCGAGGTAGCCGAAGAGAGCTAGAGCTGTGCCGAGCTCGGGATGCCATGCAGGTCGTCGTGACCATTGCGTGCGAACCAAGTGACGCGTCACGCGTGCACGTATATGCAAAGAATTAAAATCAAGCAAAAAATAAGAAGTCAATCTCCATTACGTAGCCCCTAGTGATTAAAGTAAATCAATGATTAAATAATAGAAAGAAAGAGAGAATTGTTCCCTGTTTCACGTAGATGGATTTGTTCTTCATCACGTGCTGGACACGTACTTATGCGAGGCCGGCTTCTGTGTGCCGCTACTGGTAGATTTGTCGAAGCCAGTGTTGCCGTCGACACGAGCTGATGTTGTCGAAGACGTTGAAGAGGTCATTGGCATGCACGTGATGACGTAGCAGGTCGGCGAGGCAAACCGAACCAAGTGACGTCGACGTCGTCCTGCAGTCGCGAGTCGTCGACATGCAGCCTCGTTCGCCTCGCAGGCGCGACCTCGCGATTAGATCGGAGAGCAGCGGCGAGGAGGTCGCTGTCGAGGAAGTTCTTTGTGTTGTCGCCGAACATGACGTTGGGTCGGGCCACCATGCTGCACTACGAGTTCCCGATCTCCCCTACCTGACACGCCAACTGTCAGGGGGTGAGACCTGGATAGATCCGCAAGGGGACTACTCAAGCGGTTGTAGGTTGACTAATGGGGGATCGGGACCTAAGAGCATTGGTGGTAGTTCGCGGATGGAACTCGGGAATCTCGGCGAGACACGAGGAACACAACGATTTATACTGGTTCGGGCCTCCGAAGAGTAAAACCCTACGTCCAGTTTAGTATTGGAATTATGTGGAGAGTCATCCGCCCCCGAGGAGGGAGTCGACGACGACGTGGCCAACGTCCTTGAGGGGCGCCCCAGGCCGCCTTATATTGGCTGGTGTGCATGGGGTTATAAGTTGGTTTCCATCTATCCTACTTGGTTACAACATGGAAAGTTTATCCGAGCTGGACTATCTTGTCTTGTACACCAAGCTGTCTTTATGTCTTTGGGCCCACAAGTCAGGTCGGGCAGGGTCCACGGACAGGTCGGCGGGTCTTCTGGTAGGTCAGGCCCGCCTGTCGGGGACGGTTGAGACCCTGGTCGGTGGGGACCCATGGGTATCCATGTCTCACAATGGGCACAGATGATTCTCATGTTTTGATGGGAGAAACGAGACGCATAATAAGTACACACACACACATATATATACACAAGTTCCAGGTCATCAACATAGGCAAGACAACAGGAAAGTAATAAGACAAAATTGACCTTAGATAACTGTGCAATATCATTTGAACTTCAACTTGGAGTATAAGAAACCATGTGTATGAAAATAAAAGATCATGGTAGTCATGGAACCGTGAGACACGTCCATGCCAGCCTTGACATGATTGCCTAAGAATGGACGTGTCTCACGGTTTGATGACAAACATGAGAAATAGAACACCAAATACCAAAACCAATTTACATTCACAACTTCAGTTCCTCACAAGTTGAAGTACGTCAATTATATGCAACTAAGCAACTAAGCAAACATATTTATCATCATAAGCCAAAGGTGAATAGAATTATGAACAAAAATATGGTCAACACATCATCACGTTTTTTCATCAACCAACAAGTACAACCCATCTGTCAATGTTACAACCAAAGAAGCAACTCAGCCCAACCTCATTTCCATCACCATGGCTCCTATGCTTTACAAAAATACGTGCAGCCTTGGCCAGGCAGCAATGGTTCCATCTAGCATTATGATGAGGTCAGTGCTACACATCAAAATAATCACTACAACACTTTAGGGTTAGCTAAGTCACTTTTGTCTTCAGCAACCATAACATCCAATGGCCCCATGTCGATCTTGTCGGGGATTGCCCTAGGGGTCCCCTTAAACAATGGGGAAAACCTCACTTAAAGCCCGCAATGAAACCCAAATACGTTAAGCCTAACCATGCAGGTGCCTAACCATGCAGGACACAGCCCACAGGGACTCCGACGGCCCATCGAGGCGGCCCACGTAAGGATCCCCTCGAACAGGCTCCGCCTCGTTCGAGGATGCGCGCTCCCTTCGGGCGGGCATCACCCCGCTCGAGGGGCGGCACTTCCCTCGAGCGGGCTCCGCCTCGCTCGAGGGTACGCCCGCCCTCGGCCGGGGTCCGCCACGCTCGAGGGTGCCCCTCACGCGTGCGCCGGCCCCGTACACGGGCATTTAACGCCCCGACGCCTCGGGACGGCGCCATCATGCGCCGGGGCTCGCACCCCGTGCCGCCGCACCTACTCCCCGGGGAGGAGCCCATCCCCGCCCACCGTGGGAGGGGACGTGCGTGCGGCGGCCGGTGTCGGTCCCGTGACACCGTGCGCACGCCCTAGTACGGCTAACGCGTTGAGCCCTCGAAAGGGGGCGGCGCACCCTCGATTCACTTTCTTGTGACCCTACGGGGGGGTTAGGTGGAGGCGCTAGGCCGGTGGACCGCATCCCCGCCCGCGCAACGGCGTGCCCGCCGTACCCGCGCGCGTGCGGGCGCACGCCGGGCCCCGTAGCAATGACTCCGGCCCCGTGAAGCGCGTCGGGAAGGAACGCAGTTCGACTATTCTGTACGCCGTACGGGCCTACGTCGACACCTCCCTCGAGCCTATCGAGAGGACATCACCACCATCCGCTGCTCTCCAACCCTCGAACCGCCACTTCGTTCGGGTACGAGTCGAGCCATGATGACCGGATCGCCGCAAGGATCGCCGGATGGCCGCCCATTCTCCAGGCATAGCACGTCGTGCTTCTCCACGTAGCTAGATAGCGCGGCATGCATGTAGTTCGCCCCCCCTTGATCTATAAAAGGGGGACGAACCCCCCCGACCGCGGGGGGAGAAGACACGAACGGCGACACACTCAATGCCATAGACCAAGAGCCCTTGACATACGCCGTGCACTCACTCTCTAATTCTCCCACAACATCTTCGACCACTCCACTAGGAACTTGGAAGCCACGCTTCCTCTCCCGCCTCGCTTGTAGCGGCCCCCACTACGGGCACCCCCGGTCTCGAGCAATATAGTGCCGTGAGCACACCCCTGTGGACGTACGGCCCCCTCGGCCGGAACCAGGATAAAAACCTTGTGTCACTTGTTGCTTAGCATCAACCATTGAGGGATAGACCTCGGCGCTATCTACTGGTTAGTGTCGGGACCATATTCCGCACCGACAGTTGGCGCTCACCGTGGGGCAAGCGAGCGCCTAAGGTCATTTCGCCAACTCCCTCCATGGTGATCCGCACTGAGTACCGTGCTACACGCTACTGCATGGGTAGCTCGGACCCCCTCCCGGCCGGGTTCGAGATCCGCTTCGGGGACCTGAACTTTCAGGCCACGGGGAACGGCTATCTCATGCGCCTCACTAACCGTGAGGAACTCCGCGCGCGGCGTCGGAGCGGGTGCCGCGGACCCCCGCCGCACGCACGACTCCGGCGCGGGCGCCCGCGGGCACGGAGGCCGCGGGTCCATCGACGCCACGACACCGTCGTCGCTCGGGACAACGCTCGCGCCGGGGGCGCGGACCGAGCGGCGGCGGGGGCCGAGCGCGCCGCCGCCCAACGCGGTGCGCCGAGCCATCACGACCGCCACCGCCCCGGCGGGACAGCACGCAGTCTCCGGACCGCGCATCCCCATCGGGCTGCGTGGCGCTACGACGGCCTACAACGCCAACGTCAACACGACGATGCGCAGGGTTCCGCCTGGCCGCCACGTCTTCGTCGCCAGGGACCCCGGCGCCTCGGCGACGGATGAGTCATCCCTGGGCTCCGTCGACACGATGCCACCCGCCAACCGCCACGGATACGCGGAGTGGGACTTCTCCGGCGTGCGGACCCCGGCCGCGTTCGGCGTTTCCTCGACGCCACGGACCACCGGTTTGGTCGCTCCGACGACTCCGGCACCGGGAGCTACGACCCCGCGCGGGAGTGTTACGCCGTCATCACCAACGACCGGCTAACGCCGCCGGCGCGGTGGGCGCCGGGAGACGGGGAGGTCACGCCCGCCCCAGGGGATCGCCACGCGCCCGGCCGCGGGGCCAAGCGCTCCGCCGGGGCCGACGTCGACGCACGGCGGCCCAAGCCCGCGAGCTCGAGGCCAAGCCGGGCCGAAGAGTACCGAACGGTGCGGTTGCTCCGCGCCTCAATGGCGGGGGAGGCCTCCGCGCGTGGCGAACGCGCACGGGAGGCCGGGCCGACATGTCCGCGACCGCATCAACACCGCCCCCAACGTCGAAAACGCGGACGTGCCCCCACGGGCGAGCCGGAAGCTCGTCGCCGCCGCCGCGACGCTGCTGCGGGCTATGCCAGCACCCTCGACCCCCGAGGCTCGAGACATGCACCGCGAGGTGCAAACTCTCATCGAGCAAGCGGCCGTCCGGCGGGCCGAGAGCTCGGCCTCACGCATCCGCCAACGGGGGGGATGCGCGGGGCGATGAAGCCGTACCGGGAGGCGAACCCTCGGTGCACGCGGGGGGACGGGCGGGGCGTCCCACCGAGCAAGCGCGCACGCCGGCCAAAGAGCGACTCCTCGACACGCGCGGGGCACTAGATGGCGACGCTCGCAACGTCATCAACGCCGGCGCACTAGCAAGGCGGACGCACGAGCGGCAAGGGGCTACCACCCTCGACGGGGTGGGCGCTACGACAGCGGCGAGGACCGCTCCCCGACGCCGGAGCCCCCAGGCACCCGCGTGTTCGGCGGGAGATCCGAGCGGCAGCATTCCCCCAACGCTTCCGCCAACCCTCGACGATCGTCAAGTACAACGGGGAGACGGACCCCCGCGTGTGGCTCAACGACTACCGCTTGGCTTGCCGGTGGGCGGGGCCACCGGCCGACGAGGTCATCATTCGCGGCCTGCCCCTACACCTTGGCGATGCGGCCGGACATGGCTCGAGCACACCGCCCGCCGGCCGGATCCATAAGCGGGACGACCTAGTCCACACGTTCGTGGGCAACTTCCGGGGCACATACGTGCGCCACGGGAACTCTTGGGACTGCGCTCCCGCACGCGAAGCCCGGCGAGTCGGCTGCGGGACTTCATACGGCGCTTCTCCAAGCGCTGCACGGAGCTCCCCAGCGTGGCGCAGTCCGAAATCGTGCATGCCTTCCTCGAGGGCACCACATGCCGGGATCTCGTGCGGGAGCTGGGACGCAGCCCGCCTGCGGACTCCAACGAGCTGTTCGACATCGCCACCAGCTTCGCCTCGGGGGAGGAGGCCGTGGGAGCGATCTTCGACGGCAAAAAGGGCAAGCGCTGCGAGGACGCGCCCGCGGAGGGCGGCAAGTCCAAGGAGCCGCGCCGCAGCGACAAGCGGGGCAAGAAGGGGAAAAAGCCGCGCCGCGGGGCGCGCGAGCGAGGGCGCGACGGCGGCAACGTCGAGGCCCTCGGCGCCGACCCGGCTCGACGGGGCCCTCGGACCGCCCCTCGAGGCCGGGGGGGTGTTCGACGACATGCTTCGAAGAAGCCATGTCCCTACCACAAAACCCCGGTGCATCACACCCTTGAGCGATGCGACATGCTCAAGAAGTTCTATGGCCGCGCCGCCGCGAAGGAGGCGGGGAGGCCAAGAAAGACGGAGGCGATGACGACGCGGCGGCTTCCCCGCCGTCGAAAATGTGTTCCTCATCTTTGGGGGACCTACCGTCGACATGTCGACCGGCGGCGCAAGAAGGAGCGGCACGAAGTCCTCGCCGCGGAGAGGGCGCCTCCGGCCTTCCTCAATTGGTCGGAGGACGTCATCACCTTTAGCGGGAAGACCGCCCGAATCGCATCCCCAACCGGGCCGCACCCGCCGGGTGGTTGACCCCATCATCGGGAACGCCGGTTCTCAAAGGTCCTCATGGACGGAGGCGATGGCCTCAACATCCTCTTCGCGCATACATTGCGCTCGATGGGGATCGGGTTGGACCCAGTTGCGGCCCGGCACGAAGCCGTTCCACGGCATCGCGCCCGGCAAGCGGGGTTCAACCCCTCGGGCGGATCGACCTACCGGTCCGGTTTGGCACCCCTAAGAACTTCCGCAAGGAGACCCTCACCTTCGAGGTGGTGGGGGTTCAAAGGAGCCTACCATGCTATCCTTGGGCGACCCGTTACGCCAAATTCATGGCGGTCCCCAACTATACCTACACGAAGATGAAGATGCCCGACCCAAACGGCGTCATCACCGTCGGGTCATCCATCGAGCACGCATTCGACTGCGACGTCGAGTGCGTGGAGCACGCAGAGGCACCGGCGGCGGGACGAAGCGCCGGTGAACACGGCGGGAGAAGATGGTCAACGACGACCTCGACCCCGCCGGCAAGCACGCGGCACCTTCGAGGCCGGCGGAGCAGACCAAGGGGGTCCCCCTCGACCCCTCGGCCCCCGAGGGCAAGGCGTTGAGGGTCAGCTCCACCCTCGACCCCAAATAGGAAGCGGTGCTCGTCGACTTCCTCCGCGCCAACGCCGACATCTTCGCGTGGAGCCCCTCGGACATGCCGGGCATCCCGAGGGAAGTCGCCGAGCACTCCCTTGACATCTCGCCAAACGCCCGCGCCGTGCGGCGGCGGGCCGCGCCGCTTCGACGAGGAGCGGCGACGTGCAATCGGAGCGGAGCCGCGGAAGCTTCTCGAGGCCGGATTCATCAAGGAAGTATTCCACCCTACGTGGCTAGCTAATCCCGTGCTTGTAAAGAAGAAGAATGGGAAGTGGCGGATGTGTGTAGACTACACTAGTCTTAATAAAGCATGTCCTAAAGTTCCTTTTCCTCTGCCACGCATAGATCAAATCGTTGATTCAACGGCTGGGTGCGAATTGCTCTGTTTCCTCGATGCTTACTCCGGGTACCACCAAATAAAAATGAAGGAGTCCGACCAGCTCGCGACTTCGTTCATCACACCGTTCGGGACGTTCTGCTACGTCACGATGCCGTTTGGCCTCAGAAACGCGGGTGCAACGTACCAGCGCTGCATGCAGCACGTTTTTGGGGATCACATCGGGCGGACGGTCGAAGCATACGTGGACGACATCGTCGTGAAGACCAGGAAGGCGGACGACCTGGTTGGCGACCTTGGCGTCGCGTTCAGCTGCCTACGGGCCAATGGGGTCAAGTTAAACCCCGAAAAATGTGTCTTTGGAGTGCCGCGAGGCATGCTCCCGGGGTACATTGTCTCCCGGCGGGGAATCGAGGCCAACCCACGAAAAGGTCGCGGCCCTCGAACGAATGGGTCCGATCCGGGACCTCAAAGGGGTGCGAAGGTGTTGGGGTGCCTTGCCGCCTTGAGCCGCTTCATCTCGCGGCTCGGTGAGAAGGGCCCCGCCCCTCTACCGCCTACTCAAGAAGCACGAGCGTTTCTCCTGGACCACCGAGGCCCAAGATGCGCTCGACAAGCTGAAGGCGTCTCTAACACACGCCCGATCCTCACGCCGCCGCAGGACGGCGAGCCCCTGCAGCTCTACGTGGTCGCGACCACCCAGGTGGTGAGCGCCGTGATCGTTGTGGAACGCGCGGAGGAAGGGCATGCCTTGCCTGCGTGCGGCGGCGCGGGCTACTACATCGGCGAGGTCCTCTCGGACACGAAGACGCGCTACCCCCAAGTCCGGAAGGCGTTGTACGCGGTGGTTCTTGCGCGGCGCAAACTCCGCCACTACTTCGAGGCCCACCCGGTCACGGTGGTTTCCTCCTTCCCACTAGGAGAAATCATCCGCAACCCCGATGCCGCGGGCGGGGATCGCCAAGTGGTCCGTGGAGGCGATGGGCGAGACGCTCGCCTACGCCCCGCGCAAGGTTGTCAAGTCCCAAATCTTGGCGGATTTCGTCGCCGAATGGACGGACACGCGCACCGCCACCCCCACAAATCCGGGCGAGGCTTGGACTGCGTTCTTCGACGGCTCGGTGATGAAAACGGGAGCGGGGCGAGGGCCACGCTCTTCGTGTCACCCCTCGGGGAGCACATGCGCTACGCGGTGCGCCTCCACTTCCCCGTGTCCAACAATATGGCCGAGTACGAGGCCCTTCTCTCGCGGCCTCAAAATCGCCATTGAGTTGGGTGTCAAGCGCCTCGACGTGCGAGGGGACTCGCAGCTCGTGATCGATCAAGTCATGAAGAACGCGAGCTGCCATGATGACAAGATGGAGGCCTACTGCAAGGCCGTGCGAGCCCTCGAGGACAAGTTCTACGGCATCGAGCTCAACCATGTGCCCCGAAGGTACAACGAAGAGGCGGACGAGCTCGCCAAGATCGCGTCCGGCGGATCACCGTCCCCCGAACGTTTTCGCGCATGACATCGCTCAACCCTCGGTCGCCTTCGAGCCCTACCCCTCGAATCACAACGAACCCTCGGGGGCTCCCTCGAACCCAGCGGGTGTGGAGCCCATGGACGAGGACCCCTCGAACGAGGCGTACGTGCTCTCCCTTCTCGAGGGGTACGGCTCTCACGAAGCCGACGTGATGGACATCGAGCCGGCCCCCGTCCAGGCGGACGGCGGGAGAAATACATTGCCCGGATCGCTCGAGGGGAACTCCCCGCGGACGGGCCGCGGCTAGGCGTATCGCTAGGATGGCTAAGTCTTTTGCCCTCGTCGACGGCGAGCTGTACAAGCGCGCCGCCTCCGGCATCCTACAGCGGTGCGTGCCCATTCCCGAGGGGCGCGAGCTCCTACGGGACATCCATGCAGGGATCTGTGGCCACCACGCCGCGCCCCGCACCCTCGTCGGCAACGCGTTCCGCCAAGGCTTTTGCGGCCTACCGCGGTCACGGACGCCGGCGAAATCGTACGCACCGCGAAGGGTGCCGGTTCTACGCCCGCAAGTCGAACTTGCCCGCCCACGCCCTACGGACCATCCCCGTCACATGGCCGTTCGCCGTGTGGGGGGGGCCGGACATCGTCGGGCCCCTGCGGAAGGCGCCGGGGGGCTTCACCCACTTGTTGGTCGCGATCGACAAGTTCTCCAAGTGGGTGGAGGTGCGCCCCATCACGAATCTAAGGGCGAGCGAGGCGGTGACATTCTTCACCGACATAGTCTACCGCTTTGGAGTGCCAAACTCCATCATCACGACAATGGGTCCCAGTTCACGGGGCGGAAGTTCTTGGAGTTTTGCGACAAGTTCCACATCCGTGTGGATTGGGCAGCTGTGGCGCACCCACAGACCAACGGCCAAGTGGAACGTGCCAATGGCATGATCCTACAAGGCCTAAAACCCAGAATTTTCGACCAGCTCAACAAATCTGGGCGAAAATGGCTCCAAGAACTACCAGCGGTCGTGTGGAGCCTAAGGACCACCCCAAGCAGAGCCACCGGGTTCACCCCATTTTTTCTAGTCCATGGCGCGGAGGCCGTCCTCCCCACGGATTTAGAATACGGGTCGCCCAAGGTTCGAGGCTATAACGAGGATGCTAACCAACGAGCCCGTGAGGACTCGCTGGACCAGCTGGACGAGGCACGCCTCGTAGCCCTAATGCATTCCTCGAGGTATCAACAGTCCCTAAGACGCTACCAAGCACGCAAGATACGTCGACGGGATTTCAGCGAGGGGGATCTGGTCCTAAGGCTGCGCCAAGATAACCGAGGGCGCCACAAGCTATCGCCCCCATGGGAGGGACCCTACGTCGTGGTGAAGGTACTCAAGCCGGGCACATACAAGCTGGCCAACGAGGACGGTGAAGAGCTCACCAACGCTTGGAACATCCAACAGCTACGTCGCTTCTACCCTTAGCTAGGATTTTCCAAATATCTTTGTTGTAAAAATCACATCGCCAACGCCCCAGTTGGCAACGACTATGTAAATACTTCAAGTCTAACGAAAAGGATAACTCGGCTTTCCCCCGAAACCCAAGTTACCCTCGGGGGCTCTTGCGGGGGGCATCCCCCCCCCCAAAATGGTCCCATTTTTTCACGCAAAAAACAAAACAACACGCGCTAAGTTTGTTTCCTACTTCAACCTCGAGCCACGATTCGAACGGGGCGCGGGCGGCACGGCGGAAGGAGCGTGCGAGTCGAGATAGCCTACGCCGCGTGGACATGGCCCTTCTCTCTCGCCTCCAACCCGGCGGGCCCCTGCGAAAATCGAACTCCCCTAACTAGAATCTACTCGGGAAGGAGGAGAAACAAAAAGCGGGATAAACAAACGACTTCATTTACGAGCGGATGCTCATGTTCATAAAACAACTTGTTTATTTACAAAAGGCCACGAGGCCGAATGCGATACACATAAACAAAAAACGGGCCTAGCGCCCAGCGCTTTCGGGCGGGAGGAGCGGCGGCGTCGGCGGCGTCGGGAAGAGGAACTCCTCGAAGGCCTCGGCGAGCGACCCGACGGCGTCGGCAGCGAGCGCATCCACACGCTCCATGGCCACCTCGTCCTCGACGCCCTCGGGAACGATGTACCCCTCCGCCAGCGCCTCGAAGTTAACCTCGTAGTGGGATCGCACCACTCCGAGGGCCTTCTGGACGCCCAGCTGCGCCGCGCCGGCGCATCCGCTCGGTGATATGGCCACCAAGAGCACGCGGACGGCCGGCCGAGGGGAGGCCGCCGGCCCGGGCCTCGCCCTCTTCGACGGCGCGGCAGGTCTCGAGGGCCGCATCGCGCAGCTCCCGCAACTCCTGCTCGGAGGAATTGTAGGAAGCTCGCGGCGCCTCGGCCCGCTCGGCCCGCATGCCCAGGGCGGTGCGCAAGCCTGGAAACGCCAAGGCAAGAAAGAAATCAGAAAAAGGGAATGCGAGTTCCCAAATGAAAAACCAACAAAACAAGAGTCAAACAGTGGCTCACCTTCGACTTGCTTCCTATCCATCTCGAGAGCGCGGCGCTCGGCCTCGACCGCCAGCTCGAGACGCTTGACGGTCTCGCCTTGCTCCCGGAGGGATATCTCCTGACTGGCGTTGGTGATGCTGAGCATAATCACCTCGCCCTCGGCCTCGGAGAGCTTGGCATCTCGAGCCGCCGGGGTCTTCTCGCGTCACCTCGTGGGCGGTGCGCTCTCGCTCCCGCAGCCGCACGGACGTCGGTGAGGGCGGCCCGCCCGCCGGGAGCCGTTCCTCGGCCCCTTGGCGGGCGGTGCTCTCTTGCGGGAGCCGCTCCTCCGCGACGACGAGGGCCGCGACCTTGGCGTCGAGGGCGGCCTTCGGGTCGTCGGCCTCCTTGGCCCGCCGCTCCCGGCTCGCGCGCCCGCTCCTCGGCCGCGGCGCGCCGCGCCCGCGCCCCCTCAAGCGACGAGCGAAGCTCCCGGGGCTTCGCCACCGGACGGTCGCCACCTCCGCCTCCCCGGTTGGCGGCCAGCGTCCGCGTCTTCTCCAAGTCCTCGCGCGCGTGCCACAGCGCCTCATCACGATCGACGAGGGCTGCGCGCACCCGCTCGAGGCTCGAGCGGCGCGCCGTGTCCTGCCTCGAGCCCTCGGGCGGCTCGTCGAGCCGAGCCGGGGCCCGGACGCCGGCCTAGGCGTCGCGGGGACACGAGAGCGTCGGCAAGCGCGTCGAAAGCGCCCGCCTTGCTCCCGGAGCGGGTGGACCTCGGCATTCACCCGGTCGAACGCATCGTACTTGTCGCGGGCGCGACGCTCGAGCTCCTGGCAACCACAGAATTCGAAACCCATAAGTACCGCGACACGAAGGCAGCATACACAAACGAAAGAAAGGAGAGAACGAGCAACCACGGCTAACCTGGAAGACGAGCCATGCCGGGCCGCCATGGACCCGCAGCGCCTCGTTCAGCGCGCGGTTGAGCGTAGCGCCGTGACTCCGGAGCTCGTCCCAGAGCTCCTGCTCCACCCGAGCGTCAGCAAACGCCGGGGGATTGTCGACGGCCCCCTCCCCGGGGCGGGCGGCCGGCGCGGGAGGACGAGGCCTCGGCGCCGTGTCCTTGACTCCCCACCACCGGGTGACCCTCGCGCGCGCCTCACGAGGGCCCCCCTCACGGGGCTCGGAAGAATTCGTGGGGCCGGTGGCCCACCGATCCCACCCGGGCGGCGGAGAGTCGTCCGAGACCTCCACCACCTCCGCTTGCGAACGCCGGCGGGCGCCGCCGCTCGTGCCGCCTCCACCGGCGCCTCCGCCGCGTCTCCGCGGCCGCGGGCGCGCGGCCACGGCGCCGCGGCCACCACCTCGGCTGCGCCTCGCGCGGCCGCGAGCGCCGCGGGTTGCTCCCGCTCCGCCTCCTCCACGGCCAACGCGCCCCCGCGGGCGCACCTCCACCACCGCCGCCGCCGCGCCGCGGCCGCACCCCCGCGACGGCCGGCGCCGGCCGCTCCTCGGCCGACCGCCGGCCGCGCCGCCGCCGGCGGGCGATGCGTTGGCCGAGGCCTCGGGGCCCCGGCCGCACCCTCGCGAGCTCTCGCCGCCGCCGCCGTGCTTGTCCCCGCCCGCGGCGCCCTCGACGAGCGCCGCGGGTGGGGATGGACGCGTCCGTCCTCGGCACCTTGGCGGTGCGAGAGGAGGCACGGTTGGCACCACCCTGCGCGAGCGCGAACGGAAGGTTAGAACGCCTAATCATCAACTAGTTAAACCGAGCGAAGCATCGAGCCCCTTACCTAGAGGAGGAAAAGGCACGCTTCCTCTTCTTCGAAGCCTCGGCGGATGAGGCGGCGCGGCGGCGCCGCCGCCCGGCCGCGTCTCCCCGACGGCGCCGCCACGCGTGTGGGCGCGCCCGCCCCCACGCGCGGTCGCGCCCGATGACGCGCCTCCCCGACGACGCCGGCGCGCGCGCGGTACGCTCGCCCCGGCGTGCGGGTGTGCCTCGCCGCCACACTCCCCGACGACGTCGCCGCGCGCGTGTACGCGCTCCCCCCGCGCGCGAGCACGCTCGATGCGCGCGCCGGCGCGCTCGCCGTGCGCGCGGCGCGCTCGCCGTGCGCGCCCCCGATGAGCGCGCCGGCGCCCGGCGGCGCGCGCGCGCCCTCGATGTCGATGGCCCGGCGGCGGCGCCATTGCGCCCGCCCGGCGATGCCGCCCTCGCCGCCGGCCGGCTCCGGCGACGGAGGCGCAGGCTGCCACCTGTCAGAGGGGCCCTCCCCCTCAGCCTCTTCCTCTTCGTCCTCCTCCGAGGACGAGAACTCCTCGGTCCCCGGGGAGGAGAGCCCCAGCTCCTCGCGCCGTCGGTACTCCACGGCCCGCTGGTCGCGACGCGCTTGACGTCGCCTCTCGTGCTCCCTCTTGCGCGCCGCCTGCTCCCTCGCCGGCCGCTGCTGCGCCGCCCGGCCCAGCGCGCGGGAGTCGGGGGTAGGCGGGACGGACTTGGCGACGGTGAAAGTCACCAGCTGTACACGGAAGCAACAAGGACGCATCAGGAGGCAAAGGCAACACTAAGAACTAAAACGAAATCAAGAACCACACTCACCAATGGGCCGGTGGGGAGCATCTCGAGGTCCCACGGGGTCCGACCCGCAGGCGGCGGCACCCGGGTGTCGACGGCGCTCCGCGCCGGGTGAGCGCGTACGGCCGCTCGAGGGGCGTCGGGAGCATCCGCGACCTCGCCGGGTCGACGGGATTGGCCGCCTCGTCATCTCGAAGATGCGGAGCGGCCTCTCCATCAACGGCACGATCCGCCGGTGATGAAGGAAGGAGAGGACGCCCATCGCGTTCAGCCCCATCTTCGCCAAGCGGCGCGCGGCGGCCGGAGACCGACTCTGCCCGCCTCCGATGCTTGGGGCGTAGACACCCCGTAGCCCCAAGAGTCGGGCCTCTCCTTGAACACCCGACCAAGGTGTAGGGGGGAGACCGGGCTCGGCGTTACGCAAGTAGAACCATCCCCGCTCCCGGCCGGCGTTGTTCGTCGTCATGGTGCGGGGGGATGTAGACGTCCTTGAATTGCCCCCCGCGGGGCGAGCGACATCCCGCCGGCGCGCATCGCGCGGCGGGTCCTCGGCTCCGTCGTGGGGTGCGTGATGAGCTCCGCGCGGAAAAGGTGTACCCGGAGCTCCCAATTGGTCGGGATCCCCGGGGTACCCTTCGCGGACGCCCACGAACGTGGCCGCTCGCGAGATCGCGTTGGGGGCGAAGTTGTGCGGCTCCACTCCGTAGTGGTGGCACATGGCCCGCATGAAGGTGCTCGGCCGGCGCGTTGAAGCTCCGCTCGTGGTAGCGGGTGAAGCTCACCACGTAGCCCTCCGGCGGGTTGGGCTCGCGGTCGCGGCCGGCGGCACGATCCACTCCGCCGGACGTCCGTCTTCATTGGCCGCCCGGCTGGGGCGGCGACCGGCTCGCCAAGGGCCAGCGCGTCACCGTCGACCTCTCCCAGGCATACGGCTCCAGGATCGTAAGGGGAAGCTGAGGCGGCGCCATGAGGAAGGACGAAGGAATGCGAGGACGGAGAACAAGGAACGGAAGAAAAGCTCTAACGGCGACACCGCGCGGTGGCAAGAGCTAGGCGAAGACGAAGGGGCGGGGGACTGAAAATGGTGAGGCGTCAAGGTAAAAAACCGCCGTCTCCTCCACCCCTCAGATTTATAAGCCGACGGGGCGAGCTCTCCGGAGCGAACGCCCCGCTCGCATTAAGCGGCGGGGGAATCTTCCCTTCACGCCGACGGACGGGCCCCACCACGACTGTAGCGGCCACATCACTGCAGGCGGGCCATCATCACGGCGAAGACCCGCGAGGCTCGAGGTGAAGCCGTCACGTCCACCGCCACGCCGCCCACTACGCACGCACGCGCGGCCGCGCCGCCTAAAAAGACGCGCCCGCGCGCAAAAACGCGGCCTCGGCTTGCGAAGCATTTAATGACCGGGTCCCTTGCCAAGCAAGGAGAACCCTCGAACGGGGGCGAACCCCCGGCTCAAGACCGGGGCAACCCTCGATGGGATATCGACGTGAGAAGGCTCGCCGGGACCCGCTTGATGTAAAGGTGCGCCGCGGGGGCGCCCATGCCGCGTAAAACCCTCGAGCGGCACGAGCCCCCGGCTCGAGACAACAATATCAACCCCCTAAAGAGGGCACGCACGTGAGAGGGTCGCCCGGGGCCCGCTTGAAGTAAAGCGGGCACCGCAAGCACCCATGCCGCGCCGTGCTACCTACCGCCGCCTCGGGGCTGGCTCGCCCGGACCCCTCGACGGCCGCGGACGTGAAAAGACGGGGGCCGCCCGGGCGCCACCCCCGCACGGCCCCTCCGATCGAGGTCCGAAGCCCGACCCTCGACGGGTTCGAACAGGCGCCACAGATCGCAGAGTTAGGGACGACGAGGGCACGCGCATTAGAGCCATTCCTCGAGCCCGTCGGCTCGAGGGTGCCCCACATGTCGTGTTCGAGAGCCGGCCGAGGGCGACTAGCGGGGGGGATCCCACCGAGGGAGAGCTTCCGCGCCCTTGGTCCCTATCGAACGGGACCGAGCCCCACCTAGCAAACCCACGCAAGTGCTTCCATGGACGTGTCTCCGGACCGCGCGGCCTACCCTTATCGAACGGGGCATGGACGTCCACATGAACCACCCGCTAGCGGCTCGACGAGGAATCCGCAATCCGCGACCCGCTCGATGGGGGTTGCGGAAACCTCACCCTCCGTCCCGCGGAGGGACGGCCGAGGGCGCGTTAAAAAACAAGTCGCCAAGCTCTACCCGATCGCCTCGAACGGGCCAAGGCTCGGGGCTTGACGCACGGCTACACCTCCTTGAAACCGCACCCGCCGCAGACGGTGGCGGCGGTGCGTGCACCCCCGAAGCCGGCTGAAATACCGCCGATGCCGGTTGGCATATGTGCCACGCCTCTCTGACCAAAATTCTCGCGGTTAACCCCTGCAGAGAACCCACACCTCTGCGGGGCTTCGGGGCTAGACCCGCGGGTCCGCTGACGCGGCCCCACGGAAAGCGTTCGCAGAACAAGGAGGGAAGAACGTCCTATCGGTAGGTTCCGCATCCGCGGGAGCCTCAAAGGCAAACCCACGGATGCTCGGGGGCTGCGTCGGGGATTGCCCTAGGGGTCCCCTTAAACAATGGGGAAAACCTCACTTAAAGCCCGCAACGAAACCCAAATACGTTAAGCCTAACCATGCGGGTGCCTAACCATGCGAGACACGGCCCACGAGGGGACTCCGACGGCCCATCGAGGCGGACCACGTAAGGATCCCCTCGAACGAGGCTCCGCCTCGTTCGAGGATGCGCGCTCCCTTCGGGCGGGCATCACCCCGCTCGAGGGGCAGCACTTCCCTCGAGCGGGCTCCGCCTCGCTCGAGGGTACGCCCCGCCCTCGGCGGGGTCCGCCACGCTCGAGGGTGCCCCTCACGCGTGCGCCGGCCCCGTACACGGGCATTTAACGCCCGACGCCTCGGGGACGACGCCATCATGCGCCGGGGGCTCGCACCCCGGTGCCGCCGCACCTACTCCCCAGGGAGGAGCCCATCCCCGCCACTGTGGGAGGGGACTGTGCAGTGCGGCCGGTGTCAGTCCCGTGACACCGTGCGCACGCCCTAGTACGGCTAACGCGTCGAGCCCTCGAAAGGGGGCCGGCGCACCCTCGATTCACTTTCTTGTGACCCTACAGGGTTAGGTGGAGGCGCTAGGCCGGTGGACTGCCATCCCCGCCACTGTAACGGCGTGCCCGCCGTACCCGCGCGTGCAGGCGCACGCCGGGCCCTGTAGCAACGACTCCAGCCCCGTGAAGCGCGTCGGGAAGGAACGCCGTTCTGACTATTCCTGTACGCCGTACGGGCCTGCGTCAGCACCTCCCTCGAGCCTATCAGAGGACATCACCACCATCCGCTGCTCTCCAACCCTCGAACCGCCCATTGTTCGGGTACAAGTCAGGCCATGATGACCGGATCGCTGCAAGGATCGCCCGGATGGCCGCCCATTCTCCAGCATAGCACGTCGTGCTTCTCCACGTAGCTAGATAGCGCGGCATGCATGTAGTTCGCCCCCCTTGATCTATAAAAGGGGGACGAACCCCCCAGCCGCAGGGGGACGAGGGACACAGAACAGCGACGCACTCAAGGCCATAGACCAAGAGCCCTTGACATACGCTGTGCACTCACTCTCTAATTCTCCCACAACATCTTCGCCCACTCCACTAGGGACTTGGAAGCCACGCTTCCTCTCCCGCCTCGCTTGTAGCAGCCCCACTACGAGCACCCCGGTGCCGAGCAATATAGTGCCGTGAGCACACCCCTGTGGACGTACGGCCCCCTCGGCCGGAACCAGGATAAAAACCCCGTGTCACTTGTTGCTTAGCATCAACCATTGAGGGATAGACCTCGGCGCTATCTATCGGTTAGTGTCGGGACCATATTCCGCACCGACAAGTACATAAAGGTTCATTTGAACCCATTGCATATTTCCCGGTGGCCAGGCTGCCTCCAAAGCTAGCTTCCATCTGAACATAGTTCTCAAGAGGTGTGTTCAAGAACTTAGCATCCAGAGGGTGATCCTCGGTAGGGAAACACAATTAACTATTAGAAAGAGGTTAGCATAAGATAAGGAAGACAATATGGTAGTAATTAATGGTTTTCTAACCTTAGTGTGTCCATTGAAGTGCTCATCATCTATAACTATCATGTGGTGCCCCTCACTCCATAGTGTACCAATGAGGTCCTTAAATCTCTCAATTTTAACCCATCTTTATCTCCACTTTCTCAGGTGATTATAGATCTGCTGGGTGGACACATTCACCTGAGCAAAGTCAGGCAACATGGTAGCAACCTACCTAACATGTACCTCCTTGAAACCCTTGTCAATTTTTACACCCTCCCCAACTAAGTCATGAAACCTCCTTAGCATGAATGAAAACAACACTGGAGTTTAGTGCATGGGTCCATTCACTTGGGCAGGAGCAATACCATCATACTCAACTCCAACTACAGGTCCTTGGTTTGCCCCAGCAAGCATGTCACCCTCATCAGCCAGGTTAATTTGCTCACCCAACTCTGTCATACCCTATGCACACAACCATCATAGCAACAAATGAACATAGCCACAATCATAAGAAACAAATAAGTGTTCACATACAAATGTAGAGAATTGAATAATTGTTCACATCATTGCCTAGTGCCTTAGGTCTCATAAAAAATATTGTTCACATAACAAATACTATTTAGACCACAAACCACAAGTGGTTCAACACAAAGAACCATAATTTCTTAAAGAACCCCTATTCTGCCACATTTGAGTAGCCCGTGCTTCCCTCTTTGCTGCACATGCCCCATTGTATGGCACATGATCTTGTTCAACATTGTCTCTGATGTTGGGTACCCAGGCAGCCTTATCAGGAACATGTTCATCTTAGACATGCCTGAGTATCCAATTGTGAAGGATATAACAGGTCAAAACAATCTTAACTTGTGTTTTGTAAGGGTGAAACGGTTTGTTATCCAAAATCTTGAACCTATTTTTCGAAGCACCAAAGGCTCTCTCTACTGTAACTCTAAGGAGGAGTGCCTTAAATTGAATAGTTCTCTAGCATTTTGAGGTCTGTTGGTGCCATACTCCCTTATGTGGTACCTTGTACCACAGAATGGTGGTAAGAAACTAGACCTCACTGCATAACCAACACCAACAAGATAGAATTTTCCTAGAAAAGTGAAGATATAGAAATCAGTAGGTAACTACACTATGCAAGTGTAATGAAATAGCTAGGATGTGGTTTCAATTATACCTGTCGGGACTCTAAGTCCATCAGTGCGCTCAAGTGCATCTGACAAAATAAGGGCATCATGTACAGAACCCTCCCAACCAACAAGAACATAAGTGAACCTCAAATCAAAGTTTGTTGCAGCCAGAACATTTTGAGTGATAGTATGCTTCCTGCCTCAAAAGGCAGCTTGCACTTTCCTAGGCACCCTAGCTAACACATGTGTTCCATCAATTGCTCCTATGCAATCCTATAAAAGAACAAAGAAGGTGGTTGTCAAGTTTAACAAATTCATATGTGGTACCTACTGATGAAGGGCATGCAGTACAAGGGGAGTACCTGAGGTAGATGAATGTGGCCTCGCCGAGATCGGTAACTCGAAGGAAGAGACACGTGGCACACAATTTAGACAGGCTCGGGTCGCGAGGTGCGTAATACCCTACTGTCGGTGCGGAATATGGTCCCGACACTAACCAGTAGATAGCGCCGAGGTCTATCCCTCGATGGTTGATGCTAAGCAATAAGAGACACGAGATTTATCCTGGTTCCGGCCGAGAGGGCCGTACGTCCAGCAGTGGTGTGCTCAAGGCACTATATTGCTCAGCACCGGGGGTGCCTGTAGTGGGGCTGCTACAAGCAAGGAGGGAGAGGAAGCGTGGCTTCCAAGTCCCTGGAGGAGTGGCTGAAGATATTGTGGGAGAATTGGAGGATGAGTACGTGGTGCGCTGCGTGTTCCGGTTCGTCTATCTCTGTCGTCGTCCCCCGCGGGCGGGGGGGTTCGCCCCCCTTTTATAGATCAAGGGGGAGGCGGATTACATGCACGCCGCGCTATCTAGCTACGTGGGGAAGTGCGACGTGCTATGCTTGTAGAGTGGGCGGCCGTCCGACGATCCTTGCGACGATCCGGCCATCATGGCCTACCTTGTACCCGAACAGTGGCGGTTCGAGGGTAGAAGGGCGGCGGATGGTGGCGATGTCCTCTGATAGGCTCGAGGGAGGTGCTGACGTTGGCCCGTACGGAGTACAGGAGTAGGTAGAACGGCGTCCCTTCCCAACGCGCTTCACAGTGCTGGAGTTGTTGCTACAGCGCCCGGCGTGCGCCTGCACGCGCGGGGATGGCGGCCACGCTGTTACAGTGGCAGGGATGGTGTTCCACCGGCCTAGCGCCTCCACCTAACCCTGTAGGGTCACAAGAAAGTGAATCGAGGGTGCATCCGGCCCCCCTTCGAGGGCTCGGCGCGTTAGCCGTACTGGAGCAGGCGCACGGCGTCACGGGACTGACACCGGCCGCGGCGCACGCTCCCTCCCCACGGTGATGGGGATGGGCTCCTCCACGGGGAGTTGGTGCGGCGGCACGGGGGGCGAGCCCGGGCGCATGATGGCGCCGTCCCGCCGGCGTCGGGGCGTTAAATGCCCGTGTACGGGGGCCGGCACACGCGTGAGGGGCACCCTCGAGCGTGGCGGACCCCGGCCGAGGGCGGGCGTACCCTCGAGCGAGGCGGAACCGCTCGAGGGGAGCGAGCCCTCGAGCGAGGCGGAGCCCGCTCGAGGGAAGTGCTACCCCTCGAACGGGGCGGAGCCTGTTCGAGGGGATCTCTAAGAGGGCCGCCTTGATGGGCCGTCGGAGTCCCTGCAGCGTGGGCTGTTCCCTGCATGGTTAGGCAAGTTGTGTTTTGGCTTTGTTGCGGGTTTTAAGTGAGGATTTCCCCGTTGTTTAAGGGGACCCCTAGGGCTGTCCCCGACAGTAGCCCCCGAGCATCTACGGGTTTGCCATTGAGGCTCCCGCAGATGCTGGAACCTACTGATGGGACGTTCTTCCCTCCTTGTTTTGCGAACGCTTTCCGTGGGGCCGCGTCAGCGGACCCGCGGGTCCGCCCCCCCGAAGCCCTGCGCAGAGTGTGGGTGCTCTCCGAGGGGTTAACCGCGAGAACTGGTCAGAGGGCGTGGCACATGTCTCAACCGGCATCGGCAGTGTCTCAGCCGGCTTCGGTGACGCACGCGGCTGCCGGCGCCGTCTCCCGGCGGGTGCCAAGGAGGTGTAGTCGTGCGTTAAGCCCCCGAGCCTGGGCCCGTTCGAGGCGATCGGGTAGAGCTTTACGACTTGTTTCTTAACGCGCCCTCGTCGTCCCTCCGCGGGACGGAGGGTGAGGTTTCCGCAACCCCCATCGAGCGGGTCGCGAATTGCGGATTCCTCTTTGAGCTGCTAGTGGGTGATTCGAGTGGACGCCCATGCCCCGTTCGATAAGGGTAGGCTGCGTGGTCCGGAGACACGTCCATGGAAGCGCTTGCGTGGGTTTGCTAGGTGGGGCTCGGTCCGTTCGATAGGGACCGAGGGCGCGAAGCTCTCCCTCGGTGGGATCCCCCGGCTAGGCCGCCCTCGGCGGCTCTCGAACACGACATGTGGGGCACCCTCGAGCCGACGGGCTCGAGGAACGGCTCGAGTGCGCGTGCCTTCGTCGTCCCCGACTCGCGATCCGAGACGCCCGTTCGAACCCGTCGAGGGTCGGGCTTCGAACCTCGATCGGTAGGGCCATGCGGGGCGGCGCCTGGGCGGCCCCGTCTTTTGCGTTTGCGGCCGTCGAGGGGTCTGGGCGATCCAGCCCCCGAGGCGCCGGTTGGTAGCACAGCGTGGCATGGGTGCTCGCGGTGCCTGCTTTACTTCAAGCGGGCGCCGGGCGACCTTTTTCACGCACATGCCCCTTTTTTAGAGAGTTGATATCGTCTCGAGCCAGGGGCTCGTGCCGCTCGAGGGTTTTGCGCGGCGTGGGCACCCGCGGTGCCTGCTTTACTTCGAGCAGGCCCCGGGCGGCCTTCTCGCGCCGATGTCCCTTCGAGGGCTGAAATCATCTTGAGCCAAGGGCTCGTGCCGCTCGAGGGTTTTGCGCGGCATGGGCACCCGCGGTGCCTGCTTTACTTCAAGCAGGCCCCGGGCGGCCTTCTCGCGCCGATGTCCCTTCGAGGGCTGAAATCGTCTTGAGCCAAGGGCTCGTGCCGCTCGAGGGTTTTGCGCGGCATGGGCACCTGCGGTGCCTGCTTTACTTCAAGCAGGCCCCGGGCGGCCTTCTCGCGCCGATGTCCCTTCGAGGGCTGAAATCGTCTTGAGCCAAGGGCTCGTGCCGCTCGAGGGTTTTGCGTGGCATGGGTGCCCGCGGTGCCTGCTTTACTTCAAGCAGGCCCCGGGCGGCCTTCTCACGCCGATGTCCCTTCGAGGGCTATCTTTGTCTCGAGTCAGGGGTTCGCCCCGCTCGAGGGTTCTCCTTGCTTGGCAAGGGAGCGGGTCATTAAATGCCTTACAGTCGAGGCCGCGGCTCTGCAACGCCGGCGCGCCTTTTGGGCGTTGCGGCCGCGCGCGCGCGTAGTGGGCGGCGTGGCAGGCGGATGTGACCGCTTGCCTCGGTCCCTGCTAGTCTTTGCCGCGATGATGGCCCGTCCGCGGTGATGTGGCCGCGCGGTCGTGGTGGGGCCCATTCGTCGGCGTGAAGAGAAGATTCCTGCCGGCTAATGCGCGCGGGACATCCGCTCGGAGAGCTCGCCCGCGGCTTATAAATCTGAGGGGAGGGGGAGATGGCGGTTTTTTACCTTAGCGCCTCACCATTTCGGGCCCCTGCGCCTTCGTCTTCGCCTCGCCTCTGCCACCGTGCGGTGTCGCCATTAGAGCTCATCTTCCGTTTCTCGACCTCCGCTCTCGCATTCCTTTGCTTTCTTCCCATGGCGCCGCTTCCGCCCCTCACGATCCTTGACCCATATGCCTGGGAGCGGTCGACGGTGACCCCGCTGGCCCTTGGCGAGCTGGTCGTCGCCGGCCAGCTGTCGGTGAACGAGGATGGCCGGCCGGCGGAGTGGATAGTGCCGCCGGCGGCGGACCGCGCGCCCAACCCGCGGGGAGGGCTACGTGGTCGGCTTCGTCCGCTTCCACGAGCGGGGCTTCAACGCGCGGCGAGCCGCTTCATGCGGGCGCCGTGCTACTACTACGGCGTGGAGCCGCACAACTTCGCGCCCAACGCGATCTCGCGAGCGGCCACGTTCGTGGGCGTCCGCGAGGGGCACCTGGGGATCCCGGTCAATTGGGAGCTGCGGGGTACACCTCTTCCGGCGGAGCTCTTCACGCGGCCCACGACGGAAGCCGAGGACCCGCCGCGTGGTGCGCGCCGGCGGGATGTCGCTCGCCTGCGGGGGCAATTCAAGGACGTCTACATCCCCCGCACCATGACGACGAACAACGGGGTGTCCACGGCCCGGCACCGGAGGAGCGAGGACTCGGTCCCGGCCGCCCCGAAGAGCCCTGGCGGCGCGAGGGCCGACCGCGCCGGGCGTCCTCGCCTTCCTCCATCACCGGCGGATCGTGCCTGCGATGGAGAGGCCGCCTGCATCTTCGAGATGACGGAGGGCGGCCAACCCCGTCGATTTGGCGAGGTCGCGGATGCTCCCGATCCCCCTCGGGCGGGCATACGCGCTCACTCGGGCGCGGAACGCCGTCGACACCCGGATGCCGATGCGTCCGGACTGGACCCCGTGGGACCTCGAGATGCTCCCCACCGGCCCACTGGTGAGTGTGATTCTTGTTTTTGTTTTAGTTCTTGGTGTTGCTTCTGCCTCTCTGACGCGTCCTTGATGTTCTTGTATGCAGCTGGTGAGCTTCACCGCCTCGAAGTCTGTTCCGCCCACCCCCGACTCCCGCGCGCTTGGTCGGGCGGCGCAGCAGCGGGAGCGGGGAGCGGGCGGCGCGCGGAGAGGGAGCGCGCGAGGGCGGCGCAACGAGCGCCGTGAGCGGCGGAACGCGGAGTACGGCGGCGCGAAGAGCCGGGGCTCTCCTCCCCGGGGGCGAGGAGTACTCGTCCTCGGGGGATGACGAAGAGGAAGAGGGCCGAGGGGGGAGGCCCCCTCGACGGTGGGAGCCCCTCGCCCCCGTCGCCGGGAGCCGGCTCTTGCGGCAATGGCGGCATCGCCTGGGGCGGGCGCAACGGCGCCCGTCGCCAAGCAATCGACATCGGGGGCGCGCGCGCGCGCCGGGCGCCGGCGCGCACCTCGGGGGCGCGTGCGCGAGCGCGCCCGTGCGCGCGGCGAGCGCGCCCCGCGCGCGGGGCGGGGCCCGCGCGCGCGGCGGCGACGTCGGGGTGGCGCGGCGGCGGGCGCGCCGGCCGCGCCGGCCTCATCCGCTGAGGCTTCGAGGAAAAGGAAGCGCGCCTTTTCCTCCTCGAGGTAAGGGGTTCGATCTTCTACTTTGGTTTGATTTTCTGATGATCAGGCGTTCTAAACCTCCGTTTGTGCCTGCGCAGGGTGGTGCCAACTGTGCCCCCCCTCGCGCCGGCCAAGGTGCTGAGGACGGACGCGTCCATCCCCACCCGGCGGCGCTCGTCGAGGGCGTCACGGGCGGGGCGAGCGCGGCGGCGGCGGGCGAGAGCTCGCAAAGCCCGGCCGAGGCTCGAGGCCTCGGCGGCGGATCGGCCGCCGCGGCGCGGCCCGGCGGTCACCGAGGAGCGACCGGCGCCGGCCATTGTGGGGGTGCGGGCCGCGGCGGCCGGCCGTGGCGGAGGCGCGGCCGCGCAGGTCGTTGCTACGGAGGCGCGGTCCGGGTGGCGCCACTGCGAGAGGAGGCGGAGCGGGTGCAACCCGTGGCGGCGCCGTGGTCGCGGGAGGTGCGGCCGGAGGTGGTGGCCGTGGCGCCGCGTCGGGCGCCCGCGGCCACGGAGGCGCGAGTGGGGGCGTCGGTGGAGGCGGTGCAAGGGCCGGTGCCCGCCATCGGTTCCCGAGCGGAGGTGGTGGAGGTCCCGGATGACGACTCCCCGCCGCCCGGGTGGGATCAGTGGGCTAGTTTCCCCACACGCTCACCCGAGCCCCAGGAGGGGGCCCTCGTGAGGCGGCACGAGGGGCACATGGTGGCGGGGGACCGAGGACACGGTGCCGAGGCCTCGTCCTCCCGCGCCGGCCACCCCCGCCCGGGTGGAGGGGGCCATTGACGACCCCCGGCGTTTGCCGACGCCCGGGGGGGGGAGCGGGGAGCTGCGGGGGTGAGCTCCGGAGCCACGGAGCCACACTCAACCGCGCACTGAACGAGGCGTTGCGGGTCCATGGCGGTCCTGCATGGCGCGTCTTCCAGGTAGGGCGTCGTCGCTCGTTTTCTCCTTCCTCTCATTTTTGTGCGCTGCCTCTGTGCCGTAGCGCTTACGGGTTTTGATGTGTGGGTGCCAGGAGCTCGAGCGCCGCGCCCACGACAAGTACGACGCCTTCGACCGGGTGAACGCCGAGGTCCACCGGCTCCTGGAGCGGTGCAGCGCTTTCGACGCGCTTGCTGACGCCCTCAGGTCCCCGGATGGGCGGGCCGGGCGTACGGCCATGGCCTCGGCGCGACGAACTCCCCGAGAGCTCGAGGCGGGACCGGCGTGCCGCTCGAGCCTCGAGCGGGTCCGCGCAGCCCTCATCGATCGTGATGAGGCGGCGTGGCGGGGCGCGCTCGGACTTGGAGAAGATGCGGACGCCGGCCACCAATTGGGAGGCGGAGGTGGCTAACGTCCGCGGCGAGAACCGGGAGCTTCGCTCGTCGCTTGAGGGGGCGCGGGCGTAGCAACGCCGGGGCCGAGGAACGGGCGCGCGGGGCCGGAGCGACGGGCCAAGGAGGCCGACGACTTGAAGGCCGCCCTTGACGCCAAGGCCGCGGCCCTCGTCGCCGGCCCCGAGGAGCAGCTCCGCAAGAGAGCACCGCCCCGCCAAGGGGCCGAGGGGCGGCTCCGGCGGGAGCGAAGCCGCCCTTGCCAACGCCGGACGGCTGCGGCGAGGAGAGCGCGTCGCTCGCGAGGCGGCGCAGAAGTCCTTAGCGGAGCGGGACGACAAGCTCTCCAAGACCGAGGGCGAGCTCATTGTGCTCAGCATTGCGAGCGCAAATCAAGATATGGCCCTCCAAGAGCAGAGCGAGGCCGTCAAGCGCCTCGAGCTGGCGGTCGAGGCCGAGCGTCGCGCTCTCGAGATGGAGAGGAAACAAGTCGAAGGTGAGCCACTGTTTGACTCTTGCCTTGTTGGTTTTTCTGTTAGAGGGCTCGCATCCCCCTTTCGATTTCTTTCTTGTCTTGGCGATTCCGGGCTTGCGCACCACCCCCGGGGCACGCGGGCGAGCGGGCCGAGGCGGCGCAGCTTCCTACAACTCCTCCGAGCAGGGGCTGCGGGAGGCTGCGTGGCGCGGCCCTCGAGACCCGCCGCGCGCGTGGAGGAGGGCGAGGCACGGGCCGGCGGCTCGGCCGGCCGGCCGCCGCGTGCCCTTGGCGGTCACGTCACCAAGCGGATGCGCCGGGCGCTGCATCTGGGCGTCCAGAAGGCCCTCGGAGTGGTGCGGTCCCACTACGAGGTCAACTTCGAGGCGCTGGCGGAGGGCTACATCGTTCCCGAGGGCGTCGAGGACGAGGTGGAGATGGAGCGTGTGGATGCACTCGCCGCCGACGCCGCCGGGTCGCTCGCCGAAGCCTTCGAGGAGTTCCTCTTCCCGGACGCCGATGACGCTGCCGCTCCTCCCGCCTGAAAGCAATTGGGCGCTTGGCCCGTTTTTTTGTTTGTGTATCAGTATTCTGGCCATGCGGCCTTGTAAATAAGCACATTGTCTTAATCGTAAACATTTGTTGATACGACATGAAATCTTTTGCTTATTGCACTTTTTTGTTTCTCCTTCTTCCTGAGTAGATTTTACTTAGGGGAGTTCGATTTTCGCGGGGGGCCTGCTGGGTTGGAGGCGAGAGAGAAGGGCCGTATCCTCGCGGTGTAGGCTATCTCTGACTCGCGCGCTCCTTCCGCTAGGCCGCCTGCGCCCTGTTTGAATCGTTGCTCGAGGTTGAAGTAGGAAACAAACTTAGCGCGTGTGAGTTGTTTTATTTTTGCGCAAAAAATGGGACCATTTGGGGGGGTGGCCCCCCGCAGTAGCCCCCGAGGGTAACTTGGGTTTCAGGGGAAAGCCGAGTTGCCCTTTCCATTGGATTTGAGGCGTTTACATAGTTGTCACCAACTGGGGCGTTGGCCGTATGATTTTTACAACAGAAAAATGCTTGGGAATCTTAGCTAGGGGTAGAAACGACGTAGCTGTTGGATGTTCCAAGCGTTTGTGAGCTCTTCACCGTCTTCGTTGGCCAGCTTGTACGTGCCGGGCTTGAGTACCTTCACCACGACGTAGGGTCCCTCCCATGGGGGTGATAGCTTGTGGCGCCCTCGGTTGTCTTGGCGTAGCCTTAGGACCAGATCCCCTTCGCTGAAATCCCGCCGGCATATCTTGCGTGCTTGATAGCGCCTGAGGGACTGCTGGTGCCCTGCGGAATGCATCAGGGCCACGAGGCGTGCCTCGTCCAGCTGATCCAACGAGTCCTCGCGGGCTCGCTGGCTGGCATCCTCGTCATAGCCTCGAACCCTGGGCGAACCGTATTCTAAGTCTGTGGGGAGGACGGCCTCCGCGCCATGGACTAGGAAAAACGGGGTGAACCCAGTGGCTCTGCTCGTGGTGGTCCTTAGGCTCCACACAACCGCTGGTAACTCTTGGAGCCATTTTCGCCCAGATTTGTTCAGCTGGTCGAAAATTCTAGGCTTTAGACCTTGTAAGATCATGCCATTGGCACGTTCTACTTGGCCGTTAGTCTGTGGGTGCGCCACAGCTGCCCAATCCACACGGATGTGGAACTTGTCGCAGAACTCCAAGAACTTCTTGCCTGTGAACTGGGACCCATTGTCGGTGATGATGGAGTTCGGCACTCCAAAGCGGTAGACGATGTCGGTGAAGAATGTTACCGCCTGCTCTGCCCTTAGATTCGTGATGGGGCGCACCTCCACCCACTTGGAGAACTTGTCGATCGCGACCAACAAGTGGGTGAAGCCCCCGGCGGCTTCCGCAGGGGCCCGAAGATGTCCGGCCCCCACACGGCAAACGGCCATGTTACGGGGGATGGTCTGTAGGGCATGGGCGGGCAAATTGGACTTGCGGGCGTAGAACTGGCACCCTTCGCAGGTGCGCACGATCTCGGCCGGCGTCCGCGACCGCGGTGGGCCGATAAAAGCCCCCGGCGGAACGCGTTGCCGACGAGGGTGCGGGGCGCGGCGTGGTGACCACAGATCCCCGCATGGATGTCCCGCAGGAGCTCGCGCCCCTCGGGGATGGGCACGCATCGCTGTAGGATGCCGGAGGCGGCGCGCTTGTACAGCTCGCCGTCAACGAGGGCAAAAGACTTGGCCATCCTGGCGATGCGCCTGGCCGCGGCCCGGTCCGCGGGGAGTTCCCCTCGAGCGATCCAGGCAATGTACTTTTCGCGCCAGTCCGCTTGGGCAGGAGCCGGCTCGATGTCCATCACGTCGGCCTCGTGGGAGCCATACCCCTCGAGGAGGGAGAGCACGTACGCCTCGTTCGAGGGGTCCTCGTCCATGGGTTCCGCACCCGCTGGATTCGAGGGAGCCCCCGAGGGTTCGTTGTGACTCGAGGGGTAGGGCTCGAAGACGACCGAGGGTTGAGCGACGTCGCGCGCGAAAACGTTTGGGGGGACTGTGATCCGCCCGGACGCAATCTTGGCGAGCTCGTCCGCCTCCTCGTTGTACCGGCGGGGCACGTGGTTGAGCTCAATGCCATAGAACCTGTCCTCGAGGGCTCGCACGGCTTTGCAGTAGGTCTCCATCTTGTCGTCATGGCAGCTCGCGTTCTTCATGACTTGATCGATTACGAGCTGCGAGTCGCCACGCACGTCGAGGCGCTTGACGCCTAACTCAATGGCAATTTTGAGGCCGCAGAGGAGGGCCTCGTATTCAGCCATATTGTTAGACGCGGGGAAGTGGAGGCGCACCGCGTACCGCATGTGTTCCCCGAGGGGTGACATGAAGAGCGAGCCCGCGCACCGCCCCTCGTTTTCATCACCGAGCCGTCGAAGAACGAGTCCGGCACTCCACTTGGATCTGCGGCGGAGGTAGCCGCGTATCCGTCCACTCGGCGACGAAATCAGCCAAAATGCGGGATTTGGATGCCTTGCGCGGGGGCGTAGGCGAGCGTCTCGCCCATCGGCTCTACGGACCACTTGGCGATCCCCGCCCGCGGCGTCGGGGTTGCGGATGATCTCTCCCAGTGGGAAGGAGGAAACCACCGTGACGGGGTGGGCCTCGAAGTAGTGGCGGAGTTTGCGCCGCGCAAGAACCACCGCGTACGGCAACTTCGGACACGGGGGTAGCGCGCCTTCGTGTCTGACAGGACCTCGCTGATGTAGTAGACCGGCCGCTGCACAGGCAAGGCATGCCCTTCCTCCATGCGCTCCACGACAATCACGGCGCTGACCACCTGGGTGGTTGCGGCCACGTAGAGCCGCAGGGGGTTCGCCGTCTTGCGGCGGCGTGAGGATCGGGGCGTGCGTTAGAGACGCCGTTGACAGGTTAATAATTGTATCAAAGTTCGTTCGTGACTCGCAAGCGTACAAGTCTCCCGTCGTAGTCAAGGGACCCTTCTTCCCTCGAGTGGTGAACCCAAGGTATCGAATCCGTGGAACAAATGTGTGACGCAAGACTTAATCTATTAAAGCCAAATAACTTCAATCTTCAATAAAGAACCTAATGCATCTAAGTAAAAGACACAAAACAGATCTAATCTACTAAAAACCGGAGAAAACAAAGTAAGATTGGGTAGATAAACCGATCTAGAGGGATCGGGGTAAGCCTTTTTGTTGAAGTTCCAAGCAAGAGAAGAAGTAGCAAATCGAATCTTAATAAAAGCCTCTTTAAATCGTGGTTTCCCGTCCAAATCCGAAAACATCCGCCTTTCGAGACCCCCGTTCTGTCACAACGTATCCCTATTCATGCGGGGAGCTTAGGGCGAGTCAAAAGACAAGTCGAGATTCTTTCGGAAGATCCGCGTGTACCTCTAGCCACCGCGGCTACAAGAACACCCTATGTAATCTATCGTACGAATAGAATTGGAATAAGCAAAGCCGATCGAAAAACGAAATCTTCGAGGAAACACTTGATCGCTAAGAAAAGATTCAACTTGATAATTCAACTATGACAATGATACATACACAAGATCACCACCGGGATCCTTCCTTGATCTTGCTTCTAGCTCCGGGAACTCCGACGTGGTCTTCCATGCAAGGTTCCCACGTCGGCTAGGGAAACCCTAGTCAACTAGCTCGACCCTCTCCTCTCCGACATGGTGTCCCTCTCTTCTCTGCTCCTCGGCGGCCGAAGACGAATTCCTCTCTGTGGCTCTCGGTCAGGGGACTATAAATAGCCCGATTGGCGGCTAGGGCAAAGGAGAGCGAGTTTGGGCCCAAAATGGGCCTGGGCCGACCGGACTGGGCCGGCCGGCCTGGGCCCATTTAGGCCCAGCCCGTGGGCTCCTTTGCCCCACGTCGGTTCCCTTGCTTCCTGGATGTTCCCCCCTTCTGCATGTGGGTCCATGTCGTCGGTTTCTCTCCGAATTGGACTCAACTCCTTGTCTTGCAAGATTCAGCACTTTTCTGGTCAGGTCCCTGGAGTCTGTTGTCTTCTCGGATCAAGTCCCCGGCTTCTTGGAGTTAAGTTTGCTTCATTGCATGACTTGTTCAGGGCTTCAAGGTCTTGTCATGAGGTGCTTGATGAACTTATCCCGAAAGTCTTGCATTCAACGCTAAAACCCTGCATAAACATTAAACTCCAAAACCGACATGCACACGTGAACTTGTTATACCACGGGGGTTAGTACCAATGGATAAGGTATAAAACTCATGCCAACACCGAAGGTAAACTCATGGCTAGGTTGACGGATTTTCACCGTCAACATCTCCCCCATGCTTAAACCTTGCTCGTCCTCGAGTAAGCCTTCGATGGATATCATCATTGCTAAACAATGTTTAAACTTTGCACTTGAATACACATGAGAAAACATAATGCTCTCAAAATTTTAATTCATTAAAGTTCCATAATGTGCTAGCCTTCATCTCTACGGAGGGTAGATTCTTGTTAAGCTTATCCCACAAGTATTAACATGCTCACAAAGTTTTAAATAGATCTCGAATTTTTGAAATAAAGAACGAGATAAAGAAAAGCTAAACCAAGTTCACAAATTTAAATCTTCTCGTGTATTGCTCATGAACTCTCATCTCACTTGTCTCTCAAGCCTATATATTCTACTCCTTTCCCTCTCATATATATGTGGTAGGCTTTATATGGAGCTTTGGGAAAGTTTAGTCCTAACAAGATTTTATAAATGAGGTGTTGTCAAAACAAGACAAGCTTCTCATGGTCTTACCGAGACTCGTCAAAAAGGTCATTGGAAAATAATGTTGAATCAAGGAGGGGAGAGAGAAAAATACACACACTTTTAGATAAGTGGACATGTGCAAATGGCAAAGAGTGATCCCGAGGCACAAAGGAAGTCCTCGTTATCGGATTGCACATGGTTGGAAGATGAGAATGGATCTTTTTAACTTGAAGCCTTGAATGCACTTTTAGAGAGCCGGGGAGTTCACTTTACGCACATATATTTTTTTCTCTTTCTCATATTTCTCATTCTTTTCTTTCATTCATTCATTCATTTTTTCCTCGTCATATATTCAGCCCATGACTTCCATAACGAAGTTTTGATTTTTTTTTATACCTTGAAAGTCATGAGTATCGCTGGATTTTTTTTTCTTTCATCATTTTTTTTAAAAAAAATTCCCCTTTGAACTCTAAAACTGCACCGTACCTACCTCCTCCCCCATGCTTAGACGTTGCTCGTCCTCGAGCAAAGAGGCGAAAAATAAGGTAGGTACCGGAAATATTTTTCCTTGGAGAGATACTTGAAATCTTCAACGTTGGCACCGTCTTGCGATCTTCCTTGAATTGATGATCCATTCTCAACGATAGGTTGTGGTCAAGGAGGTAATCACAAAAAATGATGTTTGGTTTAAGGGTGGATATCCGGCGAAGTTTGTGAGATCTCCGATGCGGGGATACACAATGCACGGATAAGAGGCTAGCAAAAAGATAGATACGCAAAAATGGAATGACCAGCTTCTTAGTCTCGGGCCAGAGAAATCATGGCCTGCAATAACTCACTCAAAAATAAATCTTGTACACTAAGGTTTATGCACTCAAATATATATAAGGCTTTGGATAGGTTGAGCAACACACAAGTGATATTTGTGACAAGGTTAGCAATATTTTTGAGCATAAAAGACATCTTTAATCTATTCATAACTTGAGAGCACATAAAACACTATGGGTCTTTATTTTAATCATGACCTCCGCTGAAAATTAAGCTAGCATTTAAATAAATTCAGATCTGTATTTTTAAGAGAGCACTAGTTTAAATCATGCATAAAACAATTACAAAGATGAACAAAGCTGCAATTTTAATCATACATCATCATGGCACGAATTTTGTAACTTTTCCAATGATATAATAAAGGTGGTGTCTTTATTAATGGTGACATCAAGTTGAAATACAAACTGAAAATAAACAAACATGCTTGCTGAAATTTAAATAAAAACAGAAAATACTACGCAAACACACATAAGCAAAAGCTGAAAATTACGAGAGAAAAAGAAAAGAAAAGAAAAATAAAGTTCCTAAACCTTCTAGTCCTCCGCCGGTGGTTGAAGTTGATGATCTTGATAATAATACCCTTGCTTGTAATATGATTGGACATTCCCTCCGACGAATTGATTTGGCTCCACAAGGTGAAGGCGTCCAAGTTCAAAGGCAATATTTGCATTGCCTTCACCAAGTTGAGTTGCGTTAGCTTGGATGGCTGCGATGTTTTGAGCGTTTCTTGCAGCATACCCTCCAATAATGGCCATGCTTTGTTGTGGTTGGGGATGATGAGCGTAGGACTCCGCGAAGTTAGCGTTGGGCACAACATAATTTTGTGGGGGTACCGGTGCACCACCCCCCCATGCTTGCTCTTGTGGCCCTCCGTAATAACTTGGCGGAGGAGGAACCCCGCCGAATGGTTGCACATTGGGTTGTGCTCCACTCGCTTGTGCGGAGGATGTTCCCTACTCTACGATTCTTCCTCTCTTGTTCTTCCTTGCAGGGACAAGTAGTCCCTCTTCCAACCAATCTTCTCTCCCTTCATTGAAAAGCCTAAGCCTCTCGTTGGGAAGAGGTAGGTTCACAATGGCCAACCGATAACCTCCTCTCTCATCTCCGCTAATGTATTTGCCTTGCCGCAAATACTCAATGCCGAGAGAGGTACCACGCAAAAGGTGGTCGGGGTTTCTTGCGATCCCCGGCCGCAAGGAAAAGGCCAACTTGGAGAGGTAACACCCCGAACCAATATTACCCGCCCCCGATGTTGCTTCACAACACCAACGGTTGATCATAAGGTAAGAGGGGTCTATTGGCTGCACGGCAATTAAAGCCTAGTATAACCAATTCAACTCCGTGTCGGTCACCTTTGTTTCCTTCATCCTCCCCAATACCCTCTTGCACAACCAAGAGTGAAATATCCGGATAATGGGGTTGCGGATGCAATTGCGTTGTTGATGGGCTTCTCCGGAGATCATGTTCCAAAATCCCGCCAACATGCCGGGTGGCACGTCAACTTTCTCCGGAGCTCCCTTGTGGAATCCAAGCAGCTCCCTAACGTGCTCATAGGGAACCTCTTGTTGGACTCCCTCCAAACGAAATGACAAGCTTTGCACCCCATCATCATCAACGATGGGTGCAATAGTCATTAAAATTTCCAAGGCGAACCCCAAATGGGTGTCCACCGATACTCCGTTGGAGAACCGCACCCATCCGAGGTGCCCCAACATATAGTATATGTCGGTGCCAAAACCCAAGGTGTAGAGTGCTTGGCCGTCGAACTCGACGTTGAGCACAAGCCTCTTCTCAAGATTAGAGAGCCTCTCCTCCTCCTCCGCCGATAAGATGATGAAGCCGTACGAAGAGTATGTCGGGGTGTAAGGAGGTGGCGCGGTTGAGCGAGTCGATCGTCGTGGTGGCGCGGGCTGCTCCTCCGTGTGCCCACGAGGTTCGGTAAACCTCATGGAAGTGCTTCTTGCAGCCCTCATACCACCCAGGAGGAGAGCATCGTTCCTCCTCAGTGGTGCCGTATCCGTCTCCATGCTCCGGGGAGACTCGGAAACCAAGTGCCTCCTCGAAGACGTGGCTGATGACGGCTTGGACGACGACGAACTCTTCTTCTTGGAGAAGAGACTTGTGGTCTTCTTCCTCATGGTTGCTGCACTCTTTTTTTTCAACTAAAATTCCGGGTTGCAACCGGTAACTAGGCACTTAAACTCTTTGCTTCGGATGTGGACTTTGAGTGGATTAAGGATGTGGATTTTTTTTTCTTGAGCTATCAAGCTTGGGAAGGTTGGCTATGTCTACGGAGGTTTTGAGCACACAAACTTGAACACACAAACAAAGGAAGGAGAGGGAAGCTTGCTCGCGAAAACGGGAGCCGGGGGGCTCCTTATGTAGGTGAGGCCGGCCTCGGTGCTCCTCCCCGCCTCGTCTTTCTTCCGAAGACGATCATTTCACCTCTGCAACTTTCCCCGCCCGCGTGCTCCACGAGTTGCACCGCCCAAACGCTCTCGTCCACTCCTATTGGTCCTTCCACTTGATGCTTCATGTTTTGGGTTATGTCCATACTCCCCAGCTCCACTTGCTTCACATGCCACCATGAAATTCCTACAAAGTTGATGCTTGCTGCCCACCATGCTTGTCCTTCGCATGTGAAATTGGTGAAAGTTGATGAAAGGGAATCCAATGGTGCATGCATGATTGCTAGATTGCCTCCATTAAGGTGTGTTTAAGGTTAAGCACTCCTCTAATTCGAAATTTAAAATATTTTTCAGAGCCATGCAAGAGCTCGAACATAATTTTAGAGAAGTTTTTAAACCATTAAAAACAAATGCAAGTCGAAAATATTTTCTTTTTACGTCGATTTTGGTCTCACCGGTATAGTTTGCCTTCATTGGTTGAGAGCAAACATTTCCCGGCTTGATCATGGGGGCATAGGTTTAGGTTCTAATTTTGGCTAGATAAGAAAGATTTTGAATAAAACAAAATTAGAATAGGCTTAGAAAAATTCTAATCCTAGAGAAACCAAGGATAAAGATTTTTAGAACCAACCAAAAGCTTTGATTTCTAGGTTCACGCGAGTCCTACCACGTGCTGAATTTTATTAACACTTAAACATAAATCGTGGCTCTACTCGTGTGGTTTTAGCATGAAAAATAAGTCAACCTCAGCACCATAATGAGGGTGAAAGGTTGAGTTAAGGTTCTGAAATTATTTGGTTGAGGGTTTCTCGAAAAGAAAAGAATCAAACAAGCACATAGGAGGGTTCATGCAAAGGGTTTATGATAAAGCAATCATTCAATCAAGAATTATGTCTCTAATATTGTTCAACCACTTCTAAGTCTAATGTCTTTGCGTAATAAAACTCAAAAACTAAATTATTAAAAAGACTCGAAAAACCCGGAATCGGGTTGTCCTCCCGGTAGCTTATTCTTGACTTGACGAAACGGGTTGCCTCCCGCCTAGCGCTTCGTTTATAATCCATGGCTAGACTTCTTCACTTGATTACTTCGGATCAACGCTCTTTGTGGGCGTTGCAATCTTGGGTACCCGCTTTGGCTTAGTCAATTTTTTTTGGTCTTCACGGGCTGGCTTTGTCCTTTGGTCTTGACGGATGCAACAACTTCCTTGTGGCTCGGCATCTCGAACTCCGGTCCTTCGGTTGTGATCTTCATGGTCTCTAGTGTGATCCTTCATCTCTCCCGAATGAGCTTGAGTAGCCTTCGCCGTCTTGGGACCTTGGAGTTGTCTCGGATATTCTTCTTCGTTACCCATCGGGCGCCCGGCAAGTTGTCCCACTTGCGTCTAGCATCACGATGAACACTTCACTTATAGAGCTTCCGACCTCCGTCACCTTGCCATCTAAATTCTTCAATATTTTCTCCATAGCCTCGAACTTAGTGACGGCGTCCTTGGACATGGTCGTACTCCACACGCTCCTTGCATGAGGATCTTGCTTCGGCGGCCTTTAGGTGTTGAGCTTCTTTCTCCATCTCCATCTTCTCCATCCTCCTCTTAAGTAAACCGATATGCCACTCAAGGAATCCGACTCGTATGCATTCAGCTCTCGCAATCGTCATGCGGATAGTTGAGACTTTGATCTTGAACGGCCTCCCGGCGTCTTGAAGGTTTATGATAGGTAGATCAACGATGTCGGGGTGCGCGGCGCTCCGGTGGTTGAGGTTGATCTTCCTTTGGACTTGGAGGTGGTGATTCCCTTGGAGATTTCGACGGTCCTTCGACTTCAACTTTTGAATCTAGGGTTTCCACCCCTTTAGCTTGTGTTGCATGTCACCTTTGCCTGTAAAGTTTTCCTGGATCATCCACAAAAAGGTTTGGGTTTCTTGGAGAGGCAGCCAACCATCTCCGGTTAGGGTTAGCAATAAGCAAAGTATGCAAAAACTAGAAAGGAAAAATAAATCTATGAAAACTAGGGTTAGACAAACTAGATTAGATGTATTTTGAGGATGATCAAAGTTTAGTAGATGCAAAAATAAAACAAAATCAGTACTGAAAATTACAAAAAAAGCAATAAAAAATCAAATCTTGATCACTTGTTCCCCGGCAACGGCGCCAGAAAAAGGGGCTTGTTGACGGTTAATAATTGTATCAAAGTTCGTTCGTGACTCGCAAGCGTACAAGTCTCCCGTCGTAGTCAAGGGACCCTTCTTCCCTCGAGTGGTGAACCCAAGGTATCGAATCCGTGGAACAAATGTGTGACGCAAGACTTAATCTATTAAAGCCAAATAACTTCAATCTTCAATAAAGAACCTAATGCATCTAAGTAAAAGACACAAAACAGATCTAATCTACTAAAAACCGGAGAAAACAAAGTAAGATTGGGTAGATAAACCGATCTAAAGGGATCGGGGTAAGCCTTTTTGTTGAAGTTCCAAGCAAGAGAAGAAGTAGCAAATCGAATCTTAATAAAAGCCTCTTTAAATCGTGGTTTCCCGTCCAAATCCGAAAACATCCGCCTTTCGAGACCCCCGTTCTGTCACAACGTATCCCTATTCATGCGGGGAGCTTAGGGCGAGTCAAAAGACAAGTCGAGATTCTTTCGGAAGATCCGGCGTGTACCTCTAGCCACCGCGGCTACAAGAACACCCTATGTAATCTACCGTACGAATAGAATTGGAATAAGCAAAGCCGATCGAAAAACAAAATCTTCGAGGAAACACTTGATCGCTAAGAAAAGATTCAACTTGATAATTCAACTATGACAATGATACATACACAAGATCACCACCGGGATCCTTCCTTGATCTTGCTTCTAGCTCCGGGAACTCCGACGTGGTCTTCCATGCAAGGTTCCCACGTCGGCTAGGGAAACCCTAGTCAACTAGCTCGACCCTCTCCTCTCCGACATGGTGTCCCTCTCTTCTCTGCTCCTCGGCGGCCGAAGACGAATTCCTCTCTGTGGCTCTCGGTCAGGGGACTATAAATAGCCTGATTGGCGGCTAGGGCAAAGGAGAGCGTGTTTGGGCCCAAAATGGGCCTGGGCCGACCGGACCGGGCCGGCCGGCCCGGGGCCCATTTAGGCCCGGCCCCGTGGGCTCCTTTGCCCCACGTCGGTTCCCTTGCTTCCGGATGTTCCCCCCTTCGCATGTGGGTCCATGTCGTCGGTTTCTCTCCGAATTGGACTCAACTCCTTGTCTTGCAAGATTCAGACTTTTCCGGTCGGGTCCCCGGAGTCCGTTGTCTTCTCGGATCAAGTCCCCGGCTTCTTGGAGTTAAGTTTGCTTCATTGCATGACTTGTTCGGGGCTTCAAGGTCTTGTCATGAGGTGCTTGATGAACTTATCCCGAAAGTCTTGCATTCAACGCTAAAACCCCGCATAAACATTAAACTCCAAAACCGACATGCACACGTGAACTTGTTATACCACGGGGGTTAGTACCAATGGATAAGGTATAAAACTCATGCCAACACCGAAGGTAAACTCATGGCTAGGTTGACGGATTTTCACCGTCAACGGACGCCTTCGGCTTGTCGAGCGCATCCCGGGCCTCGGTGGTCCGGGAAAAGCGCTCGTGCTTCTTGAGTAGGCGGTAGAGGGGCAGGCCCTTCTCACCGAGCCGCGAGATGAAGCGGCTCAAGGCGGCGAGGCAACCCAACACCTTCTGTACCCCTTTAAGGTCCCGGATCGGACCCATTCGTTCGAGGGCCGCAACCTTTTCAGGGTTGGCCTCGATTCCCCGCTGGGAGACAATGTATCCCAGGAGCATGCCTCACGGCACTCCAAAGACACACTTTTCGGGGTTTAATTTGACCCCATTGGCCCGTAGGCAGTTGAACGCGACGCCAAGGTCGCCAACCAGGTCGTCCGCCTTCCTGGTTTTTACGACGATGTCGTCCACGTATGCTTCGACCGTCCGCCCGATGTGATCCCCAAAAACGTGCTGCATGCAACGCTGGTATGTTGCACCCGTGTTTCGAGGCCAAACGGCATCGTGACGTAGCGAACGTCCCGAACGGTGTGATGAACGAGGTCGCGAGCTGGTCGGACTCTTTCATCTTTATTTGGTGGTACCGGAATAGGCATCGGGGAATCAAAACAACTCGCACCCAGCCGTTGAATCAACGATTTGATCAATGCGTGGCAAAGGAAAAGGAACTTTAGGACATGCTTTATTAAGACTAGTGTAGTCTATACACATCCGCCACTTCCCATTCTTTTTTCTTTACAAGCACGGGGTTTGCTAGCCACGTTGGGTGGAACACCTCCTTGATGAATCCGGCCTCGAGAAGCTTCCGCAGCTCCGCTCCGATTGCCGTCGCCGCTCCTCGTCGAAGCGGTGGAGCCGTTGCCGCACGGCGCGGGCGTTTGGCAGGATGTCAAGGGAGTGCTCGGCGACTTCCCTCGGGATGCCTGACATGTCCGAGGGGCTCCACGCGAAGATGTCGGCGTTGGCGCGGAGGAAGTCGACGAGCACCACTTCCTATTTGGGGTCGAGGGTGGGAGCCGACCCTCAACGCCTTGCCCTCGGGGGCCGAAGGGTCGAGGGGGACCCCCTTGGTCTGCTCCGCGGCCTCGAAGGTGCCGGCGTGCTTGGCGGCGGAGTCGAGGTCTTCGTTGACCATCTTCTCCAGCGTGTTCACCAGCGCTTCATCCCGGCGCTAGTGCCTCCGCGTGTTCTACGCACTCGACGTCGCAGTCGAATGCGTGCTCGATCGACGAGCCGACGGTGATGATGCCGTTTGGTCCGGGCATCTTCATCTTCAGGTAGGTATAATTGGGGACCGCCATGAATTTGGCGTAACAGGGTCGCCCAAGTATAGCGTGGTAGGCCCCCTTGAATCCCACCACCTCGAAGGTGAGGGTCTCCTTGCGGAAATTCTTTTGGGTGCCAAACCAAACTGGCAGGTCAATCTGTCCGAGGGGCTGGGCCTGCTTGCCCGGCGCAATGCCATGGAATGGCTTCGTGCTAGGCCGCAGCTGGTCCAACCCGATCCCCATCAGGCGCAACGTATGCGCGTAAAGGATGTTGAGGCTGCTGCCTCCGTCCATGAGGACCTTCGAGAACCGGGCGTTCCCGATGATGGGGTCGACCACCAGCGGGTACTGGCCCGGGTTGGGGACGCGGTTCGGGTGGTCTTCCCGGCTGAATGTGATGGCGTCCTCCGACCAATTGAGGAAGGACGGAGGTGCCCTCTCCGCGGCGAGGACCTCGTGCCGCTCCTTCTTGCGCTGGCGTGTCGACATGTCGACTGTTGGCCCCCCAAAGATGAGGAACACATTTTCGACGGCGGGGGAAGCCGCCCGCATCGCCATCGCCTCCGTCTTTCTTGGCCTCTGCCTCCTTCGCGGCGGCACGGCCATAGAACTTCTTGAGCATATCGCACTGCTCAAGGGTGTGGTTCATTGGGGTCTTGTGGTAAGGACATGGCTTTTTCAGCATGTCGTCGAACACCCCCGGGCCTCGAGGGGCCGGTCGAGGGCCCCATCTGGCCGGGTCAACAGCAAGGGCCTCAGCGTTGCCGCCATCGCGCCCCTGCTCGCGCGCCTCGCGGCGCGGCTTCTTCCCCTTCTTGCCCCGCTTGTCGTTGCGGTGGGGCTCCTTGGACTTGCTGCCCTCCGCGGGCGCGTCCTCCGAGCGCTTGCCCTTCTTGCCGTCGAAGATTGCCCCCACGGCCTCTTCTCCGGAGGCGAAGCTGGTGGCGATGTCGAACAGCTCGTTGGAGTCCGCGGGCGGGCTGCGTCCCAGCTCCCGCACGAGGTCCCGGCACGTGGTGCCCTCGAGGAAGGCGTGCACGATCTCGGACTGCGCCACGCTGGGGAGCTCCGTGCAGCGCTTGGAGAAGCGCCGTATGAAGTCCCGCAGCGACTCGCCGGGCTTCTGCGTGCAGGAGCGCAGGTCCCATGAATTTCCAGGGCGCACGTATGTGCCCTGGAAGTTGCCCACGAACGTGCGGACCAGATCGTCCCAGTTGTGGATCTGGCTGGCGGGCAAGTGCTCGAGCCATGTCCGGGCCGCGTCGCCAAGATGCAGGGGCAAGTTGCGGATGATGACCTCGTCGCTGGTGGCCCCGCCCAGCTGGCAAGCCAAGCGGTAGTCGTTGAGCCACACGCGGGGGTCCGTCTCCCCGTTGTACTTGACGATGGTCGAGGGTTGGCGGAAGCGTTGGGGGAACGCCGCCGCGCGGATCTCCCGCCGAACACCCGGTGCACGGGGGGCTTCGGCGTCGGGGAGCGGTCCTCGCCGGCCGTCGTAGCGTCCACCCCGTCGTGGGTGGTAGCCCCTTGCTGCTCGTGCGTTCGCCCCGCCGGGTGCGCCGGCGTTGATGACGTTGCGGGCGTCGCCATCCGGCGCCCTGCGTGCGTCAAGGAGCCGCTCCTTGGCCGGCGTGCGTCCTTGGTCGGCGAGCCGCCCCGCCGATCCCCCCCGCATGCACCGAGGGGTTCGCCTCCCGGCGCGGCCTTCGTCGTCCCTCGCATCCCCCCGTTGGCGGATGCGTGAGGCCGAGCTCTCGGCCCGCCGGACGGCCGCTTTCTCGATGAGAGTTTGCACCTCGCGGTGCATGTCTCGAGCCTCGGGGGTCGAGGGTGCGGCATGGCCCGCGGCGGCGTCGCGGCGGCGATGAGCTTTTGGCTCGCCCGCGGGGGCGCGTCCGCGTTGTCGACGTTGGGGACGGTGTTGATGCGGTCGCGGACCGTCGGCCCGGCTCCGTGCGCGTTCGCCGCGCGCGGAGGCTTCCCCCGCCATTGAGGCGCGGAGCGGCCGCACCGTCCGTACTCTTCCGCGGTTTGGCCTCGAGCTCGCGGGCTTGGGCCACTGCGCGTCGGCGTCGGCCCGGGCCGGGAGCGCTTGCCCCCGCGACCAGGCGCGTGGCGATCCCTGGGGCAGGCGTGACTTCCCTGTCTCCGGCGCCTACTGCACCGGCGGCATTGGCCGGGTCGTTGGTGATGACGGCGTAGCACTCCCGCGCGGGATCGTAACTCCCGGTACTGGAGTCGTCAGAGCAACTGAACCAGTAGTCCGTGGCGTCTAGGAAACGCCGGAACGTGACTGGGTCTGGCACGCCGGAGAAGTCCCACTCCGCGTATCCGTGGCGGTTGGCGGGTGGCAACGCGTCGACGGAACCCAGGGACGACTCATCCCCTGCCGAGGCGCCGGGGTCCCTGGCGACGAAGACGTGACGGCCAGGCGGGACCCTGCGCATCGTGGTGTTGACGTTGGCGTTGTAGGCCGACGTAGCGCCACGCGGCCGATGGGGGATGCGCGGTCCGGAGACTATGCGCCCGCCCCGCCGGGGCGGGGTGGAGGTCGTGATGGCGGGCACGCCGCGCCGAGTGGCGGCGCGCTCGGCCTGCCGCCGCTCGGACCGCGCCGCGACGCGAACGCCGCCCGCAGCGGCGGCGGCGTCGCGGCGTTGATGGGCCCGCGGCGTCCGTGCCCGCGGCGCCGCGCCGTGGTGGTGCGTGCGGCGGGGGCCGGGCCCCGGCCCGGCTCGGCGCGCGCGCGCGGAGCTCCTCACGGTTGGTGAGGCGCATGAGATAGCCGTTCCCCGTGGCCTGAAAGTTCAGGTCCCCGAAGCGAATTTCGAACCCGGGCCGGGAGGGGGGTACGAGCTACCCATGCGTAGCGTGTAGCATGGTACTCAGTGCGGATCACCATGGAGGGAGTTGACGGAATGACCTTAGGCGCTCGATTGCCCCACGGTGGGCGCCAGCGTCGGTGCGGAATATGGTCCCGACACTAACCAGTAGATAGCGCCGAGGTCTATCCCTCGATGGTTGATGCTAAGCAATAAGAGACATGGGATTTATCCTGGTTCCGGCCGAGAGGGTCGTACGTCCGGCGAGTGGTGTGCTCAAGGCACTATATTGCTCGGCCACCGGGGTGCTCGTAGTGGGGCTGCTACAAGCAAGGCGGGAGAGGAAGCGTGGCTTCCAAGTCCCTGGAGGAGTGGCTGAAGATATTGTGGGAGAATTGGAGAATGAGTACGTGGTGCGCTGCGTGTTCCGGTTCTTCTATCTCTGTCTGTCCCCCTGCGGCTGGGGGGTTCGCCCCCCTTTTATAGATCAAGGGGGAGGCGGATTACATGCGCGCCGCGCTATCTAGCTACGTGGGGAAGTGCGACGTGCTATGCTGTAGAGTGGGCGGCCGTCCGGACGATCCTTGCGACGATCTGGCCATCATGGCCTACCTTGTACCCGAACAGTGGCGGTTCGAGGGTAGAAGGGCGGCGGATGGTGGCGATGTCCTCTGATAGGCTCGAGGGAGGTGTCGACGTTGGCCCGTACGGAGTACGGGGAGTAGGTAGAACGGCGTCCCTTCCCAACGCGCTTCACAAGGTCCGGAGTTGTTACTACGGCGCCGGCGTGCGCCCGCACGCGCGGGGGATGGCGGCCACGCCGTTGCGGTGGGCGGGGATGGTGTTCCACCGGCCTAGCGCCTCCACCCTAACCCCCCGTAGGGTCACAAGAAAGTGAATCGAGGGTGCATCCGGCCCCCCCCTTCAAGGGCTCGGCGCGTTAGCCGTCTTTGGAGCGAGCGCACGGCGTCACGGGACCGACACCGGCCGCGGCCGCACGGTCCCTCCCCACGGTGATGGGGATGGGCTCCTCCCCGGGGGAGTTGGTGCGGCGGCACGCGGGGGGGTGAGCCCCGGGCACATGATGGCGCCGTCCCGCCGGCGTCGGGGCGTTAAATGCCCGTGTACGGGGGCCGGCGCACGCGTGAGGGGCACCCTCGAGCGTGGCGGACCCCGGCCGAGGGCGGGGCGTACCCTCGAGCGAGGCGGAACCTGCTCGAGGGGGAGCGAGCCCTCGAGCGAGGCGGAGCCCGCTCGAGGGAAGTGCTACCCCTCGAACGGGGCGGAGCCTGTTCGAGGGGATCTCTAAGAGGGCCGCCTTGATGGGCCGTCGGAGTCCCTGCAGCGTGGGCTGTTCCCTGCATGGTTAGGCAAGTTGTGTTTTGGCTTTGTTGCGGGTTTTAAGTGAGGATTTCCCCGTTGTTTAAGGGGACCCCTAGGGCTGTCCCCGACACCTACGTCTTGTATGCTGCGTAGCTCTGGATTGATTGGGTGTGTTTACAAGATGATGCGTATGAGAGAGAAGGGTCCCTACCTCGCCTTATATAGCCCGGGAGGCAGGGGCACAGATTCCTGTCCGAGTATTCCTCCACCGTAGTCCTTGCGCCCGACGCCATCAGGTGCCGTGTGGCACAATACGAGTAGTCCCAGGGGCCCACCGAGTAGTCGGTCCTGGTACCCACTGAGATAGTGGGCCTAGGGAGGTCCATACGACAAGCCCCCGAGTACTTTGTAGTCGAGCAGGATAGTTTCGAGTAGTCTTGATGGCCTTGACAAGTAGTCCTCAGGCGTCCCCTGGTACTACAAGCCAAAAGTCCTCAAGAGTACTTGAAGCATCCCGAGGCTGGAAGGTACTCCAGCTGATCCTTCAGTAGTCTTGAAGTCTTCTCGAGTAGTTCCCAAGCGTCCTCGAGTTCTCCTCTTGAAGGTCTTCAATAGTACTCGCATTGTCTTGAAGAAGAAACCATATGGAAAATGCGATTCGAAGAATCGCATTCCATATGGAATGTAGCCCTCGAGCCTTAGGTTGAATCGTAGATTCAAGCTGAGGGTCAATCTGAAGTTCTGGCATGATTGTCCTGTAAAATCCGGAGAAAAAACCGAAGGACACGTGGCACGGAGCCCCCGAGCCTTGAGTCGAGTACTTCCTCTCGAATTGAAGGGTCATCTTCATTGTAGAATGTGTCCTAAGTTGCTCTTGAATCTTGTCGCCGCCCAGGAAGTCTAGCAGATGTAGCCGAGCCCCCGAGATGGAGTGCATTGAGTACTGGAAGACGAAGAGTCAGGCGGCCATCGCTGAGTCAGCCGTCGATACTTATCCAACTGGTCGTTGCAGCGCCACCAGTTAAGTTATAAATAAAGGCCAAAACCCTTAGGGTTTTTTCATTCCCCACAGTAGGAGCCGTTGGAGTAGATCTAGCCAAGAGTCCAGCCACTCGTGCTACTGCTGTTGCGCCGTAATATGCAGATCCACGCGCGCCGCCACTGCTCGCCGCCAGTGAAGCCCTAGAGCGGATGCGAGTGAAGACCCCGTGCACTTGAAGGATGAAGTCTTCTCCGTCCAAGGGCGCAAAGGCTTCTGCCGGAGCTGGGAAGAAGAGGTCCCGCAACGAAGCGGAGGGAGCGGCTCAAGGATCATCACCACCAACATCTGCCGCACGTCCCAATCCGAACAAAGAGTGGAAGAAATCGAAGATGAAGACTGAAGATCTACTAGCCCTGGTGAACGGCGGGTTCCTTCGCGAGAAGTACATGGATATGTGGCGCGCCGCCGCGGGCGACCCATACCCCATGGAGAAAAATCCCGACGAGGTCCCCATGTTCGCCAAATTCTCGGAGCGCGGACTGGCACTTCCGGCATCCAACTTCTTCAAGGGTCTTCTCAAGTACTACGGTATCAAGTACTTGAACTTGAATCCCAATGGCATTTTTCACATCTCCGTCTTTGTTCATTACTGCGAAGCCTTCTTGGGGATCAAGCCCCACTGGGTCTTGTTCCGGAAATTCTTCCGCTTGAAGCCGCAGCCGAGCGCCAACGACCCAAGAGTAGTCGGTGGAGCTGGCATCCAGATGCGAGAAGACACAGCCGACCAATACTTGGCGTACAAGCTCATCGACTCGAACCAAGATTGGAAGGCGAAGTGGTTTTACATCAATAACCACCACCCAGGGTTGCCGAAGCCGAGCGGGCAGCAACTGAAGCATCGGTCGTGGTGGAACACGGAACCGACCATGCAGGAGGGTATCCAACTACCCGAGCTGTTGCGGAGAATCAAGGCTTTGAGAGAAGCCGGGCTGAGGGCTGAACATGTAGCCTTCTGCTTCATGAAGAGGAGGGTGCAGCCGCTGATGGCTCGCAACACCCTGAGCCACCAGTACACCGGCGACGAAGATACGTCCAGGATGCCCGAGAACGAAGTCGACGATGAAGACATTGTCGAGAGACTGGGTAGAATTTTCAAGGATATGCCACCACACACACCCTGCCCAGTCCTCGAGTACTCTGGGGCTCGTCCGCCGAACAAGGTTAGTGACTGAACTCTGTCTTTGAGTACTGATTTTATTGTAGTAGTCATGCTCACCCAAGTTGTTCGCTGCAGGATGACATTGCAAAGTTTATCTCCGATCCAGCTTCTCCTCCTCGACTTGTAAATATCCCAGAGGAGGGCAAAGGCAAAGCAAAAAAACGTCATGAAGTTGGCGAGGGTGACGACACCGTCACCATTGAAGATACATCCGACGAGGAAGATGGGGAGACGCTGCAGGAGCAGTTTCAGCTTTGGTCCAGGTTCAGCCGACCTGGGCTGCCCCACATCCCCCTTGTCGAGGATCCACCGACTAGCTTGGAGGCTAGTCTCCCTGCGCCGCCGAGGAGGCCGCGCAAGTGTGTCGCCAAGAAGTTGAAGGTGACCGAGACTACATCTCAAGAGGTAAGCTCCTCGAGTAGTGTAGTCGAGTACTTGTCTTGAAGTATTTTGTATGCTGACAATTGAATTCTAAGTTGTCACAGGAGATTCCATCGTCCAACCCCGTCGATGAAGGGGAAGGAGATGACTGGGACACGGTGGGTGAGCTGACTGAGAGGAGCCGCAGTCCAGCCCCCACCGTAGAAGAGCTTGTGGCGCAGCTCACACAACAGACAACTAGAGTTGTCGAGCAGCAGGTGTCGGAAGAGGAGAGTAGGCCAGAGCCAAGCACGACTACTAGAGCCGAAGAGCCAGTAGCAGTACAAGCTGCAGAAGAGGCGCCCACCGAAGCCGGGCTTGTAGACATCGCCAGCATACTTGGCGCTCCGACCGTGACTGTCGTCCGGTCTAGCTTGTAAGTGAAAACCTTGCCCGAGCAGTACTTATAACTTGGTAATCTTACTTGGTTGACCACCAATCTTGTACTATGCAGGAAATCAACTGATTTGTCCTAGGAAGGAGATGAACCCAACACGGTAGCAGCTGAAGAAAATCCAACGCTTGCTGTCGAGGAGTCCGCTCCCCTCCCTCAGACTGAGGCCGTGGCACCGGGCGCAGAGGCTACGCTGCCGGAAGTCACTGTAGTAGAAGGTAAGTAGACTGCGGTGATGCAGCCTACCCCAAGTGGTAGTCATAGCCCCCGGGTACTGATACTATGTGGCTTGTGTTGACAGGAGCACAAGTCGAGGGAACCGCAATCCCCGAAGTCGTGCCGGTTGAAGGCGTCGTGCCTGAAGCCGAGGTGGATCACAGGAGCAGCGACCGAGCCGGCGGAGACAACAGCCCCCGAGGTCACAGAAGAAGTGCATGACGATGCACTGCCGGGGACAAACATGGACGTAGTCGTCCAGTCGCTGGAGATCTAAGACGCGGAGCTGATCCGTTCGGCGCCGATGTCTGAGGCCGCAGCGACTAGTCGTGATGGGCTCGAACTTCTTGCAGATGACCTTATCGACCCGGCGACAGTAGCCCGCAACTTGGAGTCAATGCGCCGGGCTGAGCAATGGATGAAGATACGTGACATTACCCATTGAGCAGTCGAGTTCCCACAAGAGCTGAGTACCCGAGTAATGGATGTTGTCTGCTTTAGGATGTCGTGGATAGATCCCGACAGAAGTCTGATATGCTCCAAGGCTATGGCGACAAAGTGCTTTGGGCGGAATCGTTGGAGAAAGAACTCAATAAGGCCAAGAAGCACTCCGCCATGCTGCAGTCCAAGCTCGATGACACCTTCGCCCAGTACCACAATGAGGTACAAGACATGCAGGCGAAGAGCGATGAATTGGTACGCAAGAACAAGTCGCTACGCCAAAAGAACAAAGGTATGCCAATGTCAGCCTGTCGGGTACTGATTGGGAATATTTTGTAGTAGTCTAACATCTCCCCTTGAGTTGTTTGCAGATCTTGAGGCCCGGGTGGAACAGCTGAAGGCATCAGAGACTGATATGAAGAATCTCTTCTACCGAGATAAAGATGCCCGCGAGGTACTTGAGTATGATTATAAGCAGCTGGACCATGAGTGTTGTACGCACATGGAGCTTCGGATCGCTTCGGACCATGACCTTGTCAACTGCTATAAATCTATGCAGAAGCTTAATGAAGACTGCGAAAAGCTGCGGGGCCAACTCAAGGAGCTTGAAGAAGCCGCACTTCCCATCGCAAGGCTGCTGGTGCCACACCCGGGCGGGCTGAAGATAGCCTCGTTGGTTGATCGGCTGAAGGAAGCCCCCAGTCGTCTGGCAACTTATGTCAAGCACCTGGCGAAGTCCATCCTGAACCAAGTCTTGGTGTACATGAAGTCGTACTTCCCCAAGGCTCTGGTCGATGTAGTCGCGGGAGGACTAACCGCCAATTACAATGACGAGCAGTACAAGGAACTTCTGGAGCAGATGGCGCCAATCGCGGAACAAGTCGCGGAGAATTTGAACCTCCAGTAGTTATCCTGTAGGGTTAGCCTTTGGCACTAGTTGTAATATAAACAGAGTTGTAAAGAACTTGTTTAAATGAAAAGATCTTTCATAAATGAGTACTCGTTGTCGCGGTATGTATGTGTGGAGTGCCCATCATGAAGTTGTTGTGAGTAGTAGTACTTGGCAGTAGACCCGTTGAGGGAGACACAATAAATGAGTTGATCGAGAATCAAGCTTTATTACTAAAAGAGTACACCTGGATGGCCAGGGCCGTTTTACAAGTGTAGTCGCCAGGACCCGGAGGCCGACTACGGCTAAGTAGTGCTAGGGCGCACGGCCGCTTACAGCTAAAGATCCGTTAGTAGCCGTATAGGCTGGATCTAGAAGTACATGGTCTCTTGATAGACCGCTGCTAGAGTCCTTTGACGCCCTGAGCAGCCCGAGATCCGTTAGTAGCTGTTAGCGCTAGATCTTGGAGTAGAGTAGTCCAGAGACTAGTGCCTGGACCAAGAGGCCGTGTTGACGGATAAAACTAGTATCCACCTACGATCCGCAAGCGTACGGACCTACACCTTTTTCACCACGGGATTCCCAAGGTTCTTGTCAATCCGCGGAGCAAGGGGATTACTAGCGCTTAACCAAGTATTAATCTAGTCAAATGGAAAACCTTTGAAAGAGAGTATTAATCTAAAAGTAAAGATAATCTAACCTAAGTTAATCTAAGTTAAGTTGATCAAACAAATCTAGGGTTAAACTAGATGATAAAGGGGTGAACACAAGAGAGTGAGTAAGAAAGATAAGCGTTCCCTCCCTAGGATCTAGGATAACATGGTATGCATCTACTACACGAAAGCGGTAAACCAATCTACGGGGGTTGTGACCACGGTTTCGCCCTTTCCCTCCTCTCGTACTATCACTACGCGAAGGTATTCGTGACTAGACCTATGATGGACACGGTATGTTGATGGAATCTATGGGAGTAGCGGATATCATACACCCGAAAAACACGGTGGCCTACCTTAATCATCAAAGCATCATCAACATGAAAACAATAGATTGAAACCACGAATCAAGTAGCGATCACATAGCATGTATCCATCTAATCCTAGGGATGAACGAAGACATTACCCCATCATCTTACATGGATCGAAGCACACAGGGGTGATGGAGACTCCGGAGAACGTCGTCGATGAAGATGGCGGCGATGGAGCTTGGGAACACCCCTAGGCCAGCGGCTTGGAGTCCTCCTCTTGCTTCCTTCTCTCCGCTGGCGTTGATCCTTGCGACAAACTCATCTAACTCTCTCCCTCATCTTGCGGCGGTGGTTTTCTGGTGATTGGCGTCGGTAGGATGATTTGTTCGATGTGGCGGCCGACGGCGGCGGAGGCAATAAATAGACGAACACCTAGGGCAAAAGGGGGGACCGAACCGACCCTGGAGTGGGCTTGGCCGGTCGGCCCAGTCCGGCCGGCCCAGGCCCGGTTCGGCCCCGGTTTCCTCCCCGGTTGCTTCTCGCGTGATACCTTATTCGTGTGCACTTGCATGTGGGCCTTTGACGTCATTTCCTTCACGGTTAAGGCTTGAATCCTTGCTATGCAAGCTTCGCTGTTTTCTGGTTGAGTCCCTGAAGATTTGCACGTTGATGCTTCGGTCCTCGGGTCATTTGGAGTCATGTTCATCGCGTGTCTTGACTCTTGTCGGGCTTCATGATCTCCAAAGTGCTTGGTGAACTTATCCCGAAAGTCTCCTCATTAGCGTAGATTTCCTGCGTAAACAACAAACTCCAAAATCGACATGGAAGTGTGAACTTGTTATATCATTAGTATGCCTAGTGGCGGGTTAGTTGCAAATCATAATTGAAACCAATGTATAACAAGTACTCTAGGTCGACGGAAATTCACCGTCAACATCTCCCCCATGCTTAAACCTTGCTCGTCCTCGAGTAAGTAATCCTTGCTTAAAAGGGAAATCAGTGTTGCCTTCCAACGTTGTCTCTCGCACTTAGTCATTCATGACGAGACAAATTGCCCTCTCTTAAAAATTTATTTTTAAAGTTCAAGTTGTGACCGACTTCTTTTTCATTATGGAAGATAGACTAACAATAAAGAACAAGCCACATTTAACACAATGCTCTCAAACTTAAGTGAACTTCAAACCATTACCTTGTCACATGGAAGATTTTCAAAAAGATGCATATCCAACATAAGTGAAAATCTCTTGCAAGAGCTCATGGAACACTCATCTCATCAAGTCACTCAAGCCTATACTAGATTATTTTCAACCTACTCTACTCATATGTGATAGTGGAAGGCTTATGTGGAGCTTGGAAGGTTAAAAACAATCCTAGCAAAACATATATCCGAAATATTGTCAAATTAAGAGAGAGGTCTATTGGAATTACCGAGACTCGTCAAAAAGGCCATGGAAAATATATGTTGGAAAGAGAGAGGGACGAAACACACACATTTAGATAAGTGAACATGTGCAAGTGGCAAATGGATGATCCCGAGGCACGAGTGAAGTCCTCGTTATCGGATTGCACATGGTTGGAAGATTTGAGTGTGGATTTGTCATCAAGGCACTTGAGAACTTATGAAGCAAAAAGATCCGAGGAGCATCTTTATTATTTTTTTTACTTTTATTCTATTTCCTTCTCATTTTTCTCTCTCTCTTTCTTTCTCTTTTTTCTTTATTCTTCCTTTTTTCCTTACTTTTCTTTTCTTCTCATCATAATAATTTTTTCTTCTTTCATTTTTTTCTTCTTTTTCTTCTTTTTTTTCTTTTTTTGCTCCTCAAAACTTTTTGCAACATAATACTTACATAGCATTTGTGTCAGAGAATGACTCCTCCCCCATGCTTGAACGATGCTCGTCCTCGTGCATAAAAGAGAGGGGAAATGAGCGCTAAAGTAAGTATAAATTCCATAATCTTGCAGAATATTTGAATCTCCATCGAGAATTTTACTCCATACTCAAATTGGGTTGTGGACAAGGAGGTGATCACAAAAAGATGTTTTTGGTTTAGGGTGGATGCCCAACGAAGTTTGTGGAATTTTCGATGTGAAAACCCACAATGCATGGACAAAAAGGCTAGCATGAAAAAGTTACACAAAGGAATGACCAGCTTCTTAGTCTCTAACCATAGAAATCAATCCTAATCCAACTCATCAAAACATATGTTTGCAATCTACGGGTTTTGTTATCATAAAACATATATGTATATGGCTTTGGTAGGTAGAACTTTGCAAGAGCATCACAAATATGTAGATAGCATAAAAGTTAAGTTTTCATAAAAACAACAAGTTATCCGGCTATCCATAAACTTAAATCAAAGAGCAAAGATATGTATGTGGGTCTAGAGCATAGTCATTTCACCTCCACAAATAAAAGAGCCAGTATTTAAATTAATTTCAGATCATATTATAGAGAGCAATTAGCCAAGACATGTATAACTTCATGTAGGTAAAACAAAGCGGCAACTTTCATCATCTTTCCATAAGCATAGGCAATATAGAACATCGAGGTGAACACTGGTCATGCTTATCTATTGAAAGTAAAAAGAAACCTAGGTTGTCCTCCTAGTAGCCATGTTATTGTTTGAAGAGAAAAACAAAAGGTTGCACCTAGTTGATGTTGAAGGCATACTTACAAGCATTTGTGTTTGAAAAAGAGAAGGTCCATGGAGATGTTACCATCCTTTGTAATTCTTCGTTGCCTTCTTCCGACATCTCCATGTATCGATGTGGCTTTTGCTTTTGTCTTGATTTATTAATGCTCCTAAACTTCTGAATTTGATCTTGTATGCTTAATGGAGTCATTGGTCACCCTTCTCTTCAATGTTGTCATCACCATCTCCTCTTTCTTGTTCTCATCATCTCCTTGCTGTCTCTTTTTCATGGATTTCCCCTGTCCAGAACAGAACATATATCGAAATATAGCTCTATTGAAAAGTTTATGAAATTACCTTTCCAACGTGTGGTCATTCATCGAAAACGGAATTCAAACAAGGGGGCTATGTCCGTTTTACTTCAGCGCCGCGTGCTGTCCAAAACTGATTTCAGGACGTGTTGCACTCGGTGATTCGGGCATAACCGCTTGTAGGAACCTTCGATTATCTTGATTCTTGATTTGTTGGAATCGTAACTTCATCTGGCTTCTAAATATCCAAAAATATCTAGTGTTTTCCTTCGAGACCATGCATAATTTTGATGAGATCGGTGGCTTCTTGCACATTGATCCGGAGACGTTAATGATCTTGATCATTCTATCTTCTAGAGCAACATGTCAAACTACCGTGTTGAAGATTCAGGGTCTCCCCCATGCTTAGCATTTTGCTAGTCATGGAAGAAGAATACAAAGCACTTCTTAGCCATCCATCAATTTCCTTGTAGTGAGAGTCCTTATCTTGCCTGTAAGACGTTTTAAACGCACATTCTACCCCCAAGGTGACGGTTGGGAGTAGATAGAATTGCCAACAATCCAACAATGTCTCCTAAGATTCTTAACTTGTGGCATAATTAGTTTAATGAGGAATAAAAACCTAATGAGTGTACGTGGTGCAAGGTGTGTATGCACATGATAGGAAAGCATATAAACAAAGACAATGTTTTCACCTAGTTCTAAACACCATGTTTACAACTAGGTTGCCGAATTTCTCCATAGCCATTAAGGTTTATATATCTAGGGTTAAAACACCATGTCTATCCCTAAATCAATAAATCTTATAGCACAAGAAAAATTAAGCGCATTGCAAAGCTTATAAACTAACCAAAGCAACATGAAAACATATGAAAAGCCAGCTAGGTTTATCGAACTTAACGATGATGGTCCACAATCTTGTTTAAACACCACGTTTACACAAGATCACAAAAGGAAAACACCCATAGGTACCTATGAAGCATTAACATGGAAACTGAAGCATACATCATTAAGTATATGAAACACCCAAGCCAACTATGTGCAAAACATGTATACACAAAGAAACATCACATTGATAACAAAATGCAATGCATACAAATAAATATTATCATGAACATGATGGTGGTTCTAAAAAGGAAAACTGAACTTAGATTAATAACCACAAGTTGATCATCATAAGATAGTGCCATTCTTTATTTTCTCTAAGAAAGTAGTAAAAATATAAAGAAACGGGTTGCCTCCCGAAAAGCGCTTCATTTAAAGTCATAGAGTTGGACTTCCTCACATACCTTCTTTTCGTTGCATAGCCATGGCCCTTCATGCAAGAAGAAAAGGTACCAATGCAGCTTTAATTTACTTCCCATGTTATGCTTGATCACTTATAGAAGACTTGCCCAAAGCATCCTTTTGTTTCATCGCTATCTCCTTCTTTATCATCCTTCGGTGCTGCCTTCACTCCATGAATTTTTTTAATGTCCAGAACAGAAAGTATACTCAATCTCTACTCAATTGCACAGTGCACAAAATTTCCTTTCCAACGAGTCTTTATTTGCTCAAATCGGACTCCGGACAAGAGAGTTACGTCCGTTTTACTTCGGCGATGAAATCTGTCCTGAAATTTCAGAACCCGCAACGCTCAATGTTTCCTCCATAACTCCTTGCACGAGTCTTCAAACTTGTTGGTTCTTGATGCGTTGGAATGGTAATTTGATGGAGCTTCTGAATATCTCATTTTCTTCATTTGTACACCTCTGAACAAGCTCTCAAATTGATGAAGACAGCAGCATCCATCGCGGGATTCGGAGAGGTTGATGATTTATCTTGCAACTCTTTTAGGCATGACTTCTTTTTTTCATTATTCAAGCCTTATTTACATGGTTAGTGAAAATCGGGCCTTTCCCGACATATGATTCTTTAAGGTCATTAGCTTGACCAAGCGCAAAGCATGATCGAGATTTACAAAACTTATTGTAAACATATGCGTCCATAATTAACACCACATGTGAATTGTAGCAACAAGTCAAGGTGTAAATAAAAGAAGCATATGTTTCATGCATAGCACTTAGCTCATCATTAGGAAAAGGTTGTTTAGGTGTGATATTAATTGGATCAAAAATAAATGTTTCCTCTTTTTCATTCTCAAGAAAATCAAGCCTATCAACATGATCACTATTGGAACAAGGCATAGACATTAAACTATCATTCATACTATTGATTGAGCATGAGTATTTGAATTTATCAACATCAATACCAATAATATCTTGAGATTTCAGCGCGTACCTTGGCCTTAGAGATTTTTCAACAAGAGTGATATTTGGTTCATCAAGCGGTGTTGAAGGCGAATTGATCTCAACAAGTGTAGTTGCCTCTTCATCACCATCTTGCAATTTCTTCAACTCATCATGTGGAACATGTAATCCTTCAACTATGTACGCATTCATCTCTTCTTTGAAGTCTTCTTTATCAACCAGATCTTCATCTTCAAAGACTTGTATGTTGCTTTCTTTATCGCTTATTGTTGATTCACTCTTTCCTTCATCCTTGAGTACTTCCATGTCTTGATTTGCTAGTGTGTAGGCTTCAATAGCACACAAGCTATCACCTTGTGGGGAGGGGCCTTCTTGGAGTACTTGATCTATGTCAACCCCTTCCCATTCATCTTCTAGCTTGAGTCCTATCTCCTCCCATTTATCCTTTGAGTCACTAGGCTCATCACGGTTGTACTCTTCTCTCCCTTCATCATAAATCTTTGAGTTGTCAAACCGGTCGATCCATCCTTCATCTCCTTCTTCTCTTTCTTCTTCAAACATCTTTTGGATCGACTCTCCACTCATCTCTTGATCAAATATATCTTCAACTAGTTTGGCGACGTGTCGGCGTTCCTCCTTCCTTCGGTAGTTAATTAGTGGGGCGAAATCAACTTGAACCCAACCAGATTGAATGAACTCCGCCAATGGTCTGGCATTCCACACACTTCGGCCTGCATTCATGTTAGTTTCAACATTTTTAACATCCAAAATGACTTCTCTTACCTTGGGAAGTGGATCTTCAATTTCTTGAATGGTCGGTTCATCTTCCGTGACCTCCGGTTCATCTTTTTCAGAAATTTCAGCAAGCACCATGGGCTTGCTTTTGTCATTTTGCTCCTCTCGACAACGTCTTTGCCAATCCCGTTGCATTCTTTGTCCATTGCTTATCCTTTGTAAGATTTGTGCGGCTTCACTAATTGTTTTATCCATTATATCACCGCCTACACACATGCTTACAAAACAAGATGAGTTAGGGGTTAGTGAAAAATAAAAGGTATGCAGCATCAAGTCACCGGAAAATCCCAAGTTCGGGCCTCGCTCAAGTAGTTCATTAAAACGGTCTCATGCTTCATCAATTCCTTCATCCTCTCCTTGCTTGAAATTGAGCACTTGCCTCCTTAAGTCTTGGACCTTGCTTATGGGAAAGAACTTCAAAAGAAACTTCTTCACTAGCTCATCCCAATTTCCTTTTGCTTCAACGGACACAAGTGTGTACCATCTACGCGCTTCATCTTCGAGAGAGAATGGAAAAAGATTCCACTTGAACCAAGCGGCCGGAACTCCTTTTTGTTGCACCGTGTTGCATAACATCGTGAATTCCTTAATGTGTCTATATGGGTTGTCATCCTCCAATCCTCTAAATGGTTTTGTCGCCACTAACTTGATGATTCCAGGCTTCACTTCATAGTGGGTTGTAGCAAACGTCAAATCTGATTTTTGCATCTCATTGTCTTCCATTGGCGGCATTGCTAGCTCCCTTAGCGACATCTCTTCGTCTTCCAATGGTGAGGTGAACAAATCCATCTAGGCACAAGAAAAGTAGAAAGAAAAACAAAAAAGATTTTTTTCTTTTTTTTAGAAAATAAGGGTTAGGTGTTAGCAATCAACAAAATTAATACTAGATTAAACGTAGCAAACTGGCTTGCTCCCGGCAACGGCGCCAGAAAAAGGGGCTTGTTGACGGATAAAACTAGTATCCACCTACGATCCGCAAGCGTACGGACCTACACCTTTTTCACCACGGGATTCCCGAGGTTCTTGTCAATCCGCGGAGCAAGGGGATTACTAGCGCTTAACCAAGTACTAATCTAGTCGAATGGAAAACCTTTGAAAGAGAGTATTAATCTAAAAGTAAAGACAATCTAACCTAAGTTAATCTAAGTTAAGTTGATCAAACAAATCTAGGGTTAAACTAGATGATAAAGGGGTGAACACAAGAGAGTGAGTAAGAAAGATAAGCGTTCCCTCCCTAGGATCTAGGATAACATGGTATGCATCTACTACACTAAAGCGGTAAACCAATCTACCGGGGGTTGTGACCACGGTTTCGCCCTTTCCCTCCTCTCGTACTGTCACTACGCGAAGGTATTCGTGACTAGACCTATGATGGACACGGTATGTTGATGGAATCTATGGGAGTAGTGGATATCATACATCCGAAAAACACGGTGGCCTACCTTAATCATCAAAGCATCGTCAACATGAAAACAATAGATTGAAACCACGAATCAAGTAGCGATCAAATAGCATGTATCCATCTAATCCTAGGGATGAACGAAGACATTACCCCATCATCTTACACGGATCGAAGCACACAGGGGTGATGGAGACTCCGGAGAACGTCTTCGATGAAGATGGCGGCGATGGAGCTTGGGAACACCCCTAGGCCAGCGGCTTGGAGTCCTCCTCTTGCTTCCTTCTCTCCGACGGTGTTGATCCTTGCGACGAACTCATCTAACTCTCTCCCTCATTATGCGCAGCGGTTTTCTGGTGATTGGCGTCGGTAGGATGATTTGTTCGATGTGGCGGCCGACGGCGGCGGAGGTAATAAATAGACGAACACCTAGGGCAAAAGGGGGGACCGAACCGACCCTAGAGTGGGCTGGGCCGGTCGGCCCAGGCCGGCCGGCCCAGGCCCACTTCGGCCCAGTTCGGCCCCGGTTTCCTCCCGGTTGCTTCTCGCGTGATCCCTTATTCGTGTGCACTTGCATGTGGTCCTTTGACGTCGTTTCCTTCAGGTTAAGGCTTGAATCCTTGCTATGCAAGCTTCGTTGTTTTCTGGTTGAGTCCCTGAAGATTTGCACATTGACGCTTCGGTCCTCGAGTCATTTGGAGTCATTTTCATCGTGTGTCTTGACTCTTGTCGGGCTTCATGATCTCCAAAGTGCTTGGTGAACTTATTGAAAGGATCAAGATGTCGACTAGAGGGGGGTAAATAGTCGAACCTGAAAATCACAAACTTTTTCGCAGCTGTCAGATACAGGTCCGGAGACTCCGGATATTTTTCCGGATACTCCGGGAAATCCGGAGAATCCGGGAAAATGTCCGTATAATCCGGCCTGCTAGGGAGAGATTAAATCGACAGAAATTAAACTTGCTCAAAAGTAAATCTGTGAAAATAGGTTATGCACTGAGGTGAGACGAGCCTGTTTATCCACTCAAAATCTGTAGGAACCTCAACACGAAGTAGATCGGCACCAAACCCTAGATATGTGTTCAAGCAAGAAACAAGCATACAACAAGATGAACAAGCACAAGAGACACAAGGATTTGTTATCGGAGTTCAACCTCACACCTTGAGGTCTACGTCTCCGTTGAGGTACCCACGAAGGGTGGACCTTTACACCTAGGTCACTTTCCTCCCTCTACTAACCACAAAGATCAAGCTAGAGTTACTTACTCAATGTCGGGGTAATACAAACTTCCTTGGGCAGCCACAATATTTGGTTGCTCCAAGGCAACGCCTAGCCGGCTAAACCAAGCGAAGAACGAGGTGCTCTAGAGATGGGAAATCAGCTCACTAGCACTCTCCAAGCCCTTGTTCTCAAACCCTCTTAAATCCCACAACAAATCTCACCAACTTTGAGCCAAAGGGAGAAAGGGGAGGAGTAAATGAGGTTTGCAACTGTTCAGCACGAAATGGCAGGGGTGAGAAGTAAATGAAGGGGTGGAGGTGGCTTTTATACCCCCTCACCCAGAATATAGCCGTTGAGGCTTTATGATCCGGAGTATCCGGGGTAAACCCGGAATCTCCGGGAAGTCCGGAGTCTCCGGGGTAAACCCGGACACTCCGGCCTTCCAAGGCCAGCACCCAAGAAACGATCCCCGTGAAAGTGTTGGTGCAAAGGTGTCTCTCATAGGTTTTGTTTTAGCAACTAGAGCACCTGTTCGACTCTTGGAAGACATAATTCCTGTCCCTCTTGATAGTACGGCATTCCTAGGACTCAAATTCAAAATTAAAAAAATAAGCCTTCTTAGGAATCCTTTAGAGCACCACTTTCCTTTTGTGTAGTCAACGAGCTGTGCTTGATGCCATACATAATTTTAATACCTGCTCATGGACTAGGTAAACTCATTAGCCACTTAGGTGTGTGACATTAAATCACCAAAACCCACTTAGGGGGTCAAGATACTCTTCAATCTCCCCCTTTTTGGTGATTGATGACAACACACTTTAAGTCATACAAGAGATAATCAATGAACATTAAAAGCTTTTGTAATACTCCCCCTTAATATGTGCATTTTGATCTTGAATATCAATGGTCCTATTAGGGCCAAAATTTTGCACAACAAGAGAAACAAGAGAGTATTACAACAGTGGGGTGCTTGTGACGTGCAATAGATCAAAAGTGAAATGCTCATGACAGGTTATGCATTCAACAAGAAGGAAAAAGAATTCTGGTGCTGAGAGGTCCGGAGTCTCCGGGCCAGGTCCGGAGTGTCCGAAAATCCGGATTCTCGCGGGAAAAAGTCCGGACTCTCGGGCTTCAAAGACAACGACGAGAAAAATAGACATTACACAGTTTTCAATCTAGCATAAACTGTACTTAGCAGATAAAAGGCAGAGAAAAAAACATCACAAGCACACAACCAAATTTCTCAAGCTCACATAGTCTCACACAAACGAAATTTAGAGTTATTACAAGCTAAGTTCCAAATACAAATACAAGTTCATTGTTCCACAAGCACATAAATAGATAACTTCACTCCCCCTTTGGCATCAAGCGCCAAAAGGAAGTGTGGAGCAGCAGAGTCACTCGGAGTCGTCGTCCTCCTCCTCTTCTTCTTCATCATTGCCCTCCTCCTCTTCTTCTTCTTGGCACCTTGGGCGTCCCACTCCGCAAAAGGGTCATCAAACTCGGGAAGCTCGCAGTAGGGATCGTGGGAAGGCCAAGATGAGATTTGATCTCGATGATGTCGCGGCGGTTCTCATTTGTCTCCGTGGCTATAGTCTTGCACATGTTGAAAATGCTCTTGAGCACCCTCTTTATCATTGAGCCACGGTGCCTACGGGGAGGTGGAGAAGAGGAACGTGCAGCGGGCAAATCATCATGATGAGGAGCTGCACTCGACAATCCAACATACTTACGGCCTTTGGGAGGCCTCTTTGCACGATCACGGAGGTGGCGAAGCGGCTCATGGACAACATCCTTGGGATAGCGGACATTTGTAACTCTCTCAATCATGTACATGAGATAGGGGCATACGGAAGATGCTTCATGGGATCATTCATGGCCCTCCTCAACTCATTCCAAATGAAGTCGAAGACACAAAATCCTTCTTCATCTGGTGCCATCCTATTGAGAAGATTTGGAGAAAAATATCTCAAAGTTGTAACATCTCCTATCTTAGGATCAATAGTGGCACGAAAGAATTGATTGAGATAGTAGTAGTAGGGATTGAGTTGGTCCGCCTTGCCCTCAATGGCCAAATCTCGGCTAGGAAACATAAAGGGGAGCTCCTTGGGCTTGTACTTGTTCTCATTGTGCACGGGGGAGCGCCTCTCATCCTTAGAGCCAAGACCCAAGAGCCGAGAGAAGGTCATGTAATCAATGGTGCACTTTTGTCCTTGAGTTGTCCAAGTGATGGTGTTGTCATGGGGATTGAAGTAGTAAGAGCAATGGAATTGAGCAAGAATTTCGTTATTCCAATTGTACCTAAAACCCATGATGTCATAGAGGCCAACTTCCTTGCACTTGTCAATGACGGAATTGAACACGGTGTTGTTTAGCTCTTTATAATACTTCTAATCAATGTACTTCATTGGCACAATGGGAGCCATATTCTTGGAAGCTAGCTTGGGATTGCGGATCACGGATTGATAGAAATCCCGGTGAAAATCACACCAAAACCTTGCCTCAAGTCCCTCTCCCTTGAGATACAAATAGACATTCTCCTCTCTTTGCTCCCTCACTGCTAGAGAGTTCCTTGAGTAGTCCCTAATCATGTGTTCAGCAAATCCAAGAACTGAGCCGGGGTCCCTTAGCTTGATAGGGGTGTCAACTACTCGGACATTTGGTGGAAGGGTAGGAATAAGCCTAGGAGGGGTTTTGGGGCAGATGTGAGCAGCTACTCCTTGCTTATGGAACTCGAGTAGCTGGACGGCTTTGATGGACATATGGGGCTTGATGGCTCTTTTTGGGATGGGGCTTGTAGCGGGTTTTTTCTTTTGCTGGCCCCTTTCCATGGAGACGAGGGGGCTCAGGGGACTGCTCATAAGTCTCATCTTCAACTTCATCATCATCACTCTCAGTCCTTTCCTCTTCCTCCTCCTCCTCTATCTCTTCTGCACTCCTTTCGGCATAGGAGGGAGGAGGGTCACCTCGCCTTGGTCGAGAGCTGTGCTGAGATCCTTCATGCCCTAAGGCTTCTTGCACGGCCCGTAGAGCGGCGGGGTCGTGCCTAGCCTTGGTCCTCCTTTGGGTGGAGGGCTCCTCATTGTCACGACGGACCTTCACTCTCACCATCTGGATAGGTAAAAAGATGTGGAAGTGAGAGATTATCAAGAGGGGAGACATGCTACACTCGTGGTTTAGGGTTGCAGTGCGAACCCCGGATACTCCGGGAAAAAGTCCGGAGACTCCGGAGATACCGGAGAGTCCGGGTTCTTCGACCCCGGAGAGTCCGGGTTTCGCAGCCGAAACCCTAAATCACAATGCAGCAAGATATATCCATCCAAACTGAGAGGAAACGCAGATCTAGAGTCTATGGAGTATTTCCTACCTATTCCCTACGAGGATACTACAAGGACTACGCTAGGGAAGTAGATCGGGAAAAACTCCTTGGAATATACCTTGGGGAGAGAGGGGAGAGGACTTGAATCCTTTGAAACTTGAGTAGATCCTTGATCTCCACGCTTTGGGGCCTTCAAATCCTTACTTTCACGAGATTTGGTGGGTTGGAAGTGGAAATCGCCCAAAGGGATGGAGGGAGGCGACGAGAGAGAAAGGGGCGCGGTTAAAACTGAGTAGGAGTGAAAGATGCCTCTTTCACCGCGGTCAAAGGTTTTTATACCTTTACAACCCGGAGTCTCCGGGCTAGGTCCGGAGTGTCCGGGAAACCCAGAGTTTCCGGCCCCAACCCCGGATACTCCGCTCCCCCTGAGACCAGCGAGTAGATTTTCAAGGAATTTAGTTTTGTATAGATTTGTAAGGTTTCTTCTAAGATAAATGTGAACCTGAGCAATATCAACACTTTGGACTAGCCACAAGCAAGCAAGGGAAACAATAGTCCAAATGTTGTACTCTAAAGATCCAAATTTTTCTAAAACAAATGCAATACAAGCTTTTCACAAACTTTTGTTTTTCAAAAAAAAATTCTATACTAGGTCACTCAAATATGTGCAAGATCTCAAGCCAAGTTATGAGAATCCAAGATATTTAGCTCACTCCTCAAAGCACAAAACCTTAGTTCATCAAGAGGCTTTGTGAAGATATCGGCTAGTTGCTTATCGGTGCTCACATGACTTAAAGCGATATCTCCTTTGGCTTCGTGGGCTCTCAAGAAATGGTGTCTTATGTCTATGTGCTTTGTTCTTGAGTGGTTTACGGGGTTGTTAGCTAGCTTAATGGCACTCTCGTTGTCACACAAGAGTGGCACCTTGCTAAACTTGCAACCAAAGTCTCTCAAAGTGAGCCTCATCCAAAGTAGTTGAGCACAACAAGCGTCGGCTGCAACATACTCGGCCTCGGCGGTGGAAAGGGCAACGGACTTTTGTTTCTTGGAATTCCAAGACACCAAGGACCTTCCAAGGAATTGGCAAGTCCCGGATGTACTCTTTCTATCTACTTTGCAACCGGCATAATCCGAATCGGAGTAGCCAAGTAGATCAAAAGTGGAGCCCTTAGGATACCATAAACCAAGGTTAGGAGTATGAACCAAGTATCTAAAAATTCTCTTAACGGCCATTAGATGGCACTCCTTAGGATTAGCTTGAAACCTTGCACACATACACACACTAAACATGATATCGGGCCTAGATGCACAAAGGTAAAGCAAAGAACCAATCATGGAGCGATATACCTTTTGATCAATGCTTTTGCCTTCCTCATTTAGGTCAAGATGTCCATTTGATGGCATAGGCGTTTTGATGGGTTTGGCGTTGTTCATGTCAAACTTCTTAAGCATGTCATGGGTGTACTTGGTTTGACTTATGAATGTGCCATCCTTGAGTTGCTTGATTTGAAAACCGAGAAAGAACTTCAACTCGCCCATCATAGACATCTCGAATCTTTTAGTCATAATCCTACTAAACTCATCAACCCAACTTTGATTAGTAGATCCAAATATGATATCATCAACATATATTTGACATACAAATAAATCATTGCCTTGTTTACGAGTGAAGAGAGTAGGATCGGCTTTGCCTATTTCAAAGCCTTTCTTTAAGAGAAATTCCTTAAGGCATTCATACCATGCTCTAGGGGCTTGCTTGAGCCCATAGAGCGCCTTATGGAGCTTGTAGACGTGGTTTGGAAGTTGAGGATCTTCAAAGCCCGGTGGTTGCTCAACATAGACTTCTTCGGAGATTGGACCATTCAAGAAGGCACTCTTGACATCCATTTGATGTAGCTTGAAGTTGTGATGAGTGGCAAAGGCTAAGAGTATACGAATTGCTTCAAGTCTTGCCACCGGTGCATAAGTTTCTCCAAAGTCTAAGCCTTCTACTTGAGTGTAACACTTCGCAACCAATCTAGCTTTGTTCTTGGTCACCACGCCATCTTCATCTTGTTTGTTGCGAAACACCCACTTGGTTCCAATCACATTTTGTTTGGGGCATTCCACCAAGGACCAGACTTCATTCCTAGTGAAGTTGTTGAGCTCTTCTTGCATGGCAATCACCCAATCAGCGTCTCCGAGAGTATCTTCAACCCTAAGAGGTTCCAACATGGAAACAAACGAGTAATGTTCACAAAAATTTGCTAATCTTGAACGAGTTGTTACCCCTCTACGAATGCTTCCAAGTATGTTATCAACGGGATGATCTCGTTGAACATTTTGTCGAACTCTTGGGTGTGGGTCAGACACTTCTTTTTGGATTAAATCCTCAGTTTCTTGACTGCCTTGTGAAGCTTTAGCGGCAGGTCCGGAGTCTTCGGACTTATCTCCGAAGTTTCCGGAAAGTCCGGAGTCTCCGGGCTTTTGTCCGGACTCTCCGGGTTGCGCAGTAGGAGGCAGTGCTGCTGCATCTTCAATTATGCAGTCCTCATCATCTTCTTCTTGAGGCTTGATTTCTCCAATGGCCATTCTCCTTATAGCCTTTTCAGCGGGCACTTCCTTGCCTACACACAATTCATCAACTTGCTCCTCTTGAGAGCCATTAGATTCATCAAACGTCAAGTCACACGTGACTTCAACACAACCGGTGGTTTTGTTGAGGACACGATAGCCATGAGCGTTTGAGGCATAACCAAGAAAGATACCTTCATCAACTTTAGATGCAAACTTAGAGCTTTTGGGCTTCTTGTTGAGAATGAAGCACTTACAACCAAAAACTCTAAAGTAAGAGACATTAGGCTTTTTACCAATTAGGAGCTCATAGGCGGTCTTGTGGCGAAGCTTGTGAAGATACAAACGGTTGATAGCATGACACGCCGTGTTGATTGCTTCCGCCCAAAAACTATCCGAAGTCTTGTACTCGTCAAGCATGGTTCTTGCGGCTTCAATGAGAGTTCTATTCTTCCTCTCTACAATCCCATTTTGTTGTGGAGTGTATGGGACGGAGAGCTCATGACCAATGCCTTCTTCATCAAGATACTCTTCAATGTTGGTGTTCTTGAACTCGGTGCCATTATCACTTCTTACTCTTTTGATCTTCACATCAAATTCATTTTGGGCTCTTGTTGCAAATTTCTTGAATATTTCATGAACTTTGCTCTTATCTTTCATAAAGAATACCCAAGTGTACCAAGAGTAATCATCAACAATGACAAATCCATACTTGTTTCCCCCAATGCTAACATAGGCTATCGGACCAAAGATATTCATGTGAAGTAGTTCCAATGGCCTTGTGGTAGATACAACATTCTTGGCGGGACGAGGAGCACCAACTTGCTTTCCGGCTTGACAAGCACTACAAATTCTATTTTTCTCAAAATGAACGTTTGTTAGTCCTAGGATGTGTTCCCCCTTTAGAAGCTTATTGAGATTGTTCATCCCAACGTGAGCTAGTCGGCGATGCCAAAGCCAACTCAAGCTAGACTTTGCCAATAAGCATGTATCAAGTTGGGCTTTATCCGATGAAAAATCCCCCAAGTAAAGTCTTCCCTTGAGTTCACCCTTAAAGGCAACGGAGTCGTCGCCCCTTCTAAAGACGGTCACACCCTCATTGGTGAACAAACAATTGTAACCCATCTCACAAAGTTGTGAGACGGACAACAAGTTGTAGTCCAAAGATTCAACCAAATAAACATCGGAAATTGAATGATTGATTGAGATAGAAATTTTACCAAGACCAATAATCGTTCCTCCACCATTGCCTCCAAAGGCAATGCTTTCCGTAGGATTTTCAATCATGTCACAAGATGTAAACATTTTCTTCTCCCCAGTCATATGATTTGTGCATCCACTATCAATCACCCATTTTGTTCCACCGGAGGAGTATGCCTACAAAACAAATTATGATTGTGTTTTAGGTACCCAAGTGGATTTGGGTCCTAGAGTGTTAATCACAAGAATCTTGGGCACCCACACATTCCTTTTTATCATTGTCCCTTTTGTGTGAGGCCCCACATACTTGGAAACCACCTTACCCTTGTGGTTCCAAGTCAACACATAATCGGCATAAAAGCTATCTTGTGATGCACGAGGTTTGGGCTTCTTGCTTGACTTGTTTGGCATTGATTTTGGTGCATGAGTAGTAGCTTGGGTGCTTTTAAACTTGATAGGGGTGTTGTATCTAACTTGGTTGTCATGCTTCTTGACACCCATTTGCTTCATGCCGTGCACCACATTTCTTGTTCCCATACCTTTGGTGTGGTGGTTCTTGATGAATGGGATGGGGTCTTTTGTGCCTTGTTCTTGCTTACCAAGCCCCTTCCAATCCACAAAGCCAAACTTCTTCATGTAGCTTGATCCAAAGCCTTTGGTGTGGTTTTCAAACTCACCCCTCTTGGGTTCTTTTTTCTTTTCAATTATAAGAGAGTTTGACAACCTAGCAATTTCCTTTTTCATGGCATTCATCTCGGCAACATTAGTAGCACAAGTATTTATATCAATCTTATAACATCTAGAACAACCATTGCTTGTTGATGTTTGAGATTTAGAGAAAGCATCATTAGATAAAGTTGTAGCATTGTTCTTGAGTTTGTCAAGTTGAACTTCTAATGCTATGTGACTAGTCTTTAAGCTATCAAAGCTCTTTTGAAGTTCAAACTTTTCATCCTCAAGTTTCTTGCAAGCATCCTTAGCTAGGAAAGATTCCCTAGTTAATTCATACACTAACAACTTATCTTTAGCTAGGGATTTTTTGAGGCTAAGAATTTCTATCTCCTTTTCCTTGAGCGAGTCCTCTTGCACCTTGAAACCCTTCTTTTCAATTACAAGGGCATCCTCAAGGGCAATGGTTTTCTCCCGCTCAAGTCTAAAGAGTTCTTCTTGCACCTCTAGAGTCCCATCTCTATTCTCAATTTCTTTCATTAAAAACACGATTTTCTTTGTTGCCCTTTTACCAAAGCTAGTGATCATTTTTTCAAAATCGAAATCATTTTCATTATCATCATCTAGGGGCGGGGTGGGAGTGTCTACCTTGGAGCCCCTAGCCATGAGGCAAGTGTGGGTGAAGTCATCTTCATCATCGGTGAGATCTTCAAATAGTGATGACTTGTTGATTGGTTCCCTAATGGTTATGGTAGCAAGACCGGCTTCCATGTCGGAGTCGGAGCTATCATCATTTGAATCCCATTCTTCACCCAAATGTGCTTCACCAACTTCCTTTTTCTTGTTCTTGTAAAACTTGTTGGTGTCGCTTCTTCTTACTTTTATATTAGGGCACTCCGCAATGAAATGTCCCTCCTTGCCACACCCAAAACATGGTCTCTTGGAGGTTCTCTTTGTCTTGATCTTGTCCTTGTCCTTGTTCTTGTTAAAGAAGCCACTTTTCTTGAACATTTTGTTGAACTTCCTTACAAAGAGAGCCATTTGTTCTGGAGTCAGATCCATGTCACTATCTTCATCATCATCTTCCTCGACCATGGTCCTTGAGGTTGATGAGCTTGACCTTTTCTCCTTGCTAGATGCCTTGAGGGCCACTCCCTTGTTCTTCTTGAGTTGTTCATGCATTTTTGACATTTCTTGTGAAAGCTTGGACTCCTTGACGGTGATAAGGTGTTCTTCCATTCTTCCAATCACATCCACCGGAGTGAACTTGTTGAACCCTCTCTTTTCCCTTATGAGAGTAGGGAGTTGAACATCCCTTGCCATGTAAGCGGAGAGGATCTTGTCAACCACTTCTCTTCTTCCCCATCTTGTACTTCCAAGTGATTTGATTTTGTTGATGATCTTGTTCAATCGGTTGTACATGTCTTGTGGTGATTCATCATCCTTGATGACAAACCGGTTGAGCTCACTTTCCAAGGCTTGGATCCTTCCTTCCCTTACTTGCTTTGTCCCTTCATGATTGATGAACAAGGTGTCCCACACTTCTTTGGCGGACTTCAACCCATCTACCTTGTCATATTCTTCGGCCGTGAGTGAACTCTTGATGATGCGTATGGCTTGATAGTTTATTTGTATCTCATTTGCTTGATCTTGAGTTAGCGTCGCATCACCACTTGGAAAGGTAATGCCCCTGTTCACAATAGTCCAAAGTGCGGGATTCACCGCCATCAAATACTCCTCCATCGAGTTCTTCCACTTGGAATAGCCGGTTCCATCAAATTGGGGTATCTTCCCAATGTGGCTAGAACCCGATGGATGGTTAAAGGATAAGAGAGAGTAATCGAAAGAGGTTCGAGTATAGTCCCTTGATGGTCGTCGAGCAGAGCGGGTGGACCTTGCATCATCGAACTCCTCGTCCTCACTATCGGAGGACTCATCACCTCGTCCATGCGCTTGATGACTAGTGCTTGTACCACGGGTATTGTCTCCCCGAGGAAGAGGAGGCATGCCAACAACATTGTTGACGGGATCACCTTCGCCGAGAGGTAGGGCTTGATCATTTGGATTCGACATCTTCTCAACTCCAAGCGGTTAAGCTTCAAATATGGAGCACTTGGCTCTGATACCAATTGAAAGGATCAAGATGTCGACTAGAGGGGGGGTGAATAGTCGAACCTGAAAATCACAAACTTTTTTGCAGCTGTCAGATACAGGTCCGGAGACTCCGGATATTTTTCCGGATACTCCGGGAAATCCGGAGAATCCAGGAAAATGTCCGGATAGTCCGGCCTGCTAGGGAGAGATTAAATCGACAGAAATTAAACTTGCTCAAAAGTAAATCTATGAAAATAGGTTATGCACTGAGGTGAGACGAGACTGTTTATCCACTCAAAACCTGTAGGAACCTCAACACGAAGTAGATCGGCACCAAACCCTAGATATGTGTTCAAGCAAGAAACAAGCATACAACAAGATGAACAAGCACAAGATACACAAGGATTTGTTACCGGAGTTCAACCTCACACCTTGAGGTCTACGTCTCTGTTGAGGTACCCACGAAGGGTGGACCTTTACACCTAGGTCACTTTCCTCCCTCTACCGACCACAAAGATCAAGCTAGAGTTACTTACTCAATGTCGGGGTGATACAAACTTCCTTGGGCAGACACAATCTTTGGTTGCTCCAAGGCAACGCCTAGCCGGCTAGGAGCTCAAGGCTCCAAGAGTAACAAACACGAATTTTGCCAACCAAGCGAAGAACGAGGTGCTCTAGAGATGGGAAATCAGCTCACTAGCACTCTCCAAGCCCTTGTTCTCAAACCCTCTTAAATCCCACAACAAATCTCACCAACTTTGAGCCAAAGGGAGAAAGGGGAGGAGTAAATGAGGTTTGCAACTGTTTAGCACGAAATGGCAGGGGAGAGAACTAAATGAAGAGGTGGAGGTGGCTTTTATACCCCCTCACCTAGAATATAGCCGTTGAGGCTTTATGACCCGGAGTATCCGGGGTAAACCCGGAATCTCCAGGAAGTCCGGAGTCTCCGGGGTAAACCCGGACACTCCGGCCTTCCAAGGCCAGCACCCAAGAAACGATCCCCGTGAAAGTGTTGGTGCAAAGGTGTCTCTCATAGGTTTTGTTTTAGCAACTAGAGCACCTGTTCGACTCTTGGAAGACATAATTCTTGTCCCTCTTGATAGTACGGCATTCCTAGGACTCAAATTCAAAATTAAAAAAAATAAGCCTTCTTAGGAATCCTTTAGAGCACCACTTTCCTTTTGTGTAGTCAACGAGCTGTGCTTGATGCCATACATAATTTTAATACCTGCTCATGGACTAGGTAAATTCATTAGCCACTTAGGTGTGTGACATTAAATCACCAAAACCCACTTAGGGGGTCAAGATACTCTTCACATATCCCGAAAGTCTCCTCATTAGCGTAGGTTTCCTGCGTAAACAACAAACTCCAAAATCGACATGCAAGTGTGAACTTGTTATATCATTAGTATGCCTAGTGGCAGGTTAGTTGCAAATCATAATCGAAACCAATGTATAACAAGTACTCTAGGTTGATGGAAATTCACCGTCAACAGGCCGCTTACGGCGAAGGACCCTGGGGTAGTCGTGTAGACTTGAGCCCCAGAGTAGTCAGAAGACTAGGCCTAGAATCGACAGAGCTGGTCGATGTTCCACGAGTTGCTGACGTCGTCACCTTCAAGTGTCTGGAGACGATACGAGCCTGGTCCGGTCACCTTTGCAACTGTGAAGGGACCTTCCCATGGCGAGCTGAGCTTGTGTAGTCCTTCCGTGTTCTGGATGCGACAGAGGACGAGATCACCAACGTTGAAGGAGAGTTCCTTGACGTTTCAATCGTGGTAGCATCGGATACCCTCGAGGTACCTTCCTGATTGGACGAGGGCGGCACAACGAGCTTCTTCAAGTCCGTCGATGTCAACTCGCCTGCTGTCTTCAGATATGCCCTCATCGTATTGCTCTACTACTAGCGAATCCCACATGACGTCGGCAGGTAGGATAGCTTCGGAGTCGTAGACCAGGAAATATGGTGACTGTCTCGTCGTCTTGAAGGGTAGAGTACGCAGCCCCCAAAGTACATTGGCCAGTTCCTTGGTCCACTTTCCTCCTTTTGTGTTAGCAGCATCATGCAGTCGCTTCTTAAGAGCATCGAGTACCATCCCATTGGCGCGCTCGACTTGTCCGTTGGCCCGTGGATGGGCGACTGAGACATACCGGATGTCGATCCTGCTATTTTCGCAGTACTCCCAGAACTGATGATTGTTGAAGTTGGAACCCAGGTTTGTGATGATGCGATGGGGTAGTCCGTAGCGGTGCACGAGTTCATCCAAGAAGTCGAGTACTCTGTCAGCCTTGGGGCATGTGATCGGCTTGGCTTCGATCCACTTGGTGAACTTGTCGATGGCTACCAGAACTCTATTGAATCCTCCTGGCGCAGTCGAAAGAGGCCCAATCATGTCGAGCCCCCAGCAGGCGAAAGGCCAGGTTGGTGGTATGGTGACTAGCTTGTAAGCCGGGACGTGTTGTTGCTTGGCGAAGTACTGGCACCCTTGGCACCTTCTGATGAGTTCCTCAGCATCACCCAGAGCTGTGGGCCAGTAGAAAGCTCATCGGAAGGCTTTGCTGACCAACGTGCGTGAAGACGCGTGGTTGCCGCAGACGCCTTTGTGCATCTCTTCCAAGATGTCCTTGCATTCTTCTCGAGGAATGCACTTCATGAGGACTCCAGAAGTGGTGCCCCGCCTGTAGAGCTTGTTCCCGACTAGAACGTAGGACTTGGCACGGCGGACGAGTTGCTCGGCCAAGTTCTTGTCCATGGGAACCTTCTGCTCGCGGATGTAGTCGATGAAGGGTTGTCGCCAGTCCACATCTATCATCATGACCTCCTGGCCAGCTGGGGAAGGTGTTGGATCAGTGGTCATCGGCGCCGGCTCCGGGATGGATGACGCGTGAAGCTCGTGGACGAAGACACTCGTTGGTACTTGAGCGCGAGTAGAACCAAGCTTCGACAGGACGTCCGTTGCAACATTGTTGTCGCGGACGACGTGATGGAACTCGAGACCATAAAATTTGTTCTCGAGCTTGCGGACTTCTAGGCATTAGGCGTCCATGTTCTCCTTGTTGCGATCCCAAGACTTGTTGACTTGGTTGATGACCACTGCGGAGTCGCCGTAGACTAGTAGTCGCTTGATGCCCAGAGAAGCTGTGAGGCGGAGCCCGTGTAGGAGAGTTTCGTACTCGGCTTCGTTGTTTGACACCTTCCAGAACATCTGCAGGACGTACTTGAGTTGTTCGCCCGTTGGGGAAATCAGGAGTACCCCTGCACCTGCGCCTTCGAGCTTGAGAGAGCCGTCGAAGTACATCACCCAATGCTCTGGCCGCTCGGTTGGAGTTGGTAGCTGATTTTCCCGCCACTCCGCCATGAAGTCGACTAGTGCTTGCGACTTGATAGCTGTCGTGGCTTGAAGCCGATGTTGAGGGTGTCGAGTTCGACTGCCCACTTGGAGATTCTTCCAGTAGCATCTTGGTTCCGCAGGATGTCACCGAGCGGGTAGTCGGTGACGACGGAGATCGAGTACTCCTGGAAGCAGTGTCGTAGCTTCCGTGAGGTGATGAGCACTGCATACAGTAGCTTCTGTACTGGTTGGTAGTGTGCCTTAAATTCCGACAGGACCTCGCTAACGAAGTAGATTGGTCGCTGGACTAGGTAGGCGTGGTCGTCTTCCTGCCACTCGACAACAATGGCAGTACTGACCACGTGAGTAGTCGCAGTGAGGTAGAGAAATAGCTGTTCCTTTTGCGAGGGGTCGTGAGGACTGGAGGCTTGGATAAGAAATCCTTGAGCTGAGCAAGAGCTTCATCTGCCTCTGGAGTCCACACGAACTTCTCTTGGTGCTTGAGTAGTTTGAAGAAGGGTAGCCCCTGTTCTCCAAGCTTCGAGATGAATCTGTTCAAGGCCGCCATGCACCCGGTGAGCTTCTGCGCGTCTTTTATGCAGGTGGGAGCTCTCATCTTGGTGATGGCGGAGATCTTCTCGGGGTTGGCTTCGATGCCACGATGGCTGATGATGAAGCCGAGTAGTTTTCCCGAAGGTACGCCGAAGACGCACTTGTTCGGGTTGAGCTTCCACTGGTACTCACGTAGGGCTGCGAAAGTCTCTTCAAGATTGGCGATGAGCGTGTCGGAATTTCGGGTCTTGACGACCACGTCATCCACGTAGGCCTCGACGTTCTTGTTGAGTTGTTTCTTCAAACATTTCTGGATAGCTCGTTGATAGGCGGCGTCTGCGTTCTTCAACCTGAACGACATTGTCGTGTAGCTATGACGCCACAGGTTTTTAATTAGCGTCATTAGCGCTAATGGCCGAATCAGCCGAGTCAAACCGGCTGACATTGGTCAAACCTAGGTCAACTTGGGCCATCACCTCGAAAACCGAGCCGACAACCCCTATTGAACGCCTTGACCATGTCAACACACCCTGGTGGTCAACCCTTGGTCAAAGACAAGGTCAAACCCCACTGAAACCCTAATGTCAATGAACGTCCTCCGGAACTTCTGCCGCGTTCTCCAAAATTCACCTAAACACTACAAATCTACCTTTATGAAAGTTGTCCAGCTTGTTGAGGGACACAACTTTCCTGTAGATTGGCATTTCCAATTTTGAGTGGAAATTGGTGAAAAACTTGGTCAACTGGCAGTACCTCCCGTTCACCGAGACATGGCGACATTCAAAGTTGGCAAGCCGTTCCTGCAAAAACCATTGAGAAAAACACCTATGAGCCTTGTAAAAGTTGTACAGGGTAGTGAGATCTACAACTTTGGTATTCACTGCTCGGTGCACTTCAGTTCAAATTTTTGGAGTAAATCTTGGTCAAACTAGGCTACACCGCAACGTGTCGCACTGGAACGCGACGTCGCGCCGCCCCTGTCCGCCCGCGCGTGCCGCACGCCGTACCACCGCCTTGGTGTCCGGACGCACGTCGGCCGAGGCCGCGCGCCTTCCCAAGGCACCGCGCGCCCCGAGGCCGCCCTCGAAGTTCCCGCACGCCGCGTGGAGAGCCCTCACTCACCGGTCGCGCACCACTCCTTGGACCGCCGGTCCATCCGTCGTCGTCCGGTCGCGCGCGTACCGAGGTACCCCGTCGGTCCACTGGGTACTTGCAGGCGCGTGAGTCACCTATAAAGGAGGCTGTCGCCCTCCCCTCGCGCAAGACCCCCTTGCCCACGCGTTGTCGGTTCGCCATGGTCCGCCATGGACGCCGCCTGGGCGACCTCTGGTTCCTGCTCACTCCCCAGCCGCACGGCCTTCCAACGCCTTGGCTAGGTCTCGTAGGAGCTCGGAGGACCGCGTGTAGCCCCGCAGGCTGCCGAGCCTCGCCGGCGTCGGGTAGCCGCGGCTAGCGCCGCCGGCTACCGCCCCACGCCACCACCAAGGCCACCTCGATCCCAACTTCGGGCACAAATCGACCAAAGGTGACTCCTTGGCCCTTCTCCCCACCTTCCCCGGCCCACACCACCGCCGGAGCCACTGGAATTTGGCCGGAGCCGCCGGCAGTCATGCCCGAGGGCCACATTGCGAGCCCCCATTTCTTTCCAGGGGCCTCAGTGCAAAACTGTATCTCCAATAGTATTTGCAAATTGCTGAATCTTGTAAAATGCGTAGAAAATCGTAGAAAATTCAGAAAAATGCAAACTCAATTTTGTTGGATTCGTTGTGAACAATACTACAACTTTTGTTATACTCACATAGTATGATTCTTGGTATTTTTAGCATGAAAAATAGGAATGTGAAAAACCTAGATCTGCAATATCTCGAAATCCATAAGTCCCCTGTATCCAATTTTTGGATATGTTGTGTGTGATGTTATTACTAGCTCCTGTGCCAAACATTGCACAAAGTTATGAAGTAAATCTTTTTATATGAATTGTTTTCCATTTATGCAGAATCTACCTAGATGAATTTTTGTAGCTAAAAATATTTATGTTTTTGTGCCCAACTTGTTCATGCTGTCTTTTTATGCCAATATACACCTCTAATAGATTAATCACAATTTTTGAGTAACCAGAAATATTTATTCTTAATGTGTTCATGTTTTCCTTTGTAATTCAATGATGCAAGATCAGTAGTGATTCTAGGTGTGTTTGCTGGATTTCTAAGATGATTTAGGACCAGAGAACATGTGTGAGGAAGTTAGGAGCATTTAGATGCTTATTTATTTTTGTATGCATTTAACTTGAATCACTAGCTAGCTTTGGTTATTTTCAAAGTAATTAATTTTCTAGCTCTCCAAGGCTTGCATGAGTGATCAGTGGTGCAGTATAAGTGTTGTGATACTTAAGAAACCCTTCTTTAAATTTTTAGTGATTTATTGTTTAATAAAAGCTTTAAAGGCCCTTATGGAGTAATGCTTTGATTAAATTAGGAAAATACCTTTTAAATTTGTTTCCCTTTTTGTGAAGTGTTATCCAACTTAAACTAAGAAGCTAAGAATACACCCTTGCTGTTGAAGGATTAAATTGTGAGTAATTATCCTTGTACACACCTTTACTAGTGAGAGGTAAAAGTGTTAAACCTTCACATGAAATAACGAGTATAAAAGAAAGCATTAATTCAAGTGTGTAATAAAGGAATGAAACACACATCAATAATAACCTTCATAAAAAAGAAATTAATGATTAATTATTCGTTAAGGTGAATATGAACAACAAGAGTTGGATAAGATAAATGAGTTGTCACGTCACCTGAACCCTGCATTGCATTCCGTGTAGATCTTCCTGACGGTGACTACTCGGTCGTCCCAGAAGCCGAGGAAGGAGGAGCGGAAGTCGCTGCAAGACGTGGAAGTACTCGACGACACCGAGGGTGCTCAGGCTAACCTTGCCGACGAAGGCAAGCCCCGGTGCATATGACCCAGCTTTTCAAATTAATATACACTTATCTATGGATGTTTGTGCATTTAAGTTCAGGAGTTGTATGGAACCTTAGATGCATGATCCCTAGGTACCTGTGTCCTTACTAGTATGATAGGTCGATAGCTGCTAAGCTATAGGACCGTTACAAGTCGGGTGATGACGTCACTCGCGAGAATAGGTTCCTAGATAGGAATCACAAGATCTCTTTAAATGGATTGCTCATGTGGTAAGAGCATGGGATGTGGACTCCGGTCCAATGGCTATCGTGGGTTAGGTGTTTGAACGTACTAAGCACTTGTCGGGAATGGGACCGGTAAGCCTAGTACCTTAATGAGGCGGCGAGGGATCTTACTATTACTCATCTTGGGATGCGTCTCACGGCTAGCTACCGGTGGTGTATGGTGAGTCTAGGTGCCTCGCGGGGTATTCTGGATAGCCTGCACCAAAGACTGTAAGATTCGATCCCGACCCGAAGAGTTTTGCGAACCGCTTGGTGGTTGTCCTCGCGGGGGCATCCCACCGTGTGTTTAGGTCTACCTTGCAAGGTTTGAATCAATCGATTGTCGGCCTCTCACCGTTATCTGAGACTACTTACTCCACTAGCCATGAGATCCCTAATGATGGAAGTTGATGAATATTATGCTTGATTAATTGTATGGTACAACCTTGTATGTACTAGATGGCTAATTTAGTAAAGCTTAAACCCACTAGAACTTGTGCTAAAATCTTGAAAGTAAGGACATACTCTTTGTTACTTTTCAGCAAAAGAAACCCAGTGGCCAAAAGCCTTTCATGTCTAGAGTTGGTGAAGTAGTTATCACCGACGGGTAAGTCTTGCTGAGTATTAGTATACTCAGCCTTGCTATAATATGTTGATCCAGGTAATGCTTTCGGTGATGTGTGGCCCGGAGAGATCCCGCCCGGCTGGGAGCTGGAGTGGGTGGAGGATGACGACTGAAGGCATCATGGCTGGCCTCCCGTGGTGTTCTCGTTTTCCGCTTAGTTAATTCCGCTGTTTCGAAAACTCTGAACTACTACGTTGTTATGACAAAAACTTCGGTTTGTAATAATTAAACCCTTCGGGGTAAAATTTCGGATGTTAATTATGTTGTATCTCTGGACTCGCTTTCGTGTGAGTTTTAATGCATATATATATCGATCCTTGTTGCTATATAAGTGATTTACCGGGCATTAACCCGGTGACTAACGACAGGATGATACTTTATTACTGCTTAATGACCAAAGTGGATTGGCTTAGGCGGTAGTACGGTGTTTTCCTGAGCGTGTTGTCACAGTAGCAGTAGGCGCCGAACGGGGTGATGAACGTGGTCTTCTCCTGGTCTTCTTCCTTGATTGCAATCTGGTGGTACCCGGAGTAGCAGTCGAGGAAGCAGAGCAGGTCGCAACCCGCCGTGGAGTCGATGACTTGATCTATCTGCGGCAACTCGAAGGGGTCCTTGGGGCCGTGCTTGTTGAGGTCGGTGTAGTCGACGCACATCCTCCACTCGTTTGTGTTCTTCTTGCGGACGAGGACGGGGTTGGCGAGCCACTCAGGATGGGAGGCTTCTCTGATGAAGCCGACCGTGAGTAGTTTGGTAAGTTCCTTCTTGATGGCGTCCCGTCTATCGTCGGCGAAATGGCGGAGGTGTTGTCGCTTCGGGGTAGCTTTAGGATCAACGTTGAGTGAGTGCTCGATCAGCAGCCTGGGCACCCTTGGCATGTCCGCTGGCTTCCAAGCGAAGATGTCTTGGTTAGCCCGGAGGAAGCTGACAAGCGTGTCTTCCTATTTCGGGTCGAGGCCCGCCCCGATCATGGTAGTAAGTTGTCGCCCGTCCCAAGGTCGATCGCCTTGACTTGCACTTCCTCAGGTGGCTGAGGCATGTTGGCTGTGTCCGACTTCTCTGGGATGTCGAGCTCACTTGGGGCAAGCTTCTTGGATGCAGCGTAGATCTCCATCATGGCGTTGGGTACTTGATTTGTGGTTGCGAGTTCCACAGCTTCTGTGTCGCAGTCGAAGGATATCTTCAAGTCCCCTTGTAGCGAGAGTACGCCGGCCGGACTTGGCATTTTGAATACCAAGTACGTGTAGTGGGGTACCGCCATGAACTTGGCGATAGCTGGTCTGACGAGGATGGCATGGTAGGAAGTCTCGAAGTCCGCGACTTCGAACTTGATGTACTCGGTGCGGTAGTTTTCTCTGGTTTCCCCGAAGGTAACTGGCAGGACAACTGAGCCTAGTGGGATAGCCGCGTTCCCGGGGACAATGCCGTAGAAAGGCGATGTGCTCTTGGTGAGCATATGAGTGATGTCGAGAAGATCTTCATCTTCTTCAAGGTCTTGGTGAAAAGGACATTGAGCCCGCTCCCACCGTCGATGAGTACCTTGTTGAGTTTGGAGCCCGCGACTACCGGTTTCAGGATGAGTGGAAACCACCCTGGTTCAAAGAAGCTTGTCCATTGATCCGCGCAGGAGAAGGTTATGGGTACCTCCGACCACTTGAGAGGGGTCGGGACTGCTGGTTCGATGTTCAAGACTTCCCGTCTGGTGGCCTTCTGAGACCGTCTGGTGGGTAGTCCGCCGAAGAGGACGTTCACCGTTTTGTCGGGTTCTTGGAAGTCGCCGTTGCCTTCTTCAGCTTTTTTCTTGCCCTTCTTGTCATGAGGAGGTCGTGGGTTTGGAGTGTCCTTGAGTGCTCGCCGGAGTTGGTAGCATTGCTCGGTAGTGTGGTTGCCCTCCAGGTGCCACGGGCACTTCTCTTTCAGCAAGTCCTTGAAGCCACCAGAGGTCTTCTTCGAGTTGTCTTTCGCAGGGCACTGGATAGCCGCGACTGTGTTGTCTGGCTTGCGCTTGCGGTTAGGACCCGAGTAGTTGTTACTGCGACCGCCTTGATCCATGTTGTTGTTATTGTTGTCGCCCGTGTTCTGCTTGCTCTTGCCATGAATAGCATCGTATTTGGCATTTGCCTTGTCTTCTTCATCGGCCCATGAAGTAATCATGTCTTTGAGGTGGGTGATGGAACTCGGGCGGTGGCGACGAATACCTCCTTGTCGGTGACATTGACTACGATGGCGCGCTTGTCGAAGAAGCACCGCATGTACTTGCGTAGGGTCTCGCCCTGTTCCTGCTTCACCATTGCCAGGTCCATGCGAGTACACGAGCGACCCATAGCGCCCACAAAGTTGCTGGTGAACTATTCCTTGAGCTGGTCCCACTTGTCATCGAGTACTTCTCGAGTGACTCGAACCATGTAAGTAGAGCTTGGTCCAGGCAGAAGGGAAAGTAGAGGCACTTTGTATCACTGTTGCCACCAGCGTTTTCGATGGAGAGGGCATAGCATCTAAGCCATTGGACAGGGTCTTGCTTCGCCTCATACTTGGTGATTCCCAGGGGTTTGAATTTCTCCAGGAGAAGCAGATTGCGAAGCCGAGCAGAGAAGGTGGGGAAGTCGTCGTTGTCGCCTGCCGTGGAGGACTTTTTTGCGTCGAATTTCTTCAATTCTACAGCGGGCATCGTAGCCGCCGCGTGAGGCGCCGGTGACGTGGCTGTCTATGTGGCCTCAGCCTCCGCGATCGCCTCCGCCACTGGCTCTCCTGCCAGCCCCGTGTGAGGAGCTCCCGCCGCCACTGCCTCCGCCACCAGCATCACCCTGAGCAGCAGCACCGCGACTACCGTCGGCGCCGCCGGCACTGTTGCCACCCTGAGAATGTCCACCAGCTGATGCCCTAGTGCAGTTGGGGTTCTGCGATAGTTCTCCTCGAGTGCGGTTGCGTCCATTATTCGCTGGACTGCGACTTGTGGCTTCGTGGTTGTTGGGTTCGCGAATTCTAAGGGGAGGCACTTGAGTGACTCTGTTGTCGACTCTCATAAAGTAGGCATCCTCCGCAAGCTTGGTGATGACTTCTCCCACACGCATCCCCTGAGCCTGACGTGCTATGGTAGTGATAGACGTGAGGCACTGTTCTGGGGTGGTGTGCACCCGGTTTTTCGACTTGGTCATGGGCCTCTACGAGATTCTATATGGGTAGGGTCTCACGGAGACGTCGACGTTGTTCGTTCTGTTTTCTGTTGCGTTCACATCGGCCGTTCTTGTCGTCATTGGTTTCATCTGCGGGTGTGTTGGCAGATAGCTCGTCTGCTGAGATATCTTCAAGGTAACGGTCGGGGCGTGTCCCTGAGGGTCCCGGCGTCTCGTCGGCAGCCATGAAGACTTGGTGATCGGGGGTGCCGAGACTGGAGTCGGTAGTTGCCGCCTCTGTTGGTGTGTGCTCCTTTGCTGGAGCTAGTGGTGTTCCCTCCTGGAAGGGAAGCGAGTCGAGGTAGGCGACGCAGCGTGAGTTCCCGTCTATCAGGTCTGCAGGCTTGCGGTCTGGCCAATAGACGAATCTCCCAGCAGGTGTAGATGTTATAACCAGGCCAGAAGCTGGTCCTAATAGCGGTTGCTCGGTCGTGGAGTTCTCGGACTCGGGCTTGTCAGGGTCCAACTCGTAGGAGGAGTCCGAGTAGTAGCCGGAGACGGGGTTGGAGTCCGAGGTGTAGTCGGAGACGATCTCCTTGCCGGCCCGACGCACAGTGAGAGCCTTCGCATGGGCCTTGCTAGCGTTGCAGAGGCCGTATGGGAAGTGCTCATGGAGTGGGAAGTCCGCACACGATGGCTCAGTAGCCGGCTCGCATGCGATGGCCCACGGGGACGTCGAGTTCGAGTTGGAGGCGGATCCAAACTCGAAGTCGGCGTGTTGGTTGTAGAGTGAAATTTCGTCGAATTTTCCGGTGAGTTCGCCCGTGATCACTTCAGGAAGCGTCACGAGCCTGGTGTTCGGGTTGGGAGTCATGGTGAGGCGGCGTTGGAAAGATCCGGCGCTGTCAGCAGTGCAAACCCAAGACCCGAAGATGAAGGTGTCGCCGCGGTTGAAAGCAACGGTTGGCTTGATGGAGATTGAAGCCGTCGAGTTCGCCATGAGATCTTCGGCGAGAACCCCTACCTGGCACGCCAGCTGTCGGTGTTTTAGACCGGCAACCTACCAAGGGGAGTACCCGAGGTAGATGAATGTGGCCTCGCCGAGATCGGTAACTCGAAGGAAGAGACATGTGGCACACAATTTAGACAGGTTCAGGCCACGAGGTGCATAATACCCTACGTATTGTATGTTGCGTAGCTCTGGATTGATTGGGTGTGTTTACAAGATGATGCGTATGAGAGAGAAGGGTCCCTGCCTCGCCTTATATAGCCCGGGAGGCAGGGTTACAAGTCGGTTTGAGGAGAGTGTACTAGTCGGGTACGTCTAGAAGTTCTCTACATAGTACAGGACATGCACAGATTCCTATCCGAGTACTCCTCCACCGTAGTCCTTGCGCCCCATGCCATCAGGTGCCGTGTGGCACAAGCCGAGTAGTCCCAGGGGCCCACCGAGTAGTCGGTCTTGGTACCCACCGAGGTAGTGGGCCCAGGGAGGTCCATATGACATAACCAACCTTAAAATAGGGGTACCACCTTCTGCTCCCATGAATCTTAGGATGGACATTTGTGCTAGGAGGGACAATCATTTCATTCCTCAATTCACCTACTGCATATAAGACTATCTTAAAAAACCTGCTGATTGTTTTAATTGACCTCCTGAATGTGAGGTCTACCACTCTAAACCTCTGATTTTGGCCAACCACATGCCAAAATATTGCTACTTGCTCCCCAACAAAACCATAAATGCTATCTGTAACTAGCTCTCTAGTGCAACAAAGTGAAAGTGCATCTTGGGCCCTAATTATTTTGGTGATGGTGACAAACACAATTTGTGATATTTAATCGTTGAATAAGATGTGCGCATGATTTACTTAAATGAAAATTATGGTGTTGACCAAAGGAAGGCCCTCAACTCCAAATCGGCATTTTCAACTCAAGTCAAGGCTTACATTCATTTTAATTTTGAATCTGAGTATAGGAAACACCGTACTATAAAGGGGGATGCAAATTGACAACCAAGAGATGCTAAAAGTGCTTAAGGAGATGACCTAAGTTAGTGAGAGGAACCCCGAGCCAACACGAACACATTTGCTCCTCTTTTCTCGAAGTCTCAGCTTTTGTCGGTAGTACCGATATGGGTTCTCTGGCGAATTTTAGCCAAACCCTCGGTAGTACCGACCCTGGGTCGGTAGTACCGATAAAGCTTCATTGTTTTATTTCTTGGCACCCCTCGGTAGTACTGACCTGGGGTCAGAAGTACCGAGGGTCCCGATTCTGCATAGTAATGGCTAGATTTTGAGGTCTAGTATTTATACCCCACTCCTTCTCCCTCATTTGTTGCTGACCTACCACGGGACAAACACCCACTTGAGCATTCACTCCACTTCTCCCCTCCCTCCTAGAGTGTTGACGGTTCAAAACCGTGTTGAAGTTCACCGCAAGCGTACGAGTGACTTGGTGCCTTTTTCACCAAGGAGGGTCCCCAAGGTTTGTCAATCCAAGTATCGGAAGCAAACTCCTAAGGTTTTCTACCTTATCTAGTCAATCTAACCTAACATGAAGCATCAATTGCATACAAAGCGGTAAACCTAATAGATATGAGTGATAGCATATAGGTCGATCACATCCACAAACATAGGCCAGGTAAAGCGCAACCAAAGGGGTAACTAGGCCTAGAGCCTTCTAGTTGTAGTTCCAGCTAAATAGAAACAAATCAAGCATATCATATAATAGCATCCTTAAATTCCTACCTCCGGTCTTCCTCCCGAAAACATCCGCCTTTCGAAACCTTCGTCCTGTCACGACGCACCCCTATTCATGCGGGGAGTCTAGGGGCCTGTCCAAGTGAACGTGTCTACAAACCATGAAGGATCCACATACTATATCTAATCATCGTGATTACATAAAGTATGCTAAGTAGTCTAACCAAGCATTAGACTAAGGAATAAACATATTCACAATAGGTAGAAAGCATGAACGGAGACATTGAATTGCTTAAAAGATCGGATGACAAAATTATCATTGCTCACATGAAAGTATGCATTACACCATCACCACTGAGGCCGTACCTACGATGACATATGCGTAGCTCCAAAACTCCACCATGGCTCAACTGTGCAAGGAGGCCATGGTGGCTAGGGTAGCCCTAGGCCATCTCCTAGACAACTTCGAAGACTCGCGGCGGTCGTCATCTCTCTTCGGTGCTTGCTTCTAGGTTTCGCCGAGTTGTGATGAATGGATCAATTCCAACCCCTTCCTTGGGCACCCAAGGTCTTGTATTTATGCCCTTGGGGAGCCTTGGGGCATGCTCCACCTTGCCTTGCACGAGATCCTCCTTGGCGGAGAAGCAAACTTGGTTTCCATAAAATCAGCCCCGTCTAGATTTTCCTGATTCGTAGCCCTTCCTTGCCAGCACTAATCTCCCACGCCTGGACTCCAAATAATGCAAATTCGATGTCCAGGTTGTGTGCCACGAAATTATCTTCAACTTTGGTATTCATTACTTTACTTGGAAACGAAGATAAGATACCCAAAATAGCCTCGAAAGATAATCTGTCTAATTTCGAACTTGCCTGCGCAGCTAGCATTTTGGGGGCCATATCTCCTAGCTCCTTGACCCTAATTGGGCCTTCCATATATCCAAATCGAAGCTATCATCGAGGCTCACAACTTTGGTAGTCAAACTTTTGCCATTAGAGGTCATTTAAGTATCATGTTGTTCTGGGCTGCGAGAATATCTCTCGGGCTGAGTTGATCTCGTTGGTAAACCTCCTAGTCCCCAGAGTTTTACGTGTTGATGCTTCGGTCCTGGGGTCAGTTGGAGTCATGTTCACTTCATGTCTTGACTTGTGACGGGCTTCATGATCTTCTCATAAAGTGATTGATGAACTTATCCTGAAAGTCTCCTCTTTAACGTTGATTTCTTGCGTAAACAATAAACTCCAAAAACCACATGCAAGTGTGAACTTGGTACATCATTAGTATGCCTAGTGGCGGATTAGTTGTAATTCAAAATATCTACACCGAAATATCATGTTGTTATGGGCAGCGAGAATATCTCTCGGGCTGAGTTGATCTCGTTGGTAAACCTCCTAGTCCCCGGAGTTTTACGTGTTGATGCTTCAGTCCTTGGGTCAGTTGGAGTAATATTCACTTCATGTCTTGACTTGTGACGGGCTTCATGATCTTCTCATAAAGTGATTGATGAACTTATCATGAAAGTCTCCTCTTTAACGTTGATTTCCTGCGTAAATAATAAACTCCAAAAACCACATGCAAGTGTGAACTTGGTACATCATTAGTATGCCTAGTGGCGGATTAGTTGTAATTCAAATCTCAAACCAAAGTGTAACAAGTGCTCTTGGTTGACGGAAATCGACCATCAACATAGAGCCATTGAGCTAGGGCTTGGTTGGAGGAGTGTTTCTAGAGTGAGTTTGAGAAGCTTTGAGAGCCCCTTCGAATCCCTTCATCTCAAGAGCACTTGAAGCATCTTCGGGCATCGATTCACGTTTGTTACTCTTGAATCTTGCTTCTAGACGGTTAGGCGTCTCCCGCTGAGTGCCCTCTTGGTGTGGAGCACCCGGGATCGTTTGTATTACCCCTCCCTTTGGTAGAGAATTCTTAGTGAGCACCAATCTTCCTTTGTGGGGATTGGGTGAGGCAAAGAGGATCTTGGTGATAGCCCGCCCTTTGTGGGATCCTCAACGGAGACGTAGCTTCCTTTGTGGGAGTGAACTTCGGATTAAATCTCTTGTCTCCTTTGCATGTTTGAGTTCTTTGCAATTTGCTAACCCTAGAGCTTGTTTACATATCATTTAAGTTGTTTTTCATTCATTTTATCTCTCTTTCTAGTTTTTATTTTTCTTCCCCTGGTTTATTTATTTATTTGACACTTTATTTATTTGTTCAAGATGTCATACAAATTTGTTCTAACTATACTAAGATCTTGTACTGACAGTTGTTCTCATTTGTTCTGACACTTTATTTTGTTTGTTCGAGAAAACACACAAAGTTGTTTTGGTTTTAATAAAAAGTTGTTCCGACTATAATAATACATTGTTATGACTATGACAATAACTTGTTCCGACTCTTGTTCTGATTTGTTCTGACACCATATTTGTTTGTTCGAGATGACATACAAACTTGTTCTACCTATAACAGAATCTTGTTCTAACAATTGTTCTCATTTGTTCTAACACTTTATTTGTTTTGATCTGCCTATAATAGAATATATAATCTTAATTACAAAATACAAATAAAAAATTGTCAAAACACAGTCCAGTGAGATCTTATTTTGAAGATCTCAGTACCAGAAATCCATTTTTGAAATCGAAAATTAATTTAGATGTACGGTTTAGGATTTATAACTTTTTTAGTTTTAAAATAGATTAGTTTGGATGGGTCACGTGCGGCCCCCACACGCCATACGCCCCCGCGCCCCTCCTCGAGTCCCCCCGGTCCGCCGCGTGCGCACCGCGGGTAGGTCTGATGATTTGCTTTTATTCTCGCAAAAGCGATAAGCAGAAGCATCCTCAAAAAGGGACCAACAACTATGGAAACTCCAATGCAGAAAAGTAAAGAACGCTGAAGATAGACTGAATCTGACTTCGGTTGAGTGTGAGGAAGCTCAACCTCCATCCAATCGCCCATTTTCCATTCCCTTCGGATTCTTTTATAGGTTTGTGACAATTTCACTTTACAACACACACCCCTACCTTTTCTCATTGTGCGAGGCATCTCGAGGGTATTTCAGTAACCTTGCAAGGCCCGTACAAAACACACTTTACATATTGGCACTTTACACGAAGTCACTCTATGTGTTTGCTTGTGTGGAGCCATAATCTTTGGTCAGTCAACTCCCAGCCATTGTGTCCCTTCGGTAGATATTCTCCACGCACCTTCGGCTTCAAACTACCGCGCCTATCTTCGGCAGACGTCCCGTATCCTTCTTCGGGTTTCTGTCCTTGGCCTCGACGAGTCTTCCCACCGGTCGTATACTTTACCGTTGCTCCTTCAGTCTTCTCTTCGCCAAGGCTCAACTCTTCTCCTTCGTGTCGCTACTCTACCCCTTCTTGTAGCGTCCCTCCTCCGAAGGCATGCCCTGAATGAGCGAACGCCTTAGCTCTTCTTCAGCCGAAATCCATTGGATCTTCGCCAGTTACCTTCGACCTCAGTCCAGCAGCCACTCATGTGAAAACAAATATCTCCTCCACTCCTCTTCGGTGAGCCGAAACGAAGGGAGGGGGTTAGTTACAAAACATTTACCCCAACAGGCGCACCCTAGCACCCACCTCCCGCGCGCTTTTGTGCCTGCATCGCGCCATCTCCCGCGCTCTCCCCAAATATTCCCGCCAAGCACCATATCATCCCGGCTAGCGAGGGAAGCTCGCATCGGGCGGACGGCCTCGTCCTAGACGGCGGAGGCCAGATGAATGAAACTTTTGCAGGAAAATGATGCGAGTAAGGCAACCAAATATGGGCCGCTTGCACCGACTCGTCCCAGATGGGCCTTAGGACAGCCTCCTCCGGGCTACCAATCACACCCTACTACATGCATTATTTTGTAGTATCGTGCGGACCCTAACAGAATGTTGGACCGAAGAAAGTGCAGCTAGTGTCCAGGTGAAGTATCTGCAGAACTGCAGATAGAACAACAGGTGCTCCGTTTGTTTCCTCTGTGCTCTAGTTAGTTTGTAATCCGGCAATCTGCAAGGATGCTTGTAAACACAAACATGGATTGGCTTTTTTTCAATGTGAGCTGAGTAGATACCAGTTGATGACTGACGAGCTCATTGTTGGTTTATTGCTGTTTTAGATTGTGAGAAATGCAAATTGGTACTCCAAATTTTTTTTTGTGAACATTGGTACTCCAGATTTAGACATTGTAATCTTAAGGAAAAGGGAGATTGGTGATCAACCCCTGCTATATAGTCTTATGGTGTGCCGTCTCCATTGTGACAGTTACTACTCCAGTTTGTAATGTACTCCGTACTGGTTATTATTCAATCTGGAGGGTGGCTCCATGGCTAATGATCGTCACATTGCCCTCTCTAGTGGACTAATGTTAGTCCTTGCATGCTTAGCGCTGCTAAATTTGCCTGTCACATGAAAGGTCTTTCCTGCTACAAAGCATTCTAAACTGCAATTCAAACAATGCAGATATGTTTGAACTAGAACCAGGAACTGATTTAGCCTTCCAGATGCTTAGCAGTCGCAATTTTGCTTAGTCCTTGTACTACTCTGGATCGGAATCTGCCTGTCAACATATATTTGGAATTTCCCAAATTTATCTGTTCTTGAGAATTGCATTATCCCCCACCCTGACAGCCGACCCTCCGGCTGGCGCCCGCGTACTCCGGCTCCCTGTCCCACCCAGGGTTTTTTTTCCCCGACCGGTCAGGCCGAACCGCCGTGGTCCGGTTCCGGTATACCGGACCGGTTCAACCGGGAACCGCCCAAAACCGGATAAATTCAAATTTCAAATCAAAAATCTGTAGTTCATTCGGTTTGGTCCGGTATACCACCGTTCGACCGTTTCCTGGTCGTTTAACCAAAAAACCAAAGTAGTGGAGAATTTGACGTGTTTTCAAATTTGAATTAAAAATTAAAAAATAAAAGAAAATTTTCTAAAAATATTGCAAGGTGCATAGAATCTAATGGTGTCAAAACATTTCAAATATTAGTGCATTTAGTATTTTTTGCAGGTATTAGAAGTTCAATCGACCAATTTTTTCTCCTTTCTATTTTTTAGTTGAACTTCTAATGCCCGCAAACTATACTAAACGAACGAATATTTGAAAGTTTTTGACACCATTAGATTGTACACACCTTGAAGTATTATTTTTAGAATTTTGTGATATTTTTTTCATTTTTCTGAGTTTAATTTTTTTAATTCAAATTCAAAATTTGAATTTGTACCGGTTGGCAAATCATGCTCCGACACCGTGCCAATCTGTACCGCGGCCGTTTCCTCCAGTGCACCCGTCTGCCAGTACAGGATGTCAGCAGCGATGAATCGGCAGGGGGGGACGCCAATTACGCTGCCATAACTCTTTTCTCGGATCGGAAAGCTTTACAGGATCTTCCAGTCTTCATTCCTCGAGCTTTCGGAAAGCAGGTTTTGTACCGCATGCATGAGGACGCTGTGATTCCGACCTGCATGGTATAAATTCAGGCCTGGGGAGGAACTCATCAGTTGAGGTAAACCAGCGCTGGTATTTTCTCGTGTCCACTTCATTAAAAATCACCATGAAGCATGAACTAGGCATGCAGAGACAGAGAGAGTACACTGCGCATGGCATAACTGGCTGTACACGAGGCCAGATTTTAGAGAAGGGATCAGAGTATCGGACTGAGTTACTACGATAACTAGCCATGGACAGATAAAGACAGTGGCATTGTAGATGTAGCAATGTCACTGTGGATGAACAGGCACACCGGTAAAAACCGTCCCTCGGACCAACCGCACTGGGGCTCTTTATCACCTCCTCCAGGAGGGGGATAAAGGAATCCCGCCTGCAGCGGCGTCCTTTAGCCACGACGGGAAAATGGCGTCGACCCCGGCCTCCTTCGTATCTGGCGTGATGGAGGGCCTCCTCTAGGCTGCGACGGGCCCACAACCTGCCACAGCCCCAACGACCTCGCACGCATAGCAGAGCAGAGGGGAGAGAAGGGATGGCCGCACCGCCGCGAAGAGGCCCATCGGAGCAGCACTAGAATCGCGGGCGAAGCAGCTAGCCGCCGCCGGTGGCGCCCTGCTGCTCCGCCTACGCCTACGCCTCTGCCTCCGCCTCCGAGATCCCCTTGCTCCAGGCTTCGGGCGGTGGATCTCGTCAAAGAAGACAGCAGCGCGTGGAGAAGGGGTCGTGCTCGCCGACATGCTCCCGTCCTCCGCGTCCGCCTCGACGCGATGCCGCCTTCCGTCCGCCGGCGGGCAGCCCACGACCGAGTGAGCAGGCAGGGGAGCTCGACGGCCAAGCAAGCAGGGGAGGGCCGTCTCGCGCCATCCCACCGCCGCTGCTGCTGCCCACCTCCATGGATTGCAGAAAAGCTGGACGGGACGAGGAGCTCGAGGGCGGATTGGAGGGGAGGGCGCGCGGCCACCGCCGCTGGAGGAGGAGCATGGGAGCCGTGGACCCGTGGTGGAGCCACGCCCGCGCTAGCGTCGTCCGCCTCAAGCTTCCCCGCCGGAGCTCCGCCCCCCCCGACCGCCCCCGGCCTCGGCGCGCGCGGGAGACGGAGGGGCCCGCCCGCCCCACCGAGACGTGCCGCACGAGCGCGCGCCGGGTTGGAACGCGTCCGTGCCGGCCTCGCGCCCGGACCGGCGTCCGTGCGATGTGGCCAACACCAAGATCGTGGAGCTCCACCTCCCGGCATCGGCCTCGTCGGCGGTGTGCCGCGGGGCACACACGGCGGCGCGCGGGCCTCCTCTCCTAGCTCCCCGCGTGAGCCCCTCGCCGCCGTCCTCCCCGCACAACACCGGCCTATCCTCGGGGAGCTCGAGCTCACGGGGATGCGGATCCCCATGGCCGCCGCCGCCGCCGCCGTCGAGCCCCACGCCCCCGCCCCCTCGCCTCCTCGTGAGCTCCGCCGGCCAAAAATCGGGGAGAGGGAGAGGGAGAAGCGTCGTGCTCCGCGGCAGAGAGGAGAGAGGGATGAGCACCGGGGAGGAAGAACCAGGGGAGAGGCGGAAGGAGCGACGTGGGGGGAGGGGGTAGGTGGAGGGGTGAGGCTGACGTGTGGGTCCCGCCAGAGAGTAGTTTGGATAAAGTAGAGATATAAAGGATGATCGATGCGGTAGAAGAGAATATAAAGGACAGAATATGGATGAGTATGATGGCATATTATATTTTGAAGGAGGTTTTGAAGTACGACGAGTGTGGATGTGGATGGTCTCGGGGACTCCGGCCTCCGGGAACATTCCGAGTTTCCTGCACTGTCTGTCGCATAGAAATCAATCCGGGTGAGATCTGAGTTCCTCATCAGTCCGGACCACCCAACGGTGAAATACTGGATCCCTACAGCTACAATCATGTCAGAATTCCAGCTGGGGCACAACGCAGTACGATCTGCCATACGCAGATACAGCAGGAGTACTGCAGCGCGATCAGGGATTCAGGACGCCTAGTACGCCAATGAATGCAGCCGTTGCTCTTTCGTGGTGGAAGAAAGAACAGTTCACAGCTGTGCGAGCGTGCTTTCTACCACTCCTCGTCACTCCACTTCAATTCCCAGCTCCAATTCCACCAAGGGGCGGGCCGTGCCGCGATGGTAGAGCCGCCGACAATCTCTTCAAGAAACTACAGCAGTAGAAACTGAACACTCACATGCATCGTATGGTTCAGAGACTCCAGAGGCTGTTAGGACAACGATGCAGGTGAAGATTCGTGATTTGGGATCGAGCAGTACGCGAAACTGTGGTACCGCGACGGATTTTCAAGACGGCGTCGTCGTTTCAGCTTTTAACATTCTACCCCACCGATTTAAGGACTTCACATGGCGTGCTAGAGTTTAAATGAAATGTGGGTGAATTACTGTAAATAGACTGGAAGCAGGTGTATCTTTCTGGTAAGTTTCTTGATGGTAGTAGGTGTCGGTTGAATCGCGCCTGTTTACCGAAATTGAATAGGGTGACCAAACGCGGTCTACTTGTTTGCGCGGTACATTGATTTCGGCGAGACAGCGAAGATGGTAGGAACGGCGTCTCTGGCAGATGTGCACTAGGAACTTTAATTTTGCCTGCCTGTGAATCTTTCTCGGTTTCCACCTGCAACAACCGAAATGGTTGGGTGGATCACGATTGGGTGAAAATGAAATTGAAAACATTACTGACGAAAACCCCACACTGAAGCTGAACCTTAATCCATCCATCCACTCAGTGATTACTTACAAAACAACTTTGCAAAATAGTGAACGATTTTCACAGCTTTATGCAAAACTAATGGCAAACTTGGAGTTAAATAGCAAGCTTTCTTATCCTACTCCTATTTCATGTTGTATTTTTTTCGGTACGGCAAATCGTATGTTCGAATAATGAAATGGACCCTTGATCAGTTAGAACGAATTAATTCAGGTCTGCCAGATTGATTTTAGCATCAGTACACCCTTCTTAAATAACTGAAAAAATACATCTTTCATTGACGCCAAACAACACATAAACGATGAGCAGATCAGACTTTTTTTCTTCCAATCCTGCGAACCATAAGATCAGCAATTATCAACTCGTATCCAAATCATAAGATCGTTGATCTGGCCGTGGGATCCTTTCTCATTGGTCGTGAACAAAAATGGCTTCTGGCGACCTGCCCCAGGAACCACAGACTGGCACTGGCTGCTGCTGCTGCTGGGTTAGCAGTTGGGGCACATGATCCGAGGCTGCCCAGGGTACTAAAGGTGTCAGAGCCACACAACCACCTCGCATGTGTGCATTTGCTAGGGGGTGGCCAGTGAGAGCAGTGTCCTTCAGCTCGGTGCAATGCAGTGCCAATGCAAGATGGCGATCGAGGCCGAGGCCGTCCTCTTCCTCTATAAATCACGCGATCGCGCGCCACCTCCAGCAGCAGCCTCCCTTAGCACGCGTAGCTAGGCCGCCGCGCACTTGGACATTCCTCTCGTAGCTTAAGCGTCTGACGACAGGACTTGCACGATGGACGCCGCCGCTCCGGCGCCCCTGCTCGTCTCCGCCCTCTGCCTGCTGGTGGCCGCCGCCGCGCGGACACCGGCGGCCTCCGCGGCGCGTGCCTTCTTCGTGTTCGGTGACTCCCTCGTGGACAACGGCAACAACAATTACCTGCTCACCACGGCGCGCGCTGACGCGCCGCCCTACGGCATCGACTTCCCCACGCACCGCGCCACGGGGCGCTTCTCCAACGGGCTCAACATCCCCGACATCATCAGTATGCAAACCAATGCCTCTAGCTACTTTGATCAGCTTGATGTGCTACTGCACCTGCACTCACTGCACTGACATTTCGTTTCAGGCGAGCACCTCGGCGCTGAGCCTGCGCTGCCGTACCTGAGCCCGGAGCTCCAAGGGGAGAAGCTGCTCGTCGGCGCCAACTTCGCCTCGGCCGGCGTCGGCATCCTCAACGACACGGGGATACAATTCGTACGTCTCGATTAATCTAAGCATCTTGTCTCTGCTCTGTCGTCACGAATCCTCTCCAAATAGTGGTTCAGACGCCCTGCCATGCATCGCGAGCAGGTGAACATCATCCGGATCGGCGACCAGCTGCAGTACTTCCGGGAGTACCAGCGGAAGCTGCGGGCCCTCATCGGCGAGGAGCAAGCGACGCAGCGCGTGAACCAGGCCCTGGTGCTCATCACCCTCGGCGGCAACGACTTCGTCAACAACTACTACCTGGTGCCCATGTCCGTGCGCTCGCGCCAGTACGCGCTCCCCGACTACGTCCGCTTCATCGTCTCCGAGTACCGCAAGATCCTCCTGGTACGTCGTCGTAGCTGTAGAATTCACTCCGGCACGCGCGCGCGCCATGTGCGCCGCCGCACCGCCTCCATCAGTTCACCAGGCGAGAGTCACCTGTACGTGTGCTCGGCAGAGCGCCGGCACCGACCGGGCACCTCTGATTGAGACGACTAATAACCGGCGTGCATGCATCTTGTGTGCGTGTGCAGAGGCTGTACGAGCTGGGCGCGCGGAAGGTGATCGTGACGGGGACGGGCCCCCTGGGGTGCGTGCCGGCGGAGCTGGCGATGCACAGCCAGAACGGCGAGTGCGCGACGGAGCTGACGCGCGCCGTGAACCTCTTCAACCCGCAGCTGGTGGACATGGCGCGGGGGCTCAACCGCGACCTGGGCGCCGACGTGTTCGTCACCGCCAACACGCTGCGCATGAACTTCGACTACATCAGCGACCCGGCGAGGTTCGGGTTCACCGACGTGCAGACGGCGTGCTGCGGGCAGGGCCCCTACAACGGGATCGGGCTGTGCACGCCGGCGTCCAACGTGTGCGACAACCGGGACGTGTTCGCCTTCTGGGACGCGTTCCACCCCACGGAGAGGGCCAACCGCATCATCGTCGGACAGTTCATGAGCGGCGACACGGACTACATGCACCCCATGAACCTCAGCACCATCCTCGCCATGGAACGGGAGGGGCTCTACTAGCACATCCTTTTCTGGCTGGCGTCATCTCAGCCGCCCCGGGCACGAGTTATATACGTACGTACTGTACATTACATGTCGCGTGCGGATTAGGGGTGCAAGTTGATTATAATGTGATGCACCTTCGAACCTCTTTAGCGTAATTATTTGTATTATTTCTTCAAAATTATGAAAAAGTAGTACAAATGATTAAACTAAAGAGGTTTGGAGGCGCACCTAATGGTTACCCCTTTCACCCTTGGTGCCGATCGAGCACCACGCACTATGTCCTGTACGGAGCGTGGCAGATCAAAATTGCGTGTACTGGTACCGTGACACGATCGAGTGTGACTGTTTCGCATGATGTGTAAGGAAATTAATAATTGGTTGGGATCAATTGATCCGAATATATGATGATTTGTACTAATTTGTTGTGCTAGTTTGTGGTAAGGTAAAATGACCATTTTGGGGTCAAGGCGTTCGTGCGTGTCTCGCCGTGTGCTGGACCTGACCTTTTCGGCACGGCAGCGGCTGGAGTGGAGATCCCGAACCGTGTAAAAAAATTGAAAAAACAAAACGCGTTCCTCTTGCGAAAACCCACGACAAAATTTGAATCGCTTCCTGCTCCCAAACGGCTCTAGCCTTCTCCCCTCCTCCAGTCCTCCTCGAAGCATCCGCGCGCGCCTCCTCCCGCTCCCTCCCACTGCTGCGCTCGCCGCCCAGCCCCCCTCGCAGAGCAGGAAGCTCCTCCTCCTCGCCGTCGCGTCGGCAGCCGCTTCCGCATCTCGCTGCGGTCTCCTCGGACCCGATCCCGCACCCATCAGCGAGTAAGTGCGCGCGCCCTTCCCCCGTCGTCTCCTACCTCTCGCTCCCGCCCGCCGATTCGGCCGCGCAATCCCCCGCCGGGTCCGCTCCCAGCGGGCGCCGCGGCACGCAACGTAGTCGACGATACTCCTCGCCACCGATCGCTCGGATTGTTTCACCATCGATCGTTCTGAAATTTTTCCAGCCACTGATCACCTGGATTGCTCACCCCGATCGCTTGAATTCTGCAGGTGGCGAGTCTGTGCGGCTTCCATCTCTAGCAACAACCCCACTGAGCCTGAGGTTAGGTCATCCGACCGACGATGGGATCCCTCGCCGACCCGTACTCGCTACGATGTGTCTCCGACCTGCCCCCGCCATTCCGCCCCGTGTTTGGGTTCAGGTGCGACCCCGTGTGCTGATCGTTCAAGTTCCGCGTTTATATTTTGGTGTTCGTACGGAGTGTTTCTGCGCTATTGTGTTTGTTCAGTTGCGTGATTGCAACACACCCTTCTAGATGATTCGAATTTAGCAGTAGCCTAGTACTTTGCACGATATTACAGTGGTAACAACTTGATAGTTGAGACTTTGGGAAATATGGTTTTGACCGACTGGTGTAGGAGTGGGAGTTTAGTAACATTTCGGTTTCTATGCAGATACTTCAATTCCTTGCAGAGCGAATGCTTCCATGTGTGCTTCTTCTCGGATGTGAACATGGTTATCTCTGCACCTACTGGGAGTGGGAAGACCGTGCTGTTTGAGCTCTGCATCCTGAGGCTCCTCTCTAGGTTCCTTTCACCAGACTTGAGGTTCAATTTGGTTAAAGGGACCCTGAAAACAGTATGTGCCTTCTGACTGCCTTTCCTCAAAAAAGCGTAGGGGCTTATAATGTAACAGGTGGTTTTAGGATTCTGATAGTTTATTTTTATTGTATGCTTCACTGGAATGGCACTGCAGATCTACATTGCACCCTCCAAGGCACTTGTGCAGGAGAGGCTGCGGGACTGGAACACGAAGCTGGGCCCATTGGGGATCGATTGCTTGGAGATGACTGGTGACAATGAATTCTACAACAATAAAGCCATACACGATGCTGATTTGATCCTCACCACTCCTGAGGTCTATATCACTAATTATTTTGATATTTAAAGTTAATATGATACAGCTTGCTAACGAATTTCTTGCATTCTCTCTGGAATTGTAACACATGCAGAAGTTTGATTCTATGAGCCGACATGGTATAAGAGATGGTAGATTGGGTTTCTTCAGCGACATTGCTCTTGTCCTTATTGATGAAGTTCACCTTCTCAATGATCCACGTGGAGCTGCATTGGAAGCAGTTATCAGTAGAATTAAAATGCTTTCGCGACATGGCAACATGAAATCTGCTCCTTTGGCTCATGTTCGATTCATAGCTGTTTCTGCCACTATTCCTAATATTGAGGACATAGGTTTGTAAATCTCTTTAGTATTTCCTTAACATACCATTTACCTTTCCACATCACACTCCAGTAAAGGAAATTATGCTTCTCATTAACATTGTAAAATTTTCAGCGGAGTGGCTCCTAGCACCCCCAGAAGGAGTTAAAAGGTGACTAACAAAATTTACTTGAGGATTTTATGGAGTACTTCCCAATAAATTTAACTTATCAGTGGTATGCTTCTTTTGCAGATTTGGAGAAGAAATGAGGCCAGTAAAGTTGACAACCAAGGTCTTCGGTATGATATTTTAAATGTCATGTACCCGTATGTAGCAAAACCTGATAAAATACTTTGCCAACCCTTAAGATTAGCTATCCTGGAACTGCTCAGACTTAATTATGATGCAGCAAACTATTCAGCTAATCTGGCAGCAAACGCTATCCCTATCATGTGTTGCCTTGAAGGATCAACACCAAGTCATTAAAGGCTAGGTTGTTCCAATTTCCATCAGCTATTTTATTGTTTTTCTATGCCACAAATTCTATTGGATTTACATATGTCAAAACACCTTTTATGTACAAAATAGACACGGGTTTCTCAGTCATGAAATGATTTTAGAATTAACCTGCGTTTTGTGCTACTAGGTAAAATTATGAACATATATATACATGCTGTACTAATTGCCTAATATGTTTCCAGTGATCTTTCAGCTGCCACTTCATCAGCAATTTCTGTGCTGCTAACTCTTTCCTTTTTCTTATTGTGCTATTTAGGTTACGCTCCAGCTAAAAATGACTTCCTTTTTGAGAGGGTATGCATCTTTACTATCCCAGTGTTCTTTTTTTCACAACTAGAGGAGGAAAATTAGCAGTGAGTTTTAAGCATTTAATTAAAGTTCAATTCTGACTGCTTATTCATTTTCTTTTATTCAATTTGTAGAGGTTGCAAAGTTTTATTTATGGTAAGTAACATTCCCCCATCCCTCAGTTGTATTGCACATCAAGCAAGCTACAGTATCAGAATTTCAGTACTGAAAATAGAAATGAAATACTGACTACAGATATCCTGATGCAACATTCAAGAGGGAAGTCTGCACTCGTTTTCTGTTCTACAAGAAAAGGTGCACAGGAAGCAGCACAGTGCCTTTCACAAACTGGAGCATCACATGGGTATTCCAATCCATTTATGCAATCAATGCAGCAGTACGAACATCTAAGGGAGGCTTCTCTAACCTGTAGTGACAAGCAACTGCAGGCTTGCATTGTACATGGAGGTTGTCTGGAATCTTGTTCCCTAGCACCCATACCTTCCTTAACTTTGCAACCTTTAATTTTTGGTTGTCTTTAGGTACCCATGTTAGGTAATACACTTGGCCTAAAAACTTTAACTGATGTGATCCTATTCCATTTTCAGTTGGTTTTCATAATGGTGGTCTTTGCTTAAAAGATCGGAATCTTGTTGAGGGTCTTTTTCTCAAGGGTGATCTTCGAATTCTATGCACAACAAATACTTTGGCGCATGGTGTCAACTTACCAGCACATACAGTTGTCATAAAGTCAACACAATTTTTGTGAGAATAAAATTTTGATATGGCATCAATTAAGTTGATCTATACTTCTAGTTTCTGACATTGATTCTATTCTGCAGCAACAAAGAGAAAGGACTATATGTAGAATATGATAGGTCCATGGTGCTTCAGGTGTACTACTAAGTCTCAATATGTCCTATAAACTATTATTGTTGATATATATAATAAATATTTCATCTCGTTTCACATCTTACTGTGATTTTGTGTGGTTAAAATATAGCTTCAATGTTGTATGTCCATTGCTATATTTCTTTAACTTCTGTCTAAACTAATAGGTCAGGTTTGAGGCATAAAAACTACTCTCTCTGTTTCAAAATGTAGGTCGTTTTGGCTTTTCTAATTACATAGAGTTTGCTATGAATCTAGACATAACGCTGTATTTAGATGCATATCAAAATCTATCTAAAAAAGTTGTTTCTCGATTGTACTCATGTGCTAAAATCTTTATTAGAAGGTGGTTCTGAAATACATCATTGGCATTTCTGTACACGAAAGAGCAGGAGTACAAGATATTAACTTATCTATATAGGTTGAATTTTACTTATACTGAAAAACTTCAAAGTGATGTAGTTAATTGAATTTATTTGCTACCTTGAAAAAAGGCATTCATTATGAAGTGGCTCTACATTTTTACACTCATTTATCAAGACTCTTAGATTTCTGTTTATTTCTTGACTTCGAGCCCTGTATATTCTTAACTCGAAGTGGGGGTGCGGATTGCTCCTTCCCATCAAGTTTTGTTTTTGTGTGTATTTCGTAATTTTGTTCCCTAAACCACATCAACATCAACATGAAAATCTAAAAGGTATTGAAATTTACATGTATATATAATACGATTTGAACAGTAAAAGTTAGCACATTTAATACCTACAAAATATAAAACATACTATATAAGCATTCTCTTAAATCTGACAAAGCTTCTGTTTTTGATGATCTGCAGATGTGTGGGAGGGCTGGACGCCCACCGTTTGATGATACTGGAACAATTATAATTATGACAAGAAGAGAAACAGTAATTCATCCTGTGTTTCCACTTTTATAGATTTAGTGAATTGTGACAGGAAAAATATATCCTGGGTTATTGGGCTAACATGTTGTAAGTTTTCCTCTTAGGTTCATCTATATGAGAACCTTCTAAATGGAGGTGAAATGGTGGAGTCTCAGTAAGTGCTTCATGTGTTATCAGAAACTAGTGTTTTATGCGATATTTCACCTAAAAGATGACTATGATATGCACTGCATACAAGTTTATACTTCTGACCAAGTATTTATACTATCGCCAGGTTGCTGCCATGTGCAGTGGAGCATCTAAATGCAGAAATTGTTCAGCTGACAGTAGCTGACATAAGTTTGGCAATCGAGTGGATCAAGTGCTCATATTTGTACATCAGGATAAAGAAGGTATGGATACACTCTTCTTTAACATTTAAAATGTATGTCATTTTATGAATGTAGTAACTTTAATGATATATATTGCTAGAATCCTGAGAACTATGGTGTTAAGAGGGGGACTCCAAGAGATCTCCTTGAAAAGCAAATTCAAGGTAACTCCTTTTGGACTCTGTTGTTTTGAAGATCCTATTATGATGCCTTATGCGTTGATCCTAATCAATCTAGCATACAGATATATGTGTCGAGAAGATTCATGAGTTGGTAGAGTATGGACTGATTTTGACAGATGAATATGCATTCCTTCTACAACCGTTAGGTAAAGTTTTCTTCTGTAAAACACTATGCAGATGCAGAAATTACAATCAGCATGTGTCATAAACTGCAATGCTCAATCTTTAGTGATGAAATACTGCCTTTTTTGTTGCACCATACCCTTTATGCACTGGGTTCACCCAGCACATGCAAAGCAAACTGTAGCCTAAAATATATGTTATATATATCAACCAGCCAGATCCATGAATATTAGTATCTTGCATTATATTGGTCTAGAATCTGGATACACTGTCGCTATCTCATGATCTGGGTTTGTTGGATTTGTAAATCCCCAGGGTTCCCATATGAAAATGGGGCACCCTATTTCACAGTTTTAATACTATGTCGATTCCTGCATAATATTCTGATAATGACACGCGTACACCTTATCTCTTCCTCCTCCCAACTCTGAGGGTTAACATGCAGCCATGCAGAAATGTTACTTGGAGTCTACCATTATGTGATAACCAATATTATTATTTGATTATTTTGAATCCATTTTCCCTCGCATATATATTTTCCTGCTATTTAGAGATGGTAGTATTCCAATTAATCGCTCCATCTGCATGTGTCTATTTTGCAATTTTTCATTAAAATTATTCTCCTTTAAGATCTACTATAATTTTTCATACTCAGAGCCTGGGAAGCTGATGGCAAAATTCTACCTGAAGTTTGATACAATGAAGCTTATCGTCAAAGCTTCTGCCAGTTGCAGTTTGGAAGATTTATTGCATATTGTCTGCCACTCTGCAGAGATTACTTGTAGGTACTTGCACATATTTTGGATTAACTATTAAGTGTCAATCAATTTATTTATGTTTTGGTATATCAAGGGATCCAACTGCGCCGAAATGAGAAGAAGATTCTAAATGACATAAATACTGACAAAGATGGTAGACTCCTCTTTCATATTGTCATGGAGAATAGAAAAAAGAAGAAGCGTATTCAGACAAGAGAAGAGAAAATATTCTTGCTAGCAAATGACTGCTTAACTGGGGATCCCCTAATCCATGATTTATCCCTCAACCAGGTTGCTTGTTTGTCTAATTTAAAATACATCTTTGTTTTTACCTCTGCTATGTTAACTTAAGTGAGCTTCCCATGCAGGAGATGAATTCAATATGCTCAAATGGATGTAGGATTGCCAGGTGCATGAGGGAATATTTTCTATACAAAAAGAGTTACAGATCTGCTATAAATTCTATGATCCTTGCAAATAGTCTACATCAAAAGCTTTGGGAGAGCAGTCCATTTCTGCTGAAACAACTGCCTGGGATTGGAATTGTAACAGCAAAGGTAGATATATTAATTTTCTTATTGTTATGTAGACAATTAGACAGCCTGCATAATTAATGCTTGAATTGATCACTTGCCACAGGCTCTGAAGAGTGCTGGAATTTGTGACTTTGACACCTTCACAGCTGCTGATGCTAGAAAGATTGAATTAGTAACAGGGCGCAATTATCCATTTGGCAATCATATAAAGGAATCAATGTCATCATTGCCACCCAAAATTGACATACACATAGAGGATGCTGGAAACAGACTGGGGAAATCGACCATTACTGTAACACTAACTCGTCTATCACAGGCAATTCGATCCAATAAACGCAATTTTGCTGACATGGTACCTTATCAGCTTTTCTTCCAAACACTTAGTGCTTTTAGTACCTACTAAGTCTCATAATATTCTTTTGCTAGGTTGTGGGCTCAGAGGAAGACAATGTGATCCTCTTTCATGAGAAAATAAGGTCAATATACTCCTTTCTTTGTCAAACTGAGACCTTTTGACAATTTTTTTTCCTACTGATGTGAATGGTTGTTTGTTGTTGTTATGATTGTTGCCACCAGGACTCAAGAATTCCACAGGTAACACTTTTCAACTTTATTATTCCAAGATATGTTTGACCATTCTTCTTCACCGTCAAATGAGAGTGATATAACATCATCTGAACCTGCTATTAGGTTGTAGTGTCTTTTTTGCAGAAGCAAGGGCTATATAATATCTTTATTAAATATAATGTTCTAACTGTTTGTTTTAGTAAGCTTCATATTATTAGTGGTGTTTTATAGCGAACAAATAAGCTGAAGTATCATTATTTTATATAACAGATGAACAGATCGCAATGGTAGAAAAAATGAACAAATTGGAACTAATATCATTATAGAAGTATCTAGCTGTGCTCTCAGATACCTAAGTTTAATCCTAAGTTGTTCAGGGTTTCTCAGTCCGCACTGCCAATTTGTTGAAATGCAGCCCATATTCTGTAAAAGTTTTTGTGCCATGCCCCCCGAATGCACGGGTCACTCTGAAGGTTGATCTGATATTTGAAGAATATGGTAATATCACCAACCCAAAATGCTATCCTTAACACATTTAATACATACATCATGTGTATGCTCACACTGTTTACACTTCCATTTTATGGTGAAGTTGGTCTTGATGTGCACAAGAAGCATATAATCAGCAGGGAAGATGATTTGCATGTCACCAAAGAGCATGGGATAGATAAGGCTGAGCCCACATACAATCTCCCTGCAGATATTTGTTTGGTTAGCTCCAGAACAATTCGAACAGGCCGATCTCAGTCTCGCACTGAAGAAAGGCCTCTTTCCAAAGAGGTATATGTCATAGAAGATGATGATGCTGTCACTACTCCTGAGAAAGCTGATAATGCGCAAGGAACCAGAAAATTTAACAACTTGGCTTCACTGTAAGTGGTTAATCTTCTTTTTTTTATGCTGGACAAACTGGGGAATATCCGATCTGTAGTTTGCAAATATCTGGAAAGTTGGAATTGGTCATTATGGTCACAGCTACAAGTGAAAAAATTTCAGCACTTATCACATTAGCAGTTACTTCACAACTTTGTACTTATTTAGTATATATTAACCAAGCCATGTTTTCTGAACCATAGGTGAATATTTTGTAACATGGTATTTTCACTATTACAGGGAGGCCCCCAGCTTTGATCTGCTGTCTGAGGAAGAGTACGGAGGTAAGACAATTCTGCCAACAGTATATAGCTATGTGCACTTTATGCTTCATTTGTGCTCCTCCCTTTGAAATCTAGGGTTTTATTATTAGCTTGCTGAAATGTGCATCATCATGCTTAGATATGCAAGCTGCTGCATCAATGCCTGAACCAGCAAAGGCAGAATGCAAAAGTGCGACAAGCAATACGATCTTTGATCACATACGCAAGAAATCCAAAGATTTTCCCACTCTGATGCTGTCAAAATCCATGGATAGCTCTTATGAACCTCTGATACTGAAGAAGATGAAAACATCAAGAGACCAGTTTGGGGTAGAGCGGATCAGTCTGCAGGCGGGTGGGATCATGCCAATGGATTCTGAACCTGCTGAGCCTAGGGTCTCTCCAACCAGTATGCTGTTTACTGGCAAAAGGGACAACCCATCTGAGAAGAAGATAATGATAACACCAGGCGAAAGCCCTCTTCGGTTTTCTGGTGAAAATGACATCTCACTGGAGAAGAGCAAGATCCTGATCGATGCTCCAGATGAAAACTCCCATCTCCAACTTGCAGCCAAACGTAGCAGCCCATCTGAGAAGAGCAAGGTGCTGACAACTCTAGATGAATGCTCTCTTGGGCTTGCAGGTGGTAAGGGCAGTCCTCTGGAGAAGAGCAACATCCTGATCAGAACTCCAGTTGAAAATCCTTTCAGAAAAGGAACTCCAGCTGAAAACTCTCCTCTTGCAGCTAAACGTGACGGCCTATCTGAGAAGAGGAAATTCAGCTTCAGCGGTCCCCTTCCATGCTTTCAGGCTGAGCAATGCACAAAGAAAGAAGTCCGACCTGCATATCGACCCTTCAATATTGAGGAGTATATCAAGGAAATATTGCAGAAACCAAAGGATAGTGGGAGCGGCGACTCTTTTCTTAATTGTAGGAGCGTCTTTTCCTTTCTCTGATTTGCTGGAGATCTTGAACAATGTACAATCTGTTATTGTGCTCAAAACATGCACTGTAACGTGGCAACGTATCTCCTTTTCGGGACACAAACTATGAATGCTAATCTGCAATTTGCTCTGTAACAAATGACATTAGTGTGCTTATGTATGGTACATGTACAAGCTGTTATTGGCTGCACAAGTGATGAAGTTTTCCACCGGGTGCCACGCTAGATGTGTGACCCTTGATGCCATGTTGCATGGCATTTCCTCCTTACCATCCTGTCCTGCACGACGAGCAGACAACAGATTTTCAAGAGCACACTATGAACTTCAGAAGTAACTTCGCCGAGACATTAACTGAATACTGAAAGCACATATGGAGAACTTCAAATGGCTGTCCCCTAACCTTTTCTACCAACTCCAAGAGAGAAATTGCTGAGCAGTGCCGGCAGTGCCGGAATCTTTGTAGGAGCATATGATTGTACCCTGTAGCGAAAGTGCAATGTTCAGTAGGGGGTAAAATGGCATTCGCTGCTTTAGTCATGAGCTTTGGAGTTTCAGGTTATATTTGACAGCACATACCCACAATATTTTTTTAGGATTAACAGTACTCCAGATTGCTCTTTCAGAGTGAGAGATGGAAAAACAGAGATGTTTGAGGCAATATACCTGTAAGGGTTGGCGCTAGCTTCCAACGTAGTGCCAGTGGTCTGCGCAGCAGTCCGGGAGAAAACTTTGAACGTATTGCTGATTATCATAAGAACCAGAACAACAATGAGGAAATGAGCAATAATGGGGTAATGAGAAGCAATAGAGACTATGCTCTATGAGTCTCTGTTAATGCGTTTCGGTATTGAACTAGGAACCTGTAAGATCCAGTGGCAAAGTAGCTCCCGTCATTGCTGGCGCAGCAGCTGAACCGGTCGAAAATGTAGTCCTCGGTGTACAACTCTGACAGCTGCAGCACCAGCAGGCAAGCAACATTTTCTGATACTGTCATCATTTGTTTGAAATTTGGACAGTTTTAATTGACAAATTGAACTGTTTCCATGATGGGTAAAGTATGAAGCACGTACCTTTGGGCGAAGGAACTCGTGCACCTTGTATGTGGCGATGGGTGAGGCCTCCACGCGCAAGTCCCAGAGCTGCAAACGGCGAGGCTTCAGGGTGAAACCGTTGCTGCATTGCTCTGCAGAGTTGGTATGCTTGGAAGAAATGGTTTCATAGCACCTTGAGGTTCATGTAGTCGCGAGTTAGGAGGCATCTTCCCTCGCCAGTGAACTTCAGATCGGTGATGCAGGAGATTATCTCGGTGAAAAATGTGCTGGGCTGAGGTCGGCTCTGGCGATCCTGGAATCTGTTAAGCAGGCGACAGTTCAATTCAGGGAGTGATGGTTTGAACTCTTGCGGATCGAACGAGTGGCCTTACGAAGCACAAGCGTCGAGAGTTGAGATCGAGGGGTGGTTGCAGAGAGAGCACTCACGTTCTCACGCTCTGGTCGCACAGCGCCGACCGCCGCAGGTCGACCAGCCGGACGAGGCCGCTCGAGCTGCCGTAGGCCAGCAGGCTGCAGGACGACGGGTGGAATTCGGCCGTGGAGATCACCTCTGGTTCACCACCATCCAGCAGCCAAACGCAAGCGTCAGTGCTTGTTAAGTAAGGCATGTTAGCGTTGCGCCGTCGCGTTGCCATTTCAACGAACTTGACATGTGCTAGCACTTGGGAAGTTGGGATGGTAAGAAAAATTGACCAAATCACCTACGAGATCCTCCATGACCGCGGGCTTCTTGTCGACGATGTTGAAGCACTGGCTCGTCACCTCCAGGTGCCACAGGTTGATCCTCAGGTCGTCCGCGGACACGAACGTCTCCCCGTCACTGCATGCACATTAACAAAGAAAAGTATTACCATCACTTTGCCTGAACAAGAGCACGGTTCAGGCGCAGAATGAACCTGCGAGAATAAGAGTAGCCTACCAGTTATTCGAGATGGAGTGGATGTTGAACTCGTGAGCACGATCGAAGACTCTCCAGCACTTTGCAGAGTACCCATCTCCGACATCACCTATCTGATCGACCAAGCGTGACAGCAAAAATTCATAAGCCTCTCAGTATCATCATCCAGCAGGCAGCAGTGCATCAATCGAATGCGCTCTGAAGAATTTAGAGAGTAAAACCTTTTCAATTAGCTCAGAGGAATCTGCAGACGAGCCCCTGTGTTTCGTGGCCGCCCATTCAGAGTGTGGTTCTTGCAGAAGCAGCGCCGAGGTGCTCCGGCGCCGCTCGCCGTCCCCATTCCTCGCCGCCTTGCGTTCCGAGACCTGCCCTGAAGAAACAGCGTCATCATACTTGAATCCTTCTCCTCTCTGTGCCATTAATTATAATTGCCGCGCTCGGTACCTTCCAGAGCTTGACGGTGCGGTCGTTCGTGGCGAGCATGCACAGGGACCGGTGGTTCGGCCGCGGGCACCACCTCACCTTCTTGATCTTCTCGCTGATCTCCAGGCTGTGCAGCGCGTCAAACTGTGCGACAAGTACCGGCAAGGGCATCGTCAACGGAATGCGTGCGCTAAATTTGCAGTAAGATTTCGCCCAGCTCATCTGATGAACAGGAACAGCTCGATCGACCGGTGGCTCACCTCCGGCTCGTGGCTCTGGAACTCCGTCGCGAAGCTATACCTCGGCGGCGGCCCGTCGTAGTCCGTGCGCTCCAGCTCGGCGCGAGGCCGCGCGTGGTCGTCCTCGTCGGTCCTTCGGAAGATGATCACGCGCCCGGCGTGGTCACCGGCGGCCAGGAACTCGCCGCCGCCGTCGAACTCGATGGCCGAGATTTCATCCGCTGCGGTGCGCGTGCAATCAAAGCACCGATTAGCTCAACAACAAACACGCGTCGGCAGTCGGCACGCATTGATACGTACCGTCATGCTGGGACGCGGCCGGGCCGTTGCGGTGGCCGCCCCTGGCCTCGGGCGGAAGTTCGCCGAGGACCTGGGAGAATTTCCACTGGGGGAGATGGGACGGCCGCGATTCTTGGTTGCCGGAGGACGAAGAGGAGGTCGGGGACGGGATTATGGAGCTCGTGCTCCGCCGATGCCGGCCGGTGTTGCTCATCGTCGCAGCCTATATCGGGAATGCCTCGCTTCCTAGAACCACCGGAGGCTGCAGTGCTCTGGTTTTAGAGCATCCGTAGCCACTCGCCGCCCATTATCGTCATCTGCTGTTGGCTCTTGCGCTTTTCCAGTTCCTGCCCAATCATCATGCTAGGCAGCCGCACGCCCGCACCGCACCCATCGGCCATCGCCGTCGCAAAATGGCCCATGCTAGTATATGGTTATTCGCTGAGTTTACTGCTCCCTCCGTTTTTTTACAAGGCGTGACCGGATATGACACACTCTTCTTAATTATACTTTAGTCACTAGTTATTTTTATATTATTTTATTTATAGTTATGAACTTAATCATTAGCAAGCACTTTTTGAATACAAATTCAACCATGTCAAATTTACATACAAAACTAATAAAATGATGGGTAAATTATTGATCAAAATTCTAAAGTTTAAATCTTGTTATACATGCACGTCGTATAAACAAGAATGAAGGGAATATTTGTTGACTTTTTTTAATACAAAACCTTTAACAGCCCATTGATACATTACTCGTTTCAAAATCACAGATCATTTGACTTCTTTAATAAGACGAACAAGCAAATTTGAAGTTAAAAATCAAACAACCTATAATTTAGAACTGGAGGAGTAATGTTTAACATACCTTCAGATATACTCCATATATTATATCCAGATATATAAAAAAAAGTACAAAATATAGCAGGCAAAAACAGGACAGAAAAGGTGCAGCGAAACATTTTCAGGCAAAGAAACCACAAATGCCTTTACTCTCGTAAGAGCATGTCTAAGAGCTTGTCAAATTTTACTTAGTAAATTTTGTGTTTTGCCAACTCTCCTAAAAAGATATGACAAGTAAAAAAAGCATTCCCTAACAATTTGGCATAATTCACTTGTCAAACTCAAATTTAACTTACATAGATAGAAATAAAATTATGGTTCGTCCTTCCATCTCTTGAAAACTTATATGGGATCCCTCACAGGAGAAACACCTATGACTAGTTGAGTACACGCATGCATTCAGTGATGCCAAATCGAGTACACGCACGTAAATTTACACACTGAAGGCTGAGTTTTTCTAAGTTGTCAAAACTTAAGTCCTTTGCTAAACTATTGAAAGAGTGTTTGGAGCGTTTTTACCCAAAAAAAAAAACAAAGATGCCAACTTGATTTGGCAAACTATTAAAACTATTAGGCACTGGGCCGGCATAACTGCGTGTTACGAAGAACTCTATAGATTATTTAAATCAGGATATAGCTAACCAACCTTGACCTAGCAATCCACTGCAGCAGGTTCAGGACGCCGGGTGGTTCGTACGCTCTACACTTTCATGTGATCCTCTAGATCTAATTTTAACTTGATTATGTTCATGCTTACATGTTGGGGGTAAAATTCAGGACGATGCTTTCAACCGCTAAAGAACAAAATTTGCTAGCCCCGTGTTCCTCACGATGACAGATCAGCTGCTAGCTTGCTACACATTTACAGGTGTCTGATCTCCCACGTCCACTAGTCCAACAGCGAGAAGACTGGGACCCCCTTCGCGTTGAAACTTACACATTTCACAAGTAGTTCCTGTCCAACTTCAAATTCCTTTTGACCATTTGCCTGCAACAAATCATACATAATTTCAGTAACAGAAGTTCATTTAAAAGGGGAAAAAACGGATTCAAAAGAGTTAACAATCACAAATATAGTGGCACGATCAATAAAAAGAAAAGACGCAACAAATACCACAGAATAAGCACTTGCATAATGTTGGTATGAACAGGGGGAAATCTCTCAATAGTTATATGAAGTTACCTCAAACTTATGCATTCCGCGTGCTCCATCGCTCAGCTCAAGTACTAGTCCAAAGGCTCGAATCTGATAGACCTTTGCTGTAACCACATCACCCAACTTCATAGACCCAGATTGGAAGTTCACAGAAGTCTGCTTCAGGTCCCGAGTGTTGCTAGTAGTCGGTTCTGGAACCTTTTCTGACCCACTGGTTTCCAGGCTGTTACTCCCAGATTCCTCAATCTTTACTTTCTTATTAGGTTTCTTGGTAGCACCTGAGGCTTTCTTAGCGGTAGCTGACCTAACCTCCTGACGTTCACTGGGTGCTTTATATGGTCTAGGAGATGACTTCGCAACCTTTGCCCGCTTCTTAGGACAATTTGCAGCATCCTGAGCATCACAGTCAGCCTCACTTCGAATTATAACTGAAGGAGTCGAAAATGCAGGTTCCTCAGTTGTGCCATCTTCATGGTTGCTACTGGATGGCTCAGCATCAGCACCTACACTGGGCATGTTCTCTACAGCAGCCCAGCCTACTTCTTGACTTGGCAAAGGACCTTTACTCTCTAAATTCTTCTTACGTGGTTGGGGTAAGGTTGCCTTAAGTGAGAGTTTAATGTTACCCCTCACGTCCTGTCCAATACACATCAACGAGAGCGTTTGGCCCACAGTTACAATATCCGAGACTTTTGATACCTGAGGGGGGAAACAACAAAACAAAATACACAAATAGTAGTTAAAATGATGAAAAGCTAGTATGTCAGTATTCAACCCAATAAGTGAGGCAAAACAAAAGAAAACTATTCAAGAGAGAAATATTTACTACTAATAAGCATCCAAGTCTAGAACCATAGAAATGCACTAACAGTGCTGAGTAAAACTGAATCACAAGAAAAATACCTGTTCATGTGACAGCTCTGAAATGTGAAGAAGGCCTTGCTGTCCACCATTGAACTCCACAAAAGCGCCATACTCCTTAATTGAACAAACAGTTCCTTTGTATGTCCGACCTACTTCAATTTCACGGCCCACGAGAAATTCAACCTGCATTGAAAAGAAATCGTAGATTTCATTGTATTAATATTCTTCTTCCCATACATTTTCACTTAGCATTTTAACTAGAACAAAAGGAGATTATGTATATAGTAAGCAACGGTTATCAAGCACTATCATAAGCAGGTGTCATAAGAATTTGTACCTTCTCAATAGCTTTATCCATAATAGGTTGGGTTTTAGCAACAATAGTGACTGTACCATCACTGACTGATACCCTTGCACCTAACAATGTTAGAAAGAAATTAATACCCGGTAGTTGAAGAAAATATAACCCAGATGAAACATGTTTTGTGCCACTGGTTTATCACACTGAGGTGCAAACCCAAAACACGCATCAGCATAGCCAACTTTAAGAAAAATGGGACAGACCCTGGAATATAAAATCTAATGAAACCATCTATACCGAGATGTTTTCCAGTTAGTTTAACACATGCAGCTCATTGCTATATAAAGTCCTGTGAATCACATAGCTTGATGACACCAAACGGTAGAGAATGGATTAGTTTTGCTGTCCTTGATATCCCACTGTTTTCTCCTTTCATCTAGTCAGCTATTGGAAATGCCTGTTTTTACTCGCTAATTTGCAGCTGAAAACTCTCATATTACCCCACCCACCACCAAGAAATATGCACCAATATCTTGTCCAATGAAATAAATAATTCTTACAAAAGATCACAAGAAAGAATATGAACAAAGGCAGGTGCATAGATAGCTGGATACCTGTTTCTTGCTCAATTTTCTTCCTGTGGAAAAGCAGTTTCCTAAGAGAGTCGCTGCTGAAGCTCAGTGTAGCTGCAAACAGAGGGTCAGTTCTGACCTTAATCATATCAGGATTGTCACAAAACAACAAGCAAGTACATTAACAAACCTAATCGAGGGGCACTTCCATCATTCATAGCACGCGCAGTACTTATTTCTTGGTCCATGCGGTCAAGAATTTGATTACGAGCCTTCCGTGCAGGCTCTAAACTTTCACATATTATGTCCAATGGTATTCCAGCAGGTTTTATATCCAGCTGAATAGCAGTAATACCTTTCCTCGTTCCTGCAATTTTGAAGTCCATGTCACCCAAATGATCTTCAAGACCCTGACAAAAAATGATTATAATGTTCAGTTCAGCATCAACATTTTTTCATTCTGTGAAAACATCATATACAATTGAATGAAAAAACCTTTGAATGAAGAGAAACAAACCACTTACCAAGATATCTGTTAAGATCCGATAATTAGAAATATCTCCAGTTGTTGGATCTACTTGACTTATAAGACCTACTGAAATACCAGCTACATGTTCTCTTACAGGTATCCCAGCATCCATCAAAGCCATACTTCCTGTGAAACCACATTTACAAATGCATGAACATTAAGAAAGAAATGATAGTTGTCTAGCTGTTCAAGGATATCCAATAACAATGAAAAAGTACTTTACATCAAAGTAAGCAAATAGTTCCTCTAACTAAAAAGAATGGCATTCCAGCTTGGTCCTAAGTCAAACCATCTAAGATTTGACCAACTTATAACATAGAAAGGACCAACATGTGAAATTAAGCATCATTAGATTTATGATGAGTATTTTCATTGTATACCAATTTGATGTCATAAATGTTAGATTTCGAACCTGAGATAGTATGACTTAGGACAAAACTAGAATGATATTACTTTTGGGATGGAGGAAACATGAGCTAAACAAATTTTATCGAAAGCATATTCCTTGCATTTATGGCAGAAAGGAAAAGGGTGGTGCGAAAGAACTGCTTTGCTTTGTTAAAAAGAGAGAAGAAGGGACTCAACATATTTCTTAGGATAGTGAAGCATGTGATCTTGCTCTTGCAAAACGTATAGCGCCACTATAAGAAAAAAATGATTTGTAGCATACCTCCACATACTGATGCCATTGATGTTGAACCATCAGAGGCCATGACTTCTGAATTTACCCGAACAGTATATGGAAAATCACTTTCTGGAGGAAGCACAGCAAGCAATGCTTTCTCCGCAAGAGTGCCTGCATAATGATACAAAATAAATAGCTGCAGTGCTGGTGTTCATTTTGCTTCATCCAACTTTAAATCAGACCATAGTACCCCAATCTTGCCCAAATCACACCAAATCCTCAAGCTTTCGTGCACTATTTGAAGTTCCCTAGACTACTCTGTTCCAAAATTATGTCGTTTTCCTATGTCAAACTTTTATAATTTTGACAAAGTTTATACATACAATACTAAAAATGCACTGTAAGGACATACTTCATAGTGGATTTAATGAACCACATTTTTCTGTAAACTTGATCAAGATCAGCGAAGTTTGACGTTTATATATACAATAGCAAATGAATGCACTAGGACACACTTCATGGTGGATTTAATGAAACTAATTGAATGTTGTTGATGTTAGTTCATTTTTGTATAAACTTGATCAAAGTTAGAGAAGTTTGACTTAGGACAAAACTAAATCAACCTACATTTTGGACCCGAAGGAGTATATTACTTCATCCACTTCTTGTCATGTGACATTAGGATTTGAGGGAAAAGGCCAAACTTTATAAAAGTTGGCCAGCAATTAGTTTTATACGCATGCCTATTATAAAAAGGTTGTATGAACAAATTCAACATTGATTCTGTTGCAATTGATTATGAGATAAACTTGAGGTCAACATATGGAGGGGCCACACTACTGCATCTACCAAATAAAGATTAATTAAATCAAATTGATAAGCCTCTATATGAGCCAAATTGAGTGTGGATATCAGACATATTCCTTTAAATAACTTCAGGATAGTTTATTTAGCATATGGAAGAAAGAGTGTGTACCATGTCCAACTTCCCTTCGATTCAGGCCACCACGTTTGGCAACTTCATTTATTGAAAATGGTGGAAAGCTATAGTGAAGCATGAAGCGCTTTGTTGGAGGGCCAACAATTGAATCCAGTCGCTGAGCATCACCAGGAGCACCAAGGGTAACTGTACATAGAACCTACAACCATGATGCTGGTTATTTGCATGATTATATATGCAACAACTTGGTCTATGTTAAGTTCCTCCAAGTTTAAGCAAATAATACTGTGTATGTGCCGTCGTATCATTTGGTAATGTGGACTGTTAGCAATAATCTTGTTACTAGAGAGTTGTGCTCAGGGTCAACTAGTGTCTAGTTCATTCCCATTAGTAGTGCTAGCTAGATTTTATAGCTTGTTAAAGAGAATAATATGTAGATCATGTGGGCATCGACTGCATTGATTAAATGGGCAAGCGTGCAAGCCTTGTAACAGTTACATATATGTGAGAAAACGATGAGGGCTAGTGTGATCGCGTCAACCATAAGAGTACTTGTGTTATTTTTGTGGTTGTGTGCGTCCACCAGGAATAAACACTAGTGTGTTTGTAATAAACACGTAAAAAGGAGGGAGTGATTTCCAAAATGCACTGTAGAGATCAGAATAAAGAGATAGAGAGCACCTGTGTATCTCCACGTGAAAACAGGGCAGATCCATGTAGTACTGGATATGTGCTGGATTCACAATACAATGGTCTGACCTCATCAAGTTGTCTACCATCTACTCTAAGTCCCTCCTCAATTATTCTTTTACGTATGACCTGCACAATTCGTCACAAATACTTGTCAAAGTAGCAAAAGTGATCCGATAAGAATACAGCAAGAACAAAGTAACATCACGTGGTTTCACTTAGGTAAATTTGCCCAAATATTATGAAATATACCATGAACGTATAGCATCTTCACAAATTTGAGCAGAATAACTAGACTAAGATTATATCCATTAAGCTGCAGACATGTAACAGCACGCATTCCATGCTGAGCAATTTCTTCCCTCTTTTTTGTTGCAAGATTCTGCAACAGAAATTAATGTGGCCTACCTGTTTCCTCACTGTGTCAACTGCCTTGGAAAGAAACTTCAAGCTGTCCTCATCATTTTCTTCTTCAAGCTTTGCTTTCACAGATTGTGCAATTTTTTCTAAAGCTTCTCCCCGCTCAAACTGAAATTAAAATACCCAATAAATCCATGCCGTAAAGGGGTAAAACATTTCACACTTCTTGCTGGTGCAGGGGTTTGTAAATGTCGATCAATATCGAATGTTTTGGCTTCCCCTCCACCAAGCATAAGATAAAATATAATAACCTTGCCATATGATGAATCGGTGAAGACTTCCTCAATAGGTGCTTCTGATAATGTTCTAATCTTCTCGTAGGATGTATCTGAAATCAGAGATATCTTGTATTCTTTTTTCTCTTTACCGGCTCGCTTAGCCAATCTTATTTGAGGGTCGATACATTTAATTGCCTGAGTAATAATAAATGCATGAGACTATACTCACGATGGATTTTTTTAAAAAAAAAAGATAAATAAGATTACCTCAGAGTGTGCAAGCTTCATTGCTGCCTGAAGATCTCTTTCAGTTATTTCACGAGCTTGTACATCTATCATTAAAGTTTTATCCCGTGAACATGCATAAATAAGATTGAGATCACTCAAACCTAGCTGCAAAGCACCGTCCAATATAAAAAAATATGAGTCAACTGAACAAATTTGTAGTGGTGCAGATCACAAATACGATATTAAGTTCGATCCATTGTGAAATGCTACAAGGAAATATAAGGTCCACAAGCACACAACATCATGAAAACAATACATGCACAATTCACAGGATACAACAAATTTGTTCCCCGTGTCAGTAAACCAACCAAAATATACCTCATCTACTGTAGGGTTTAATACAAAATTCCCATCAATTCTCCCAACACGTATTACTCCAATCGGACCATTCCAAGGTATATCAGATAGCATTAATGCAGCGGAAGAGGCATTAGCAGCCATCACATCAGGATCTTGCTTTCCATCTGATGAAAGAACATTGACCATGATCTAAAAAAAGAGGATGTGTGATTTTATCAATGAGTTCCAATGATTATTCAAACTATAATAATTTGGTGTATCATAAGAAAGAATACCTGAACTTCATGGTAAAAGCCAGGAGGAAACAATGGTCGTATTGGTCGATCAATTATACGCCCACAGAGAAGTTCTCTTTCCTTAGGTGCACCTTCCCTGCGCATATATGTTGTGGGAATAACACCTTGAGCATATTGTTTTTCTTGATAATCAACCTACAGTCATGCAAAAAAGTAAAACTTCATTGGAGAGAAGAAACGACCAAATAGTACTCGAAAGACAAATATAGAAGGCAAAATATTGCATTAAACAAAACATAACTTTTGGGCCCTGAAAATCATCACAATTTTTTATACAATTTAGACTTAGAATACCACATAGGAAAGAGCTTGTTGTTTTTTTTTGAAAATTTAAAGAGCTTGTTAATTAGATGGATATTTTGCGACATTTCAAACTCAAAATATCCTTGAATTACAAAAAGGTTTATCATTCTTTGAACCGGCTACTTGGAATCAGCTTTTAGTTTCACCAATTTCTTGATGCAGTTGTGTGCCTATTTGGACGATTAAAACAAAACTAATCATTCGTCAATCAAATACATGTTTGTAAGACATGAAGCAAATAATAAAACATCAAAGCTCAAGTGTGAGAATGGAGGCAGATGTAATTATGGCAGTATTGGAGTCTCCTTAATCCTTATGAAGCAAAACCAAGCATGATTCATCAACTGAAAGTTGTTTATGCGCACATATGATAACCATTTCAAATTGCATGACTTAAAAGTGGGGGGAGATGAAGTGGGAATTCCTTGTACAATTCAACGCTCTCTAAAATCAACATCACAATCACATTATACAGGCCATGGGATGAAGCGTACAGTTAACGGGAGGAAGTCCCGGACGGGCTCGGTGGACTTGGCGGCGGCGACGGTTGAGAGAACGTGGGTGTCTTCCATGGAGATAACCACGGAGCCGTTCGCGAAGCGCGCAATCTTCCCCGTCTCGAAGGCGATTGTGCGGCCCCCGATCTCAAACTCCTCGCGGAAGCTCTCCAGCACCTTCCGCCCCGGGGCAGGCGGCGGCGGCGCCGCATCCGCGGCCGCCTCCTCGGCCGCGCCGGAGAGGAATGCCGCGCGGGCACCGGGGACGGCGAGAGGCGCCGCAGGCAAGCGGACGCGGGGCCGGCGGCGTGCCAGGGAGCGAAGGGAGGCGGCCACCGCCATCGACATGGTGGCCGGCGGCGTGCTGGGGGGAGAGGGGTTTTGGCTAGGGTTTAAGCGGAAGAAATGGTTGGGGTCCCGCCGTCTCCCCTGTTTTGTGGCGGAGTTGTTTGTCTCGCTGTGAACCATGGCCCACATGTCAGTTGACGAAAGCTCCGCAGCTTCTCGCGTTTCTGTTCTCCCAGCGATCCAAACCGTAAATTCATCGATCGACGGCTCGGGATTCTCAAGGCGTGTCGCCCGGTTCTCCCCAGTCCCCACCGCCACCGGCGCGGAGCACGCCGCGTAGCCATCGTCGTAGTCATTTACGTGTATGCCATTAAAAAAAAAGTTACCTGTTACGTGTATGCCATGAAAAAGTTCCCAAGCACCTACATGTCATGCACCATAAGTTTGTTGACGTACATGCCATTTTGGATGGATGGAGAGTTAACAGAGGTGTTAGAGAGTGTGTAAAGACAGTTTTGCCCTTATGTGCAATAAAGTGTTTAAAAATGGCAGAAAAGTGGGAAAAATCGAAATAAATATCGTAAAAAATCAGAAAAGTGGAAATAAATTATAAAAATGATTAAAAAATCAGAAAAGCGAAAATAAATTATAAAAATCGAAATAAATATCGTAAAAAATAAGAAAAGTGGAAATAAATTATAAAAATGATTAAAAAATCAGAAAAGCGAAAATAAATTATAAAAATGATTTAAAAATCGTAAAAAAATATTAGAAAATGGAAATAAATTCTTAAACGGTTAAAAAATCTGGGAAAATCGAGAGTAATGCTAGAAAAAATTAGATAAATGTGGAAAAAATTAGAAAAGGGTTGCAAAAAATAAGAAAAAATTAGACATTAATTTTTTTAAAAGGGAAAAATAGGTGCATGACCATTGCAAACAATCAAATGTACATATCACATGGCAAAAAATAAGGGATGACCATTGCAAACAATCAAATGTACATATCACATGGCAAAAAATAAGGGATGACCATTGCATAGTAACAAGTTCATATCACCAACATTTAAACAGATAAGGTCACTAGTTTTCATCACACTTAGTCCACACATAGACATCACACTTAGTCCACACATAGAAAGTACAGTTCACTACTTTGAATGACATCACACCAAACCAGACATGTCTCAAATTACATCAAAAGTAATAGTTCCTCATAATTTATTCAAGCTGGAGTTTCTTCTTGCTTCTGGTATTAGAAGCTGGGCTGGATGGGTTGACCACTTCAACAGGAGCCCTCCTTGGTGTACACTTCTTCATGATGGCTTGCTTCTTGTCACACCCGTTTTCCGAAGAAAACCGAATGCATCTCATACGTGTGCCATAATCACAATTTCACACATATGATAGACAAATGAGTGTAATATCATAGTACAATGCTCAAAACGTACATAGAGAGGTTTATTAATTCATTACACTCATCGATAGACACGAAGGTCTAAACACGAACATCGATAGCTAGACGATGGAACACCGTCTCCAACTTCACAAGCTCCCGACCGGGGGTAATGCGAGCCTCGAATCCATCGAACTCGTCGAAGAACTCGCTCCGCATCCTCCTCTCGAACACATATGGCAAGGGTGAGTACACTTATGGTTGGTACTCGGCCGTGGGGGAAAATGCAAAGCTATCAAGGGTAGGCTATGGTTTTCAGCGGTAAGCATTTTAAGTTGGTCAAATTTTATTAGCAAGCACCTATTTACTAAGTGTAAGTATATACCACCCCAAAACTTAGCTTTTCAAGACTATTCCTCCAAATCATAAGTAAACCACAATTTGAAATCCATTTCTAGTTAACTATCATGTGAGGGTCCAAGCCGCTCTTGACCGTGAGCACGGCCGATCGATCGCTTTTCACTCTGCGAGGTTGTACACTTTACCCACGGTTCGTGTTCCCCATCCCCGCCCGGTTTGCAAAGCCCTTAAACACTTCCGAGGTGAGTGGCAAGGGGTTCACTACGAAGCCTTTACAAAGGCGTGCAAAACACCAATATCCCACTACGATTCTGACTCGGGGCGGACCATAACCCTCCCTAGTGGTCGCACCTTAGCAAAGGCTACTACCCCAAAAGGACCGGGCTATACCCCCGCAACCCGAGCCCCCCGTGTTCCTTCCGGACAAGGGCTATTAGATATTTTACACTCCTAATTATTTGGCTAAGCCAGAGCCATGTGGACTGTGGTTGCACTGTTTTACTGGGTGGTTCTCCATGTTTTAATTTATGTGTTCTTGAAATTCCATAAACACAAATTCCATTTAAATTCAACATTTTAAAAGATAACTTCCATTCCCAAAGTATAGCATCTAAGCATTTATCTACCCAAACATTTATTTAAAACAAGGTATGCAAGGTATAAGGATTAAAATCTAGTCATTTCCTTAATAGGCATTTCCCATCAAAATTTATGCATAACGATAAAATTTAAAGTGTGATAACATGCAAGTTATTAGGACAAAAAGAGTATGCGGGGGGGGGAAATCCACTTGCCTTCTTCTCCTAAAAACCGGGGCTCAATTTCTTCAAAAGATGGCTCCTGCTCAATCTCGAACGGCACGTCCTCTACGATCACACAAGAAAAACAAACAATAAATAAAACAGTACATCAAACATTGCTAAAAGTCTAATACAAGCTCCTAAAACTAACGTGCTTGTTGAGACGATCGCGTGGACACCAAAAACGCCTAAATCGGAGCTAGGACGGAAAAGTTATGATTAAAACAAATTCGAGGGACTATTTTGTAAAAGAAAAATGATCCTTAGGGGGTTTTCTATAAAAAAATCAGGGGCTAAAACATAATTATAAATATAAACTAGAGGTCCTAGGTGCAAAAAGGGGCTTTTGGACCGCGGTTGAATATTTTTGAAAGGGCTAGGGGCTTATCTATAAAAACCAGGGACTAACTTGCAAGGCTTTTATATGGTGGAAGGACCGGGTTGCAAAATATATAAAAGACAGGGGCTCTTTAGAAAAATGGCCGGCGCAACCCTAGGTTTGACCGGTATGACTTTGGTTGACCGAGGGCTCGATTAGATCTAGGCCGTTGGATGAAGATCTAAAGGCTGCGGCTGGCTTGCGGCTCAAGAGCGGCGGCGACTGGCCACGGGCGGCGGCGGCGCGCGGTGACGGGCGGCGGCGCCCCGCCGAGCATCGCCGGCGACGGCTAAAATGGGTGTTTTGTGCGCCAAAACTCACGGGACAAGGACCAACAGAAAGAGGGGGACACAAGGAACTCACTGAGAGGCTTGGACCGGAGGAAAGCTCGCCGGAGAAGGGGATCGATGGCGAGGGCGGAGCTCCGGTTCGGGTTCCTTGGGGACGACGGTGTAGAGGAGGAGATGAGCTCGAAGGAGCGGTGCGAGGTGGAGAGGAGCTCGGGGGCGCCTTTTATAGGTGGTGAGGGGAGCGGAGGAGCCGCGGCAAGGCGGTGGCGCGGGGTCACGGCGGCGGCCGCCATTAATGGCCGGCTCGGTGGGGGCGGCCGTTTCCGGGAGAGGAAGAGGCGCGGGGCGGCTTGAGGCGGCGCGGTTGAGTGCTCCGCGCACCGGAGGGAGGGGAGGCGGCGCGGGGAGGCGAAGGGGGCGCGGGGCGGTGGCGGTGGCCGGCGCGGCAGGGAGGTGGGCGGGCGCCTGAGGTTGAAGGTGGCCCTGACAGGTGGGCCCCACCTGTCAGCGGCGTGTGTGAGTGAGAGAGAGATAGTGGGCTGGCGGGGGGGTAAGTGGGCCGGCTGGTTTGGGCCGCGCGGAAAATAAAAGGTGGGCTGGGCTGTTAGGGTGATCTGTTTTGTTTTTTTTCTTTCTTTTTTTTCAATTCCTTTTTTTCTCATTTCTTTTTCAAACTTTTACTCAAAAACTTTTTCAAAATTTTAGACAAACTTTTGACCACACAATCAATTCAAAATCCATGCATTCAACATGATGCACAAACACTTGGTTTCTCTAAATTAATTAATTATCATTGCATATATTTAAAGGCAAATTTAATTATTCAAATTCATTAACCTTAGAAATAAAAATTCTAATTGTTGCTAGTATTTTTTTAAGTGATGGAATTTTGGGTGTTACAAATCCTACCCCCTTAAAGAGAATCTCGTCCTCGAGATTTAGGAAGATTGGGAAACAATGAGGAAATTCTCGCCATAAGCTCATCTTCTCTTTCCCAAGTAGCTTCTTCCTCTGAGTGGTGACTCCATTGGACTTTGCACATTTTAATGACTTTGCTTCGGGTAATTCTTTGTGATGTATCTAGAATTTTGATAGGGTGTTCCTTATAGGTTAGATCATCCTTCACATCAAGATCTTCCAAAAGTAGGTGGTCTACTTTAGTCTCACTTGAACACTTCTTGAGCTGAGATACATGAAACACATCATGTACATCTGACAATCGAGCTGGGAGTTCTAATTGATAGGCAACTTATCCCTTTCTTTCTAAGATCTTAAAAGGTCCAATGAATCGTGGTGACAACTTCCCTCTAATCTTGAATCTTCGTAGACCTCTAATAGGTGATACTCTGAGATACACATAATCTCCTATTTCAAACACAACTTCTCTCCTTTTGGGATCAGCGTAACTCTTTTGTCGTGACTGAGTAGTCTTGAGATTTTCCCGAATTATCTCAACTTGTCTTTCAGCTTCTTTTATAATGTCTGGTCCAAAAAGTTGACTCTCCCCTGTTTGATCCCGCACAATGGTGTTCCGCACTTCCTCCCGTATAAGGCTTCAAAAGGAGCCATCTTAAGGCCGGTTTGGTAGTCGTTATTGTAGGCAAACTCGCATATGGCAAACTTTTATCCCGCCTACCTCCATGCTTTAAGGCACATGCCCTAAGCATATCCTCTAGGATTTGATTTGTCCTTTCGGTTTGACCATCCGTTTGTGGATGATACGCGGAACCGAAGTTAAGCTTTGTATCCATTGATTCATGTAGCTTTCCCCGTAAACGTGATGTAACCGTGTCCCACGGTCGATACTATCCTCTTTGGAACTCCATGTAAGCATACAATTCCGGACATATATAGTTCCCGCCACTTGGCTCCGGTGTAGGTAGTTTTGACAGTATAAAGTGAGCAACCTTGGTTACCCTATCCACAATGACCCATATGGAGTCATATCCGTCACGGGTACGTGGCAATCCCACAATAAAATCCATGCCTATTTCCTCCCATTTCCACTCGGGTACTTTCAGTGGTTGAAGCAAACCTGCCGGTCTCTGATATTCTGCTTTTACCTTCTGGCATATGTCACATAGAGCTACATAAGCAGCAACATCCTTTTTCATTCCATACCACCAGTATTTCTGCTTCAAATCTTGATACATCTTGGTGCTTCCGGGATGAATTGAATAGGCAGAGTCATGTGCCTCCTTAAGTATAGTCTCTCGAAGATGATCAATTTCGGGCACACAGATTCTATTCCTGAACCAAATAGTTCCTTGGTCATCTCTTTTAAAATCTGGAACCTTGCCAGCATCAATCAACCGTCCATACTCCTTAATCTTCTCATCTGTCATTTGACCCTTCCTGATTTCTTGTTCAAGTGTAGATTCTACTTCCAACGTCATAGCTTCACTCTGGGTGACAATTCCCGCATTGAGACGTGCCATCTCCCAACACAACTCTTGAGGCATCACATGAGCTATCGGTGCGTTTGCTCGACTTTTCCGACTCAAGGCATCCGCCACTACGTTTGCCTTGCCGGGATGATATTGAATGTCCGGTCATACTCTTTGATTAATTCCAACCATCTACGCCGTCTAAGATTTAGATCCTTCGGGTGAAGATGTACTTCAAGCTCTTATGGTCGGTGAAGATGCGACACCTATTTCGATCATATATTGCCTCCAAATTTTTAGAGCGTGCACAATGGCAGCCAACTCCAAATCGTGAGTGGGGTAATTTTGCTCATGTTTTCTCAATTGCCTAGAAGCATAAGCAATCACTTTTCCCTCTTGCATCAGTACACAGCCAAGTCCCTGAAGTGAAGCGTCACAATACACATCAAAGCTCTTGTGAATATCTGGCATTATTAGCACAGGAGCTGTGGTTAATCTCTTCTTTAGTTCCTCAAAACTATCCTCGCACTTGGCATCCCACTTAAATTCCTTTCCCTTTTCTAACAATGAGGTGAGAGGTTTTACAATCTTCGAGAATCCTTCGATGAATCGACGGTAATAACCTCGCCAATCCAAGGAAACTTCGATCTCGACCACATTCTTAGGCGGATTCCAAATCCAATACGGCTTTCACCTTACTCGGGTCTCTCGCTATTCCACCCTCTCGTGATAATATGTCCAAGGAAGGAAACTTCCTTTAGCCAAAAATCACATTTGCCGAATTTGGCATATAACCGATGTTCTCGTAGTTTCGCAAAGACGAGTCTCGGGTGTTCTTCATGCTCTTCTTCATTTGGGGAGAACACCGAATGTCATCGATGAAAACTACCACAAACCTATCAAGGTACTCCATGAATACTTTATTCATCGGATACATGAAGTATCTTTGGTGCATTTGTCAATCCAAAGGGCATAACCGTGAACTCGTATAAGCCATATCTAGATGTGAAAGCAGTTTTGGGAATGTCCTCTAGTCGGATTTTCGATTGATGGTACCCGGATCGTAGATCGATCTTGGAGAATATTTTAGCACCTTTCATCTGATCGAACAAATCTCCAATCCTTGGTAAAGGGTACTTATTCTTGATGGTAACATCATTAAGGGGACGATAATATATGCACATTCTTCTAGTTCCATCTTTCTTATCAACAAAGAGAATGGGAGACCCCCAAGGTGACGAACTAGGTCGGATGTAACCTTTACTAAGCAACTCATCTATTTGTTTCTTTAATTCGGCCAAATCCTTAACATTCATTCCACATGGTCTTTTATAAATAGGAGCAAGCACTGTGTAAAAGTTCAATGCCGAATTCAATGTCGCGGTCGGGCGGCATACCCGGTAACTCATCCGGAAATACATCGGGATACTCGTTCACAACTTTGATCTCCTCTAAGGATTTGCCCTTTGCTGAATTCACTGTTCCTTGTTCTTCGGATGAGTTATCCACTCTGAACTCAATTCTGTCTCCTTGTGGGCTAGTCAAAACCACTGATCTCTTGCGACACTGAATCACCCCGTCATGCTTGCACAACCAATCCATTCCAAGTATTACATCTATTCCCCAGGATTTTAAAACTACTAGATCGGCTAGAAATTCTATCTCATTAAGTTTAAGGTTCACCCGTGGACATATGTGTCCGGTTTTCATTTCTCCGCCGGGGAGCTAACTAGTAATGGTGTCTTCATAAGACTCATGGGCAAGCTATATTTTTCCACAAATTGATTGGTAACAAATGAATGTGATGCTCCGAATCGAATAAAACGGATGCGGGTTCGAATTGACAAGGAATGTACCAAGCACGACCTCGGGAGCTTCCCCGAGCTCGCTCAATCGTCACGTGGTTTACTTTCCCACACACAAAGTTTTGTTGAGCCCTGCTGCCCTGAGGAGTAGAATTCCCAGTGCGAACCTGAGAGGATGGTTGCCCAAGCTTCTGACCATTGCCCTTCTGTGGAGTTTGCATTCCACGCTTGGGACAGTTATTGGCATAATGCCCTAACTCTTCGCACTTGAAGCATCCATTAGGCCGAACCGGTGCGGTTTTTCTCACCGGAGCACACCCGGGGCATTGTTCGGGCGACTCGCTCGCTAAATTGGGGTACGTGGAGTCCGCCGATGAAAGCGCTCGGGGCCGCCGAGCCGAACGCCGGAATGACCGGTTTTGTCGAAAATTCCCACTATATCCTCCCCCGAGCGGAACCGAGGATTCGTGGTGCATTATAGCGGGGACGTGTGTTGTCGCTAGACCGCCCTTGGTTTTGGAACTTGCGTTTTCGGTCTCCCATTTCTCTACGCTTGCTTTCAAGTCCGATAGCCTTGTCTAATAGGGTCCGGAAGTTGGGGAAAGTGTGGCTCGGAGCCGATAGTTCGGTGGCCCTATGAGACCATCCGAAATCGTTCCCGCCTCTTCGGGTCCGCATCCACTTCATCCGGAGCATACCGAGACAGGTTGGGTGAACTTGTCCCGATACTCGCCGACGGACATGCCGCCTTGCTTCGCAGCGAGAAACTCCTTCGCTTCGGCTTTATTATTCCGGACGGGATGTGGTGAGTACGGAAAGCTTCCCCGGAACTCCCCGCCGGGTGATAGTGTCGCAGCGGCATGTGCTACGGTGTAGGCATCCCACCAATCGGCCGCAAGCACCCTCTAAGCGTCCCGAGGCATACGGGACTTTCTCTCCGTCATTGCACCGAGTGATGTTTAGTTTCTTATTGATAGTCTTGAGCCAATCATCGACATCAAGAGGATCCACCGAGTGGGAGTAGGTGGGTGGATGGTGGCTCATAAACTCTCCGTGTTTGTTGACCGGTGGAGGTGGTGGAGGTCCTTGTGGTGGCGGATTGTTTCCGCCGTGCCGCAGTGTTCGGGACAAAGTGGCGCAAGATTCCGAATCAACCGCATCCGTGCCGTGAAGAACCGTTGCATGGTTGGATCCATTGCTAATCCCCGAGGTGGAGGTGGGGCGGGATTCGCCGATTGGCGATGTGAGCACGTATCACGGGCGGTACGTCCCGTCCACCTCCGGACTCGGTGTTTACCATCCGATTGTTAGAGAAAGTCATTTCGTATAAGAGCAAGATCGATAAACATGAGTAAGAGAGAAAGGGGGCTAAGATTAAATTTAAACTTAATTATTTTATTAATGCACATGCGGCCATCACACCACAAGGCATTTCGACCAATCAAAAACCCAAATCAAACATGTTTTCAATCAACAAGCATTATTACATCGTTTACGTCCTCGCAGGGACGGGTCTAACGATCTCAACTCGGGTGGCATCCTAACCCGAAGACCCGTGGTAGCGGAC